>CM044119.1:5935749-5958738 GCA_024174645.1 Lemna minuta | reverse complement strand
AGCTGTGGGCGGAATCTGGAAAGCTGCGATATTCCGATTCTGGGAATCAACGAAGGCAGCCGCTCCAGCAGCTTTAGTACTTAGTTAACGCCCCGGCCCTCATCCCGCGATGAGAAGGTAGATGCGGTAAGCCAACTCCTATTCTTCTTGCTAACAGGGAATTTTTTGTCTTTCTTTACTCCGTAACCCTTCTTTTATCTCCCTACGGTCTCTACAACTCGTCACAACTTTATCTCCCTACGGTCGAACCTTCGTTTTACAACTCATCCTCTCGTTCATAAACTCGCCACAACTTTATCTCCCTACGGTCGTTGTTCCTTCGTCACAACTTCCCGGTCGAACCTTCTCTTTATCTTCTACAACTCAGAACCTCTACAACCCTCCCTAAGCCACAACTTTATCTCCCTACGGTCGAACCTTCGGTAACGTGATTCTTTTTTACTAGACTTCGTAACCTTTATTCTGAAGTGATATAGATTAATGCCTGGACTGGGGGGGGGGTGTCCGCCCCCCGGGAAAACGCTTGCAGATGCGACCATGAATCGAACCAGGTCGAAACATTCAGCTGTCGACGGACAAACTTTGCTGGAACGTCGACCGGGATGGGATGGCCAGGCCCTGGTTCCCAGGGTTAGGGTATTCCCTATGTTGAGCCTACTCAGATCAGAACAAAACTAGTTGATTCTCTTTCTAAGGCCGGCCGTTCATGCTGAACTTCTTGCAGAACCTGCTGAGATCCCAAGTCTCCAAGTGGGCCCTCTTTCTGCGAAACCTTGGCTTTTTAGAGAATCCCGCTCCTGTGTCGTAGGACTTGTAGCTCGGCAGTCCACCGGGGGGGTTTGTTTATCCTTCCAGTTTCGAGTGTCTTCTTGGATAGTTATAGCGGCCCATAGGCGCGAGATGTACCTTGTGGGGGGGCGGCGGTCCCCTGGACATAGTCCTTGAAGGCAGTGGCCGTTTAGTCCATGGTCCATTGGATGGTCGGTGCAAGGCCAGAAATTGGAACACATTGATTCCGCTCGTTCCCGTCCTTCGCTTCAGGGCCTGTCCCTCGGTGTGGTCAGTACTCCATACTGTCGGGCAGCGAAGCTTACACTTGTTCACTTATTATGACGGTTCACCAGGGCCTCTTTCCTCCTCCCTTTTCTGCTCATTCGTAAGGGTCCGGACCCCCACAAAGGGGGAGGGAGTCGACTGAACATCTCAGCCATTGGCGGGAATTTCGCCCGCATCCGATCCCCAATTCTTGTTCACCCCGGATGATCATGTTGGGTTAATTGTGACCTCGTACGATCGTGTCGGGTGAGCAACAGCCGCTTCGTCACAGTACTGACTTATGGGCTAACGGGTCACACTTTGGCCAAGTATCCTACAAAGAGACTCCCAAGAGCCAGAAGTATTGAAGGAATGGCCATAGGAATGGGCGCATCATGACATCGTAAGATGTCTCGCCCGAATGAATTAGTTGGTACTAGAAATGTTAGAAAAAGTAAACGAAAAGAGTAATAAGAAGTGAAAAGAACAGAGACACTTCCCAACCAGAAAGCAAAGTTCCCACTAATGGTATACTTTGTGTAAGCGAGCTCTAAGATCACATCTTTGGAATAAAATCCAGTTAGAAAGGGAGATCCAATTAGAGATAAGCTGCCCATGAGCATCATGGCATAGGTAAAAGGGAACGAGGAGGCAAGCCCCCCCATCTTCCGCATATCTTGCTCATCCGACATGGCATGAATCACCGAACCTGCACTCAGGAATAGTAATGCTTTGAAAAACGCGTGATTCATTAAGTGAAAGACGCTAACCGAATAGTTAGAGATGCCGCAAGCAAAGATCATATAGCCTAATTGACTGCAAGTTGAATAAGCTATGACCCTCTTTGGATCGTTCTGTAATATTCCTGTAGTTGCCGCAAGGAATGACGTCATAGCTCCTGCAAAAGTTATCACAATCAAAGCCGTAGGTGGGTATTCAAATAAAGGGGAGCACCTTGCTATCATGAAGACGCCAGCTGTTACCATAGTAGCTGCATGAATCAAAGCAGATACTGGAGTGGGACCCTCCATTGCATCGGGTGACCGAGTATGCGATCCTATCTGTGCAGATTTCCCAACAGCACCAATAAGAAGTAAAATACAAATAAGAGTTATGGCATTAAATCTCATATTGCGAGAAATCCAAGAATTTCTGGGGGCACTAGCACAAGCAAAAATGGTTGAAGAGTCTACTGTTTGAAAGAGAGTAAAACGACCCGAAATCCCAGGAGCTAATCCAAAATCACCTACTCGATTGACAGGCATAGCTTTTGTAGCTGCTTTATCTGCCTGAAGTCGTGTGAACCAGAAATGAATTAACAAATATGAAGCAAGACCTACTCCCTCCCATCCCAGGAATAATTGAAGAGAGTTATCTCCAGTCACCAACATTGGCATAAAAAAAGTAGGAATGGATAAATAACACATAAATCGAGGGCTATGCGGATCCTCGGACATATATGAAATGGAATAAAGATGGACCAAGCTACTTATGGATGTAACCACAATTAACATCACTACGGTCGGGCTATCGAACACGGGGTCAGAAGTGAATTACGAGTCGGACCAATCTGCGAATCGAGCGAGCTCCCCTTGCTTTGGTGGTTAACCTCTCATTCGTCTTCAGTGCTCTCCGAACCGTGCGGGAAGGTTTCCCATCACACGGCTCACCAACTTGATCTTCCGCGGGAACTGTATGTCCCTCACTCAAGTGTACGGCAGATGCCGTGCTTAGGCCCCTTCTTCCCTTCCCTAAAAAAAGAGTCCACCGCCTTCCTGACACTGTTTTGGTATGGGTATGGAAGCCTGCCCCCCTTAGGTGATTAACTACCGAAGCGAAGAAAAGGTGACCTCAGGTTCCGGGGGTACTACGAGCCCTCTGTCCCAGATTCCCTCGCAGCTAGGGAATCTGTTCACCGGTTTCACCGACGTCACCCTTAGATAGAGTCATTCAGTCGATACAGAGGTGCGCTTAAAGTGGGGGGTGTGCTGTCCCTATTGGGCTGGGCCCTTCCCCATAAGGCCCCACCGTCGGGGCATAAGCGCCCTCTTGCTACCCATATGCAAGGCGCCGTCTTAGCCTTCCCTGACCAGGATCGCTCCCACACCTGTAGCGTTCGTTTCTTTCAGAACCTCCTCAACTGTGTATCGATCGAAAGGCAGGCGCTACTTTAGGAGCAACCGACGAGAGTGGTGACGTCAAGTAAGTCCCCCCTCGATTCCCGACATGCTAAGGTGCCCCCGGGTGGGTAGGAGCGGGTCGAGTCCGTATCGCCGCGGAGCAACTGCAGCGTCCGGATCTGATCTATATACTCGGCAATTCATCCGGTGACTTCACGGTCGCCAAAGAAGCCCCAAGAAGCATCAAACATTTCCGATGAGATCCATGGAGCAATTCTTAGATAGCAAGCACTAGCTCCCGGTGCGACTTCATAAAAAGCAATCAAAGATAAGATCGAAGAAAATGAAACGCACGTGGTGGTAATTATAGCGGTTCCTTCTGATCCTAGAAAACGTCCGAAAAAACCTGCTACGGAACTACCGAGCAAAGGCAAAAAGACTATCAGTAGATACATAAGATCGAGTGTATTCATAAAACCCAAAAATCAGACAATGACAGAGCGGCCTGTAATATAGAATGCACGTTCTGAAAGAAACTCGTGACATGACACTTTTTTTCTTGAAGATGCTGAACTAAAGTGCAGATTTTTGAAAGATCAAAGCATATTATCTATGATATAATATAAAGTCATGGTTTTGCCAATAAAAGGCGGCCGGCTTAATATATGGTAATATTTAAAAGCAGCGGTACATACCGTTCACATAATGAGATACACTTCTGACTTAGCTTTATAAAGGTTACGAAGTAAGGGAGTCGTTGACTTCCAACATTCTGAAAGAAGAATGATTATTCTGATGAAATTCTTAACAGAACCTCGGTGTGGCATTCCACGTTCCGTCTTTTCATCGGACTATGATCCGTAGAAGAGATCAGAAGGTAACGAAGTTATGAACTTTTCTTCGTGACCTCTTAATTTGATGTTATTACATAACATTTCTTTACTTCTACACCAGAATCTTGTTCTCCCAAGGTCGAACCTACATAACTTCTACACCAGAATCTTTTTATCATACTTCTACATTACTTCTACATTACTTCTACACCAGAATCTTGATGAGTTCTTTACTTCGTAACCTACACCTACACCTGCGGTCGAACCTATTCTTGTGCTCAAAACTAAGAGTAGTGCGGAAACGCTCTAACTAGAAGTATGAGTCGATTGTAGGAAGTCAACGACTCCCTTTTTCTATACAACACTTTTTTGGTGAACTCAAGTAAAGAGAGGACCTACTTGAATAACAAAAAGGCTTATCTTTAGATAAGGGCTAGGTCGACAGCCGCAGATGAATGTCAAGATGCACACAACGAAAAGAGAAAGGATATGACTCCCTAGCGGGTAAGCTTTCTTCTCTCAGTGTACTGAACTTGCCGTATCGGATCTTTCAGAACCTCGGTTTTGGCAATTCTTGCAGAACCTTAACCTCTAATATTCTATTTGATTAACATAAAACATAACCTGCGGCCTCAGAACCTTGCAGAACGTTGGATAACGTTTTATGTTATTCTTCTCCAACTTCTTTACTTCGTAACCACGAACCTACACCAGAATCTTGATGAGTTCTTTACTTCTACACCAGAATCTTCATTTACTTCGTAACCTACACCTTCTCTTCATCATAAACTCTGAACCGCTCGTAAACTCGCCACAACTTCTTCTTAAGAATCTTGACTTCTACACCCGCTCGCTCTCCCTACGGTCCTCACTCGTCTCTTCGCACCTCTAATATTAGATTATATATATTTTCTTAACATAAAACAAAGGCTTTACCTGCTTGCTGGTAAAGGCTTGCTTGTCTATTTCATTGACCGGGAAGAAGCCTAAGTGGGAGAATAAGAGGGAAGTGGCTGTATTCACTCACTTTTTAATCCAGCCCTGTTCCCTATCTCGAAGTGGCGGTGGCATTTGGATGTTAAAGCAGTTTTGTTTTATTTGGCATATGGCGTCGACTTCAAGCTAGAGGAGGTGCCCAGTGGTTTAGTCTGGGTCTAGCGAGCCAATTGGTGCGAGGTTGTTCCTGCCCAACAGTGAGAATCCTATTGTTCGAACACCCACTCCACAAGATGATGTCTCCACGGCAAACTCTTCCTTGCATTCAAATGCGAGTCAGAAAGTGGTGAACCGAGATCTAGCTTCTCGTGATCAGAAGGGACGAGTTGTAGAGGGGGTGTAGATGAAAGGGACGAGTTGTAGAGGTTCTGAGTTGTAGAAGATAAAGAAGACGAAGGTTCGACCGTAGGGAGATCTAGTTATGACGGAGGTACAAAAGTGCGAGTTGTAGAGAGGTACAAAGTGGCGAGTTGTAAAACGAGAGGGCGAGTTGTAAAACGGGACGTGAGGTACAAAAGTGCGAGTTGTAGAGAGGTACAAAGTGGCGAGTTGTAAAACGAGAGGGCGAGTTGTAAAACAACGAGGGGACGAGTGAGGAACGAGGGACGAGTTGTAGAGGTTCTGAGGTAACGAAGATAAAGAAGGCGAGTGAGCGGGAGAGAAGAAGAGAAGGTACTGCAATTCTTTCAGAACCTAAGGTTCGACCTTAGGTACCGAAGGTATTTAGCCAACACCATCAACAGGACAAAGCCATTCAAAAGATGAATAGATGGAGATCAGAGGACGACTTGAGTAAAGTCGGATGTTTCCGTGATCAGTAAGCTGCGGATCTCCCCCTGGGGGAGTGGCCTTTTTGGCGTGTTAATTCTTTCGACGGGGCGCTTTGTTCGGTAGATCTGGTCGAGGTGGTTTTCGTTTACCAGCGCGTAGGTGGTCTAAGTTCCTATGACCGAGTCTTTCTGGCCCCTGTGAACATCTTTTCTTAATGTATTAAAGAGGGCCTCTCTAACCGGTGAAAAGTGGTAGGTGTCCACTAACGGTCATTCCTGGTTCGGCTCCAATAACGCAATTCCGGTAGGAGTCGGTAGTTGGGCACTGGATCCCTTCGGATCTGGAGAACGTGTGACGCTGGGTCGGGGTTTGGTGAACCAACTGGTCGCTCCTCTAGTTAAAGTTTCGGGCCCCTCTTTCGTTGCCTAGGTTACACCTTCGGAATACCCCAGACGGGGATTTCGCTCTACTCCCCCAATCTGCACTTTACGCCACGCCGACTCTCCGTCGTGGAATTAGACCAAGGTTCTTTTTTTTTAACATAAATAAGAACTTCGTGACCTTATCTTTCGCACGTAGGAGATCGAAACACAGCCCCAGGGTGTCTATGGGTAAGTAGATCGATCACCCTAGATAGACAACTACATAGAGGTTCTGATTTCTCAGAAGTAAAAAATAATTCTCATTATTTATCGGTAGTTGTCCGGTCGTACCCGAACAATAATATTCCAGAGGGAAATGCACCTAAGATCAAATATTTCGAGCCAGCTTCCGTGGAAAATTCAGACTTTCTTTTTGATGCAGCGATCACATAAAAACATAAACTTTGAAGCTCAATAGCTAAATACATGGCAATTGAATCATGAGCCGGGATCATAAAGAGCATACTGCGAGTAGGAAGTGGAATTAATACAATGGATTCAGAAGCATCAAACCTCTCTTGTTCGAAAGAATCGAAACACATCGAAATGGTACCAGCCGTACTTAATAATGGAAGGATTTGGCAGAAATATGTAGAATGGTCCCTCCTAAAAAAATTATTCCAGAATAAATGGGCAATAGTTAGGAGAGGTGCGCCAGCGGCGAGCAGAAGCAAGGTTATTAGATACCGAAGGTTCTAAACGGCCAGAACCACACGTGCAAGTTTCCCTGCATGTGGCTCGTCCATGATAACTTCTTAAGATTTGCGTGAACTAGCGTGGAGCTGATTACCCAAGAAATCCCTGCGAAAAATCAAAGATTTCTCGGTAACGAAAACTATAGGAGGCCGTATTGGCGAGATCCGACGGTGAACTGCTGACCAAAAGAAAATCGCCTGGAAGTCCGAGGACCTTCAGTGCCGTACCCTACCCCGAACCAGCAGCCTTCGCGCCAAGCGACGACCGCCCTTGTCCATTTCCTTTTTCCATTCCAGCCTACTCTTGAACCTGGAGCAGCACCTTGAAAAATAAATGAAAGAAAGAAAGAAGAAGAGTAACTGCAAAGACTCTTGAACCTGGAGCAGCACCTTGAAAGAGATGGTCCTAATCGAATCAATCATCGGTTCTCAGATCGCCGGTCGGAAAAAGAAACGCGGTAGATCAATTAATCAACGTGGATAACGATCGGATCGATCGAAGGCATATCAAGAAATGATCAGATAGGTGGTATTACCTTAAAAATGATCCGATCAGCCAAACAGATCGTTAATCACAGGCAAAGATCGATTGTAGAATCTTGCTAGCTGATGGAATCGATCGTAAGTTCTTCTATGGCCATGATCAGTGAGTATGGCAATTCAGACCCAAGATCTGAATTGTTGAACTATGGAAAGATTGGATCGCAAGATGATCGTCGCACATGATTTTACAAAACGCCGGTTCATTCAATAGTTGAGCACAAGCTAATGATAATCGAATCGACATGAATCTTGATAGTGATTGCCATTGACACATATCCTCCAAGTTGTATATTTGATTTCAATAGAATAGCAAGTAGTTTCCTAGATTATGTGAGTAATATGGATCTTTGAAGGATATTGAGAATTTTCAAAAATGTCAAAACATATGTAAATTATTCAAAAACATCATGAAAAGTCAATGTCGTAGACTTTTTAAGGTAAAAATTTCATAAGCAACATTGCTCGAGGAGAGACTGGTTATCCAAATATTAAATTTGATTCAAAAAGAGAGCCGGGATAAATAGCTTTGTATGTTATTTGAGTGCATGGTTCTTCCGATATTCTATCATTTCACAATAAAAAGAATTATAAGATAATTTCACTCTTGAAGCATGTGATAGATTAAACACATAAAGAAATCATCTAAAAAGTTGTTAGATAGTTTTGACCACCGAATGATTCTTTTCAACGATGAACGAACGTAGTCGTAGATCCTCAAGCCTCAAAAGGTGGATCAAGAAGAACAAATGAAGAGAGAGGGAAACAACAAGATAGAACAAGGACCATTCAACCCATGATCCTTCCAAGGGGAGGCCTACATATGAATAGGCTAGGATTATAACAACCCATTTTAGAATAAAAAGGTGATTAGAGAAAAGAGAGATGAAGAGACCCAAAAAGAGAGGGCCATTTCAAGGCCCATCTCAATAAAAAGACAAAACAAAAAAAGGAAAACTCCAAAGCATTTCCTCACTAGATGAAATAAAAAGTCCACAAAAAGCATTTTTCAGAAACTTAATGTCAGTGTATAATTTTAAATTTCATTAGCCAATTGCAATGAAGCAGTGCATAGAGGAATACAATTTCACCATATACTTTTATCACCACATGTGAACATAAGAAAATAAATCTAATGAGATTTGATCAAGTGTCACCAATATACTTGGTTTTTCTACTTCTATCCTACATTTTTACTCTGTGGGTGGTTGATAACATGCAATATTAACATGATAAAACATGATTATTAATGCAATTTAAGGCATAAAAATATTACATTTATGTGCATGTTATCATACTTTGAGTGCATTTCTATCATTTCATGCAAAATTATGTTATAATCTCAAAATACACTAAATTAGGGTTAATTATGATAAATTAAGGATAAATGTTTTCAGAACCTATCTTTACTTGAGATTATAAGTGGTTTTTAAGGTTAAATAATAAGAGAAATTATTTTTTTATAAACATTCATTTAAATTTCTAAACTTAAAAATCTTAAGGAAATGAGTGTATTTTTTTGAAATATAAATTAAATCTCTTGTTATTTAAATATTTTGAATTTTTAGAATGATAGATAATTAAATTTCAGATCAAATGAAAGAAATTTGGATTAATTTGGAGTTGTATTTTAAAAGATATGATTTTTACAATTTTTAGGGATTTTTCTGGATTTTTCCTAATTTTTTTGATTTAATTTCTATTTAAAAAAAATATAAAATAAATATATAAAAGGGCAAAAAGCGCGCGGGTCCCACACGGGTGCGACGTGGCACGCAAGGCAACGTGGCAGAGCCACGCGGACCCGCGCAGCGTGCCTACGTGGCGCGTTTTATATTTATATTATTATTATTACATATATAATAAAAGGGGTCTTCAGCCTTCCCTAGATGGGAAGGGTTATTAACCTTTAGATCGTCGGGTGTTATAAAACCCGACGATCTCTTCTTTTTTTCCCGTGTGGGACTAACCCACACTTTACTTACCTTTCAGGTGAGCGTGGACGCGTGCGGAGCATTGGATCGGGCGGCTCGCGAGATCTCGTAGCGCCGATCGCGTGAGCGCGGTCCACGGATCAAAGATCAACGCACGTGTCTTAAAACCGTTATTATAATGGTCGGATTAGATGCGACGTGGCAGCATCACAAGCCTCCATCGCGTGGGATGAGTGGACCACCGGAGATCATCAAAACACGTGTCTTAAAAACCAAGTTATAACGGTCCAGATCGCACGCGATCAAACGCATCAAAGCGTTAGATCACGATCTAACGGACCCCTGAGCTCACGCGTTTTATAACGCATATCTCAAGATGAATCGGGAGCGTCCATTCAAGATCGTAAGGCCCATCTCCAATCGTAACGGTTCGCCGTTACGAACGCATCGCGACCGTTGATGAAGCCTCAATTACACCGATCGGACGGTTACGCTTTTTCGCCCCTATAAATAGACGAGTTCTTCGTCGTTCTATGTATTCTTGAGAGATTTGATCTAATTGACCTATCTATACGCATCTTCTCTTAAATCTCTCTCTTGTAATCGCTTCAAGACAAGATTCCGCATCCACGGAGTGTTTATAAGAGAGATTTTTGATGATCGTGCGAGGAGAATTTATCTCTTGAACATCGATGTTCACGATTGAATTCGCTGAATGAATAGTTGTCGATCGGGCGATCAATTGGATCGATTTGATCGTTATCTCAGGTTAGAAAACAAGTTTATCCTCTTATCTATCGTCATGTATCATCAATTTTAGGATTAGGACTTCAATTTAAGTTTAAGTTCATTTCAATTTCAAGTGTGTTCTTCGCGAGTTCCAAAAATTTCATCTCACTTCCATCTTTGATTTCTCTGTGAGTACTAATCCAAATCGAGCGATTTTTGATTCCACAGATAGATCTTTGAGTCTTCTTTCTAAAAACACTATTTTCCCTAATTTCTCACCTCAATTCATCGTCTAATTTGACCAAATTCTAAAAGATATCTCGAAAATACCTAAATTCCCTGTGGTTTCGAATCCCGTATTTTACCATTATACCCCTCAATTCTATCTTAATTCCCCAAATTGGTAAGTTCGGTATTATTTTTTTGACACGAGACCGTGTGAAATCGACGACCTCGCGGTCTCGTCCTCGTCAGTGGTACTTGTGCATGGTATTCTATAGTCATTCAGTCTTCATTATAATGGCTAATTCTATGAAAAGTGTCTCTTGAGCATATTTTTTTCAAAGAAATTAAAATCAAGGAAAGTTAATTGACGAGAATAAATATTTGAACTCAAGCCTAGTATTCAAGTAAAGTAAAGCAAAAATTCACAATGTGCAAAGTCAAAAGTGAAGTCAAGTTTAGGTTTGCAAGGTCAAAGATTTTTCAAGGTAAGTAAAAAAAGTTTCTATCATTTTCAGTCAATTTGTTGGAATACTTGGACATAAAAATATGACTATGTATAGTTTTATAAGTTCCATAGTATAATCACTTGACATAAAAAAACGAGATTATCAATGTTCATGAGCCATGTCCTAACCTGAATTACATGCTTTGATAAAGAGGCTGAATATCATTTTATTTCAGCAAATTTCTAGTCATTAATTTTAGTTATATTCATTAAATAAAAAAAGTTGCGACTCTATCAAGTTCAATAAATCAGGATCATTATAGTTCCTATATTAAAAATTTAATAAATGGATAAAATAGTTTTTATGATTGGATTAAAAAAATATAATTTTGAAATTCTTACGAGGATATCATTGATCTATCTTTTCTTCGATTTCATGAGAAAAAAATCATAGGATGAGAAAAATCAAAGTGAATCTATTCAAGATATTAATAAATGTTTGTGAAGCATAATCAAACCACACTCTGAATATTATTTCAAGATTCGTATCCATATTCTACAATCCCATGGGAACTTGAAGAAGTTTAAGCTCATGGACTTGGAGTCTTAGTCTTAGTTTAAGAGATATAATTCAAAGTAGTTGTCCATAGAGAATATTTGGATAAATTCCAAGATAATGGATCCGCTTCTGAAAATATTTCCCACAAAGGCATTTAATAAGCGTACAATTCACACGATCTAATAGCTTGTGCGAATATGAATTTTTTTAATGAGTTTGATTTCAATGCACGTTCACTGATGAATATAAATTTTTTTGGGATTATTTCATGCATGAATGAATTGTATTTTTATTTTTCGGTTTAAATGGACTTTCGTTCCCTTAAATGAAGAATTTAAAAGACAATTGGAAATGTAAAAATGTATTATGTCATTATAGGGTCACTATACTTGTTCATTTGTAGTGTAGGCTTTCTCAATGTGATCTATGACCATTTGGTTCTACATTGATTTGATCATGTGCGAGATTTTTTTGGTCGAGAGATGATAAGACCATTTTGAGCTCATGAGGTTATGACATATACTCACAAGTCATCATGAATTTACTTTTTGAAGACATCAAGCTGAAGGTTGTTCAGTTAATTTTTTTCTAAGTAGATATCATCAACATCATAATATATCATTAATCCCATTGAATAATTGAATTCAGAGGGCGCCAATCCAAAAAGACCACATTTTCAAGTCTTTTTGGTTTCTACAATGGACTCACTCGTTATCACAAACTAATCAATGCAGGTTATAGTTCATTTTTTTAATCCATAATATTGTTTTTTTAGATAAAATGGATGACTAATGCAGCCCAAGATGAAGCACAAGAGCCCATTTATGATAGGGCCTAGAAGATAGTTGAACTCAAAGTCCTCGCATGTTCAAGCCCAAAAATTTACTTTTTAGAAGCTAGAAAACTATGAAGCAACTAGGATATATAAGATTCATAGCTTTCTAGGTTGATACACAGATTTTAGGGCGAGAAGATATCAATTGTAGGGGGATAGGTAGAAGAAAATAGCAAAGGATAGGTAGTCAACTCTCTGAGCTGACCATAAGATGAAAAAAAGATAGATCAATTAACGTAATTTAGAAGAAAACTTGGCGTTGAAGAGGAGAGATAGTGGCTAATAGTGAGCAGGATAGGAATAAAAGAGAGATTGAGAGAGAGTGTGTGTTGACTAGAAAGAGGGAGAGGGATGAATTGAGAGGAAGAAGACCAGAAGGGGAGAATATTGAGAGATAAAGAAAGGGAGAGAGAGCAAGAGATTTGTGAGAGAAGACGAGAGTGATCACAGGATAGAAAGAAAGTGTGAGTGATAAGAGTCAAGAGAGAGAAAAAAACAATAAGAAAATGAGGATGGAAAAAGAGAGATAGATCAAAAAGCGAGAAAAGAGAATAGAGAGATGGTTGAGAGAGACGAGAGGTGATTTTAGAGAGAGAAAAGAGAGATTGTGAGAGTGAAATATAGAAAGAGAATTTATAGAGAGAGTGATAGCAGAAGAACCATAGGAGAATATATGGAGAGAGTGAACTCTAGAGGAGGTTGAGAAAGGGATCATCAGGGAGAGACAAGGGAGAGAGAGAAAGAAGGTGACATAGAGAGAGATACTGAGATGAGCTGAGAAAGCCAAATGAAATGATGTGAGAGGTTTTGGGGGAGAGAATGTGCGTGATAGAAAGGGAGACGCGTATGGATTCAAGGGTTTAAGTGGTCAGTTATATGGTATTAGAATCTAACTCTAATTTTAGTGCTAGGCTCATGGATTCAAGTCAGTGTTATACAGAGTTCCTACGCTAGGGTTGCATCACCTCTTCATTTATCTTGCATGCCACTCTTGTGACTTGTTACTTGGAAGCTTGTGAAAAAAGGTCAAATAAGAGGAGAATTCACAAGTGATGGAGGGTGCTAGGTTCAAATGATTTGGGCACAGGTTTGCGTACCTCTTTCAAAGCAATAAAGTAATGTTTTGATTTTTATGGAAGCGATTGTTTTTCTAGCTCAATCCCTTTTTCTACGACACTCTCTAGTGAATACCTTAGTTGTGTCTCCATGGTTTGGTGCTTGTCTTCGTACATGGTCTAGTAGAGAACATCCAAACATGTTGAATTACTGCTGTGAAAGAATCGGGTTCTCATCAAAAGCATTTACACATTTCATCATGCATGTGTTACTCATAGATGGTGACAAAGAATTGTAGTACATGGAGCATTTTAAATTTTGAAGCCGTTTATATGAAAATCCACTAGGTTGCATAATCTACTAAGTTATTTCATAATGAACATAACGACGTATTTATGTTATTTAAATTGAAATAAAATAAAAATTAAATCTAGAGAATAAAATTTTATTGGTGACAGTTGTATTCTTTAATATTTTCTATCTACTTTAAATGATTAAGTGGTGTGCAAGAAGATATGTGTATCTATCTCTTGTATTTTAATTTATGAACCGTATTCTTATACTTTTAGTACGAATTAATTTTTCAAGACTATCGATCGTGATGTAGCCCAGATTGAAGCCCAAGTGCTAATTTTAGATGAAGTTGAGGCAACCCACTGCAGAAGCCCATTTAAAGCTTAATGGGCCTCAAGAGAATCTCTAGGAGTTGTCACTATCTGCAGAGGATCACCTAAGGTCACTAAATATTCTTAGAAGTTGAAGATATCTGTCAAAAATATCTCTCGTGGAGGCTGCACAAGACTTGGAAGCACCACTTTTTCTTTTTTGTCGCTCTGTCCTCATCATATACATGCTTCGTCAAAGTTGTATTTTCAAGACTTTTGTGTTGTCTTTTCATGGGTCAAATCACTTGGACGACCCTTCACTTTTTGAGGCCTATATATGGACCCCATTGTAACCCTTGAGGACACCATTTAAAGTTATCACTTTTTGATAGCTCTGCTTTCTTTTTAGTGTTCTTCTTGTTAGAGAGTGCTATGTGCTTGTGAATTCAAGTACACCCCTTGTGGATTCAAGGGTTGAAGAGGTTAGTTGTGTGGAATCAGAACGTAACCCTTCTTGAAAGATCAAGGTTTGTGGATTCAAGCCACTGTTCTTCATTGTTCCTGCGCTAAGGCTGCATCAAATCCCTCTTCATACTAACTTTTTCTCATTCGCTAGGTGACAGGATTCGTGTCATGCTAGTTTAGAAGGATGTGAAAAGGGGAGCAGGGCATTGAGACCACTCTTGTACATACGTCATATAGTTGTCCAAGGTATCACTCTTACAATCCCTACACAAGAGAAGATGTACTCAAATAATTTAGTTCTTGAGGAATTATCGATGAGGAGGGAACAACAATCACCAAATGGATTGGATTGTTGTGATCAAGCATATTGATCTGATCACTGATCACAAAAAGATGGCTTTCAATTCATTAGAGATCAAAGCCAAATGATCGATCGAGGAGTGATTGATTCTACAATTGATCAGCAATTGCTCCATTCAAAATAACAATTCTGATCGTGGGAATTTTTTTGTATTGTTTAATCTTTTTACCAAATTTTTTAATATTTATTAAATTTGGTCAGGTTTTCAGAGTGGTGATCATCTATCAGATCGCCACCCTGCCTCTAATGGAAGAATTGAGCTTATCACTGGGATACATATCCAGAGTCAGTAATTTCCTGCCAGATTTCAGTCTTGTCCATAGCACTTGAGAGGTCGCTGTGGCGTGGCTGAATGTAAGAGCAGTCTAAGATGGAATCCTTTGATCATTAATTTTTTAACTTGGGAAGATGGTGAAGGTAGCTTGCTTCCAAGCCACTGCACTGGATTCACATGTAGTCGTATTATTAACAATCAAATCACTAGGGACCGGAGCACAAAAGTGACCGATCAATGCCCATGAATACGATCAGGATAATCCCCGGTTGATTGATCAAATTCATCAATCAACCCAGGAATGATCCAGATCACACCGATCGTTATCGGATTGCCGAACTCTGCATTTGGAGTTTATGTGCATGCACATGATGCATGCTCCAAAACCATAAAAATAGTAGATCCCTCAAAGTAAAGGCAAATGCCATGAAAAGAAGTTGACTAAAACCAGGAAAATTGAAGCTCCGAAGAAGTTGACTGGGAATCACGGTTTTCAGGAAAAAAATCCATAGACGTCATGTTACCCTAAAAGGAAAAAGACCCAAAAATCTAAATAGTCAATCCCAAGATGACACCCAAGGCACTACAAGAGCTCATTTTACACTGGACAGTAGCATCAATTACCGTACCCAAATAACTCAAAATAATAGTAATAGGTGAAAATTAAGTCAAGTTCCAGAGCCCAAGAGAGAGAGGTATCTTGATCTGTAAATTGATCATAACAAAGGAAATGGTTGTGCTAAGATGAAGTTGAGACCATAAAACTTCAACGATCCCTTTTTTTTCCTGAATTCATTCTCCAACATCCCTTTCGTATGGGAGTTATCCTATTATTTCAGATGGTGCTCAAACAAAGAAGCCATTTCGATCTGGAAGATAATGAAAATAATGACAAAAAGAGAAGATATATGAGAAGATAATCGTATTATTGTTCAGAAAGGAAAATCTGCATCACTTACAGCTGTCAAAGCAGCTTCAGCACCTTTGTTCCCTGATTTACCTCCAGCACGGTTCAAAGCCTGTTGAATTTTTACAAAAAAAGGAATTAAAATGCAATATATTTGTCCCAGATTATCTTAAAAAGAAAATCATCCTCAGGCTCTGCAAGAACTTCAGATTCTTTGGAAATCCCAACTTTTGCAACGCCCATGAGAATCCATTACCATGGTCGAGAGCAGTGGCAGAATGAACCAATCCTCGTATACAAAGAATAATTATTCTTGAAGAACAAAACTGGCGAAGAGTTATAGTCGAAGAACACCAGTCACTGTCGTAATATGATATTTAAATTACTGTTCTGTATAGAGATGGGAAATTTGGATTAGGATTGCCCAGATCCTGCATTCCATTAGACAAGAAGGGACTGCCAATCGTGCACAATTTGTCTGAAGTATCCCTGCAGGATTGTCAATCACATTAAAGATTTACCTTCCCTCTGCATGTTAAGCAAGCATTGTAAGGATAGAAAGCTCCAGGGATTCCGCTCCTTTCTATCATTGGGAAGCCCTGAAAAAGGTGAAAGCTTAGAAAATCTTTTTGGAATTTATCAATTTTGTTTTTCTCTAGATTCTTACTTTTCTTGTTCTGGGTAGTAGTCTACACGCTGGTCAATAAAGCTGCACAATGAAGTCTATTTAGCCTGGATTCTCTCTCTCCCCCTCTTTCTCTCACCTTCTCTCTTCTTTTCTCTCTCTCTCTCTCGCTCTTTCTCTCCCTTTCTCTAGTTGCACAACAGACAAGACTCCATCTACAGGACACTCAAGACAGAAAGCCAATTTGTCTGCAGAAGATAGAGGCAGCCTGCACAAACACACACACTTTCTCTCTGATTCATCATGTTTTCATTAGTCGAGATGTTGGATCATCTGGTCTGTGCAAGACGGGGTCAAAGAAAGATCTGTCGAGCTATCATACATAGGCAAATATGTAACCATAGACAAAAAAATCACACAGAGCCTCAATAAGACTTAACTTCAGCCTAAACTTGATTCATCACTCTCGGAAAAAGAGATCATCTTCTTCAATTTACAGATTTCTACCCGTGTCATTACTCTCTTTCATTCCTCAGGTTTTTCTTGGTCTGGGCTGTAGGATCAACTATATTTTTGATCCGACAGCCAGGTTGCCCAGCCAGTGGACCCTCAAGAAATCTAATGAGCCATCATATGTGGGTGAATAAGTAACCATGGACCCATCCTTGATAAGACTCTAACTTAAGGCTCAACTTTATTCATCACTCTAGGAAAAAGATTCATCAATTTATAGAGCATGTGAATTCAAAATCATGGAAAAAGCTATTACTTGCTACCCTTAGCTTGGATTTCAATATCGAGAAATCATTTACCAAATATAATTTTAGATGTTATAAGAGCTATTCAAACAAAAACATTTAAATATTTTAGTTCTGATAATATGTCCTCAAAGTTTAAAACTTTGAAATCAAATAGGTTTTTAAGTTTCAATCATTAAAAATTTTTAGATACATTTTGAAAACATAACCAACGCCAAATGTTACTAGGGCAAGCAGAGTAGTAGGAAACTCTTTAAAGGAGACAAAAATCATTATTTCGTAGCATTTCACCTGATCCATGTCATCGCAAGTGAGAACACCAAAGATGCATGGAACCCCTGCACAATATTCAAGGAAACACATCAACATTAAATGACAATGACGAACTGATGGTAATATGATTTCTTTTAGTAAAGAAAGACTCCCAGCGATAAGTGTAACAACAATATAGGGGATTTTTGTGAAGTGCGCATAGTTGTGTTGTAAATACACCATTCCCTTAGTCTCACCAGCAGATAAATTTTTCTTCCTCTCTCTAGTTTTTATTTTTTAAATGCATAGAGGCACCCTAAGTGGTGCCCCCTGTTGTCATTAATTTAATGATGAGGAACAAATAGTCCGTTACAGAGGTCCAAAACCCGAGAGGTCGAGACCACCTCGGTGCCAGAAATGAGTAAGCCCCCTCGAGTCGTGCTGAATTGCGTCGGCTGAAGGGAGACGACCTCTAAAGCCAATGTCGTTCCAATGAAGCCAAATTCACCACAAAGTGGCGAAAATAGATTGTCATTCCAACACATGTCGAAATGGCCCCTGCTGATGGATCGCCAAAAAGAGTCGGCTGAGGACATGACCAGACAGCACGTAGGTGTTGCCCGCCATACCATCTGTACAAACTGACACTCGAAGAAAAGGTGGGAGCAGTCTTCGGCAGCTCTGGCGCACAAAGGACACTCCACCGGTGCGTCCGGGTAGAACCTCTGCTGGAGGGATCGCATCATCAGACTCTAACGCAGGAGCAACCATTCGAACAGTTTGATCTTCAGCGGAATTCGACACTTCTAGAAGAAACGGCAGCATTTGAAGAGCGTAAGCGAGTTTGAAATGCTTTCCAATTCTTGAATGTGACGGTATACTGCTCGAACGGAGAAACATCCGCCGCCGCACACCCAGGGCGTCGTGGGTCCCTCTCCGACAACCGACGTAGGACAAGAGCTATGTACAAGGCAATGAGGTCCGCGTGTCGCTGGTCCGATAGAGTGTTGGGCAGGGAGGGAAACATCCAGCTTCCCAAACCGTCTGCACCATGGCCCCGGACTTGAGGGCTAGGGCGTGGAGTCGTGGGTAACCGACCCAAAGCGCTTGTGACTAGACCAGCTCGACCTCCCAAAAGCTGAAACTGGTGCCATTGCCCACGCGTGGTTGGAATAGTGACTCGCATGTAAATGAAAACTGGTCTCAACTCCTGCATGAAGGCTGAATCCCTTCGTCGAGGGGTCAACCATAACGCCGAATCAATCGGTGCATCATAGCATCCTCGTAATACTACCACCGCCAAATCCCCGATATTGCATGATACGGCTCACCCATTTGGTGAGGAGAGCCATATTAGTGTGTCTAGGTGTCGGATCCCAAGTCCGTTGAGAGATTTTAGGTGGCAAACTGTCCTCCATGCGACCAGGGCCACTCCCTTGGTCTCGATGGTCGCGCCCCTTGCCGAAAAACGTCCATGATGCTCTCTATCCGCGCCGCACCCCATCTCGGCATCCGGAAAATGGACATAAAATATATGGGGATGGCCGCCGCACGAATTGCAAAGCACCATATGACCACCGCGGGGAGAAGCCAAGCCTGTCATCCCCCTAGGCAGGCCTTGATCTTTACCATTCGCGCTGCCGAGTCGCGAGCACGTAGTCTTCCCTCTACTAGAGGGGAACCCCCGAGGTATTAGATGGGGAGCGAGGCAATGAGTGTGGCCAATATTGCAGATACCCAATTTAATTCCTCCATATGATACCTCAACGACTTATTAGAGGAACCCCGAGGACAATTCGATGCCTACAACCGAGGGACTTCCCCTGTTTAGCTGCAGGCCCAAGAAGCCTCGTGAATACGTCCAACATGGTGGCTGCGTGGTGCGACGCGATCCTCGATCCACGCAAGAAGAATGTGATGTCGTCTGCGCATTGTAGCAATGGAATGCCCCTCGGACGGCCCATGATCCGGAAACTTGCAAGATATCCCCGGATATATAGCTGCTCCGTGCTGATGGCCAAAGTATCAGTCGCCGGTATGAATAAGAGGGGCGTGAGCGGACACCCACGTCTAATGCCTCATTGCAAGTGAATCCACCCCCTTAGGGCCTGCCATTAACCAGACTGCAAACGTCGTGGTACATTCACATTGTTTCATCCACTTGATCCATATGTCGGAAATCCACGACGCTTAAAAATATTCCAGAGGAAACGTCAATCTAAGGAATCATGCTTTAGCAAAGTCCACCTTCCATACGAATCCCACGGTGCTCGACCTTCTCCAATCAGCGATTATCTCCTCTGCGACAACAACAACATGTAACGATGAAGTCGCTGCCGATAATGAGCGAGATCCCGGAGAAGATCGTGCACGGCTGGGCTGAGGTCCCTCGCATAGCTCCTCCCGCTTTCTGGGAATTGCGGTGGGGCCATCCGCGCGGGAGGCCGGTCTGGCCGCCACGATGTGTCGCCCTGCCATGTAGTGATCACCTCGAATAACTTCTCCTTCCATGCCGAATCAGACCCCCGAACGGCTGGAGGCATCGATACAGCCTGGCCACCCGTGGTGACCCCCACCCGAGGACCATCTAGAATCGCTGATCGAGTGTGACTCATCATTGTCTCATGCAGACAACGATATGTCTGCCCCTCACTCTGTAGGTAGCATCCCACGGTCCCCCTCCGTCTCGTCATCGCGGAGGCCACGAACATTCTAGGAGATGTACTTCATTTGGGTGCCATGTCAATTCCGCCGATCCAAGCCGGGGAAACGATAGACGCCTCCGCACTTAAATTTGCAGCGAGGCCGGTGGTCGCCTCGATTCTTGCAATGCTCCTGAGCCGGCCTTGGCTGCAGCTGCATCCCTTCCTGATCGCGAACGCTTTTAGGGCTGGGACAGAGCAACCTTGGCGTGGGCAATGGCGACCCATCCATTCCATGAAGATCCCAAAAGATTTGGGTTTGGCGGGGGCAGGGCCGGGTGGGCAAACTCGATGCAAGTGGTCGTTGTGGTGGACGCGACCAGAGATGGTCCAAAAGAGGTCTCCGACGCTCGAGCTGAGGACGAGGCTGGTACAGAGACAAACGGCACATCCAAGGTGATAGACGCTTCCAGAATAATCACCTGATCTAGCATGGCGGGGACCATGGGTGTGGCAAGGTCTGCTGGCACCTCCGGGGTGTCGAGGAGACAGCCGAGAGAAAAACGACTGAAGCTGGGCCGAGGTCCTGTTGCTGATCAGATGCAAGAGCGGATCCGGACGCACACAGTGTTGCATGGTAGGCCGCTCTGTCGCCGGACTGGTTGCCTCCCAATTGAGAGGTGGAGCTCGAGGCGATATCTGGGTAGTGCAAGGATGTCGGCCACGGGAGGAGAGTAACTCCGCTATGAGGATGGGGGCAGCAGCGGCTGAAGCCAATTGGAGATGGCGCGAAACCTATATACTAGCTCAAATTTGAACGTCTATGCACATGATGTTGGGATCTCCTGCCCTGGATCCCATTACACTCTATCTGTTGGAGTGCACCGATAGCCCGGAGAGATGCTTCAAGGGACCGCTATGTTTGGAGGCCAAACGAAACACCCCAGAGTTCTAGACAGCGGCCTTCAGGCGGGCAGGAAATAGCCCCATCTATGGGGGCCAGGCCGACGCCAACAAATATTTCCACCGTCAAGAAGGCGTTGCATCTAGCCTCAAAGAGATAGCCATGCGGACTAGGACAGATTTCAGAGGAAGATGTCCCTCGAGGCTAAATAATGACAGTCGGGTATCCCCAGCTCCGGTAAAATATCATGCGATCCCCGAGAGGATGTGATCCCACGTTGGGGAGCTCCTCGTACCTCCACCACAAGGCAGGCGAAGAGACTAGTGGCGGTGTGGCGGTTAGCTAGAATCTTGGGCTGAGGTGACATCCGGTGGGGACATGATACCGGCGGTGGCCTGATTGTCCACACTCTTAAACACTTTAGCGGCTCCTGGCATTCTTTCACCAAGTGGTCCTTTGCCAAGCATCGAAAGCACCTCTCCCCCGGCCTGTCTTTGGCAGGCGGTGAGGCACGGGGAGGCACATCAGCGTCGTCTCTGTGCTTCTTGCCGAGCGTCCTCGACAGCTGCGCCGGGTGGTCTCCTCGGGTACCCGTGCTGTGACCTCAGCATACGAACGTCTCCAGTCTGTTGGCAGCATTGACGGGGGCAGTTTGACTGGTGGCGGGCAACTCCATCTTCGAGTCCGAGTCAGTCGTGACGCCTGCCACCCCCCTTGGAGGGACTTGGGCATGAGGGCAGCTGACTCGACGATAGCTTCTCCTGTAGCACCCACTGCTACCTTGCCTTTGGCGCATTGCTGCCTTCTTCGATGTCTTAGGCTTGTGCTGAGGGGGATGGACGATCCGACGGTCGCTGATGAACGGCCCTCCAACCTGGTCTGAGCTTTGCTGGAAGGCACCGCTTGGTGATGATTGGCTTGGCGGGTAGATCAGGTGGGCCTGCCACAATAGGTAGTCTCCTTGCTTGACCTAGGAGGAAGGGCGGGATGCTGCGCCCCACAAGGTTGTCGTCCTCTGGCAGGACGACGGTAACTTTCCTCGCAAGGCCACCTGGTAGCTAGCCAGTACTCTATTCACCTGCGGGCATCCCACGGGAGCGACCACCCTTCTGCAGTGGTGACAACCGCCACTTGAGATTGGCTGTTGGAGGTGCTGTGGGGTTCTCCCCACCCTCCTGAGATATCCCTGCCGAGTCAACGCCCATTGTAGGTCTGGCCTTTCCTTCATCTCCCTTTGTAATCACACCATTCCTCCATAATTGCATCCGTAATCGCGGTTTCACCTATTTCTTCTGTGAAGAGACGGAGAAGAGAGATGCACGGTTCTGGATGCGATCGAGAGTCGACTGCTTACCGTAGGGAATCTTGGGAATGAATAAGCAACTGGATGACCGCACAAAGATTTTGTATTTCACGATCGTGGGGGTATTTCACGTTCCCGGTCGCTAGGAATCTCATGAAAGAATTTGCTGTTGCGGTCGCGATCGCAACACAAGGCCCCCCATTTCGAAGCATGGCCCCCATCAGGCGCGGTCGCAGTCACAATCGCAAAGCAAAGCCATCCAAATTTTCCTTCTCTCCATAGGTCACGGTCCATATTTTCCTTCTCTCAAAGGTCGTGGTCATGAGTCGCTAGGTATCGCGCGACGAAGAACCAATGGCTGATCCCGTCGCATAAAATCCTGCGCGAAAAATTACTCGATCGCGGTTGCAATTGCTAAGCAAACCGCCAATTTTTCTCCTCGAAATATATCCCCGCCAATCCCCAAGCCTAGAGTGATGCCTGTGTTTTCCTTTTTCAGCAAGCCCAGATGGTGATCACGGATGAAAGATGGTTGTGGTGATGTCTTCCAATCACGATTGCTTGAGCATCCACTCTTCCTCTCTCTAGTTTAAATGGCATTGTCATTCGATCATTTATTGTTCAACCATTCATTCATTCATTCCTCGTGTTTATTTCTGTGAATGTGAGGGAGAAGGGCACCCCGAAACAGTGCCCCC
>CM044119.1:5784626-5935249 GCA_024174645.1 Lemna minuta | reverse complement strand
GATTTCTATCGAAAACTCGGCGACGTGTAGGGAGGAGAGAAGAGAGAGAGTTGCGGAACCCACCTGGATTTCTATCAAAACCTCGGCGAAGGTGTAGGCAAAAGCAACGTTGCCCAAGGCCTGAAGAGCATTCCACGTCTTGGCGGCGGAAGTGGCGGCGGAAGCGCCACCAATAGTGCCACGCACTTCGCCATGAGAGCCCCACAGAGCAGCGCAAAGGCCCAGCCCAATAAGCGAATAAGCCAAGGACATCGCCGCCGCCGCGGCAGACACCCAAGTGATGTTCTCCAAGCTAGGAAATTGCGATAATGCGACTTCCATCACTCCAAATAATATCATGAACTTGTTCCCGGAGGCTTGGCACTTGGCAGAGTGGCCTTCTCGGTGGAAGCAATTGGCCCTCTTGATCGCCCTTTAATGGGAATAAACTCAGAGTTAATGATAAGGACGGGCGATCCGATCTGATCCAGGGATTATGATCGATTTCATGTTGATAGATCAAGGAAATTGAAGATGGGTAGGTCAGCAGAGGTATGTTTGATCATGCGTTCATGGATGAATGAACACAGACGGGTAGATCGCTCATGCTCGCTGTTCACGAACAAGCCATGAATTAGAAAAACGGACTATGTTTTGAGTATCTCCCCCTCAGAGATTGGAAAAATGCAGTGCTTGTTCTTCATCCACGAACATGAACGCGAATAGTTTTTCAAACTATTCATTCGAGAGAGAAATCTTTCGAATCGCCGTACATATTGAGATAAAAACTCGATTCTATTTCAGATATCCTCTTCTTTATCGATTGAATGACTTCCCCAGCTATGAATCTAAGGGGGTTACTCACATCATGCTGGTGGTGGCGGTGATGGTGTAGCCGACCATTGTTCCCCAGAGGTTTGCATACTGGGCAACGCCGCACATGAAGACCTGTTTAGGGCCTGCCATAGGAACCATCCAAGGCATTGTGATCTTAAGAAGAAGTGGTTATCTGATTAAGACGTAGAAGAAGAAATCTGAAGAAACGGTAGAAAAAAGTAGTAGTCTCCAGAAACCCTCAAGAAGTAGAATGGAGAAGCAGAAGAAAAAAATTATAAGTCTCAAGAAACCCTAGAGGTAGTAATATAAAGAATTCGTAGAAAAAGAAGAAGTAAACTGAAGAAACCCTAGAAGAAGAAGAAGATGAGGAAGTAATCTAAAAAATTACAGGTGCAATAGTCCAAAGAAAGAAATCAAGAAGAAGAAAATTTTGAAAAAAGAACCTTTAAAATGGAGTAAATAATTTGAATAACCTTGAAGCAGATACCTATAAGCAAACAAGGGATCATTTGAGGATCCCTAGAAAAATAGAAGAAGAAGTAAACTGAAGAAACCCTAGAAGAAGAAGATGAGGAAGCAATCTAAACAATTCCAGGTGCAATAGTCCAAAGAAAGAAGTCAAGAAGAAGAAAATTTTTAATAAAGAACCTTGAAAATGAAGTAAATAATTTGAATAAACCTTGAAGAAGATACCTATAAGCAAAGAAGAGATCATTTGAGGAACTCTGGAAGAAGAAGAGGAAGAATAGGAAGAGGAAGAAGAAGAAGAAGATGATGATGATAGTGAAGAACACTCGAAGGAGAAGAACAAATAATTTGCTAAAATCTTGAAGAAGAATAATAATATGCTGAAAGCCGGATGAAGAAGAAGACGTAAAAATCATAAGAGACTTAGTAGAAGAAGAACAAGAAGATGAAGAAGAAATAATTTGAAGAAACCCTAAAAGAAGGAGAAGAAGAAACGCAAGAATAACAAGAAGAAAATAATCTGACGAAAAAAATCCTACAAGAAGTACAGAAAACAAAGTCAGAAACCACAGAATTAATTTGGAGAAAACAAGACCCTACTGAAGAAGAACAGGGATCTGATCATCCGACTAACCCAAGTAAGATCTGACGGCTTCCATGTAGGTCAGATTCCTGCGCCCGGACTCCGGACAAGGAAAACGATAGCAGTCTGCAAGTAGAGTGGAAGTGTAGAGCGTGACCACAGCGAAGCCTACAAGGACCACTGGCCCAACAAGCCACCCCAGCTGCGCCACGCTCCACGCCAAAGCCAGCACACCCGAACCGATCACCGCCGCCACTACGTGCGCCGTCCCGCTCCACACCGTCCCTGCACGTGAAGCGCCGGTCGATCAGCAATCATGCCCCGATCGAGGCAATGAACGAAGGAGAGATCGATATTTGATCTGATAGATCAGCTGGAAGGGTATTTTCTTCATTTTCTGAACTTTAATCTTTTATATATTTATGTTTTATTTTTCTTCAGTGCTACTCGTCCATCTGATTGACGATCAGATCAATGATCACTTGCTTGATCATGCTATCGATCGGATTGAAAGGTCTCGATCAGATTGAAGAAGTGATGAACAGCCCTCGATCCGACGCAACTGACTGATCAAGGGGATCCATCAACATAAAATTGATCAGATCCGACTGCCATTCGGTATGCTGGACGAGGTACCTTGTCTTTCGTGCTCATCTTCTCCCGCATGGTCGTTGATTGCCTCGAACGGTTTGCCCATCTCTTATGCGCTTTCTATTTCTCCTTACGGGAGAGACTGGAAGTATATAGACTGTTGGGAGCGGCTAGAGAGAGAAACTTAGAGAGATGAAGGTGATTGACTGAGATAGATGACTTCAGAGAGGGGAGAGAGAATGGGGCAATGAGATGAATTTTGAGGGGGAGACAGAGAGAGAATGGAGTGAGATGAACTTAGACAGAGGGAGGGCGGAGAGAGAATGAAATGAATTTACAGGGAGAGAGAGATATGTTCTACTACTGGCTCCGACGTGGAAATATATAGATCGTAGGGGAAGTTGGTTGGTTGGGGCTAGAGAAGAAAAGTTAGAGAGAGAAACTGAGAAAGATGAAATTGGAACAGAGAAAGAGAATGCGAGAATGATATGAATTTTGAAAAAAAGGGAGGGGAGGGAGATGAAGAAGAGATTCAGGAATTTGGTGATAGGAAGAGAGAGGGGATTACGAGGGGCGACGTAGAAGTATATATACAGTTGAGAGCAGCTAGAGAGAGAAAGTTAGAAAGTGAGAACTGAAGTTGAGACAGATAACTCAGGAGAGAGGGAGAGAGAATGGGATGAACATAGAGAGGAAAGAGAGAGAGAGAGATCTCAGTTGTGCTTCAACATGGAGATTGTTGGCAAGTTTGGTGGGAGAGGCTGGAGAGAGAAATGTAGAGCGAGAAAGCGGGAGATAAGAATTATGAATATTTTCGATTTTGCGGGTGCCCTCTGCATAGGAATCCTCTTCCCTCTAAATTATTATCTTAAAAGGAAGGATGGAGCTTTCTTTCCTTCACGAGATTATCAGGTTGGACAGCAGTCACCGAGAATCTTTCTGCTGCGAAAAGGGAGCTGGTCGTTGAATATCCGTTGCAAAGTAGATATGGTGGATGACAACAGAGTTGTATACTACTGTGCATGAACGCAGCCTAATTCTTGCTGTCGGGTTGCGTCTCTCTCGCGTCTCTACCCCTTCCTCTCTCTCTCTCTCTCCACTTTCTTGCTCCATCAGTCTATCACAGCGGACTTTTTCTTTTAGAGAGAGAGAGAGGAAGGATGTTCTGTTTTTTCTGTATCTGGTTCGGCTGATATCACTTTCGAGAGAAATAGACAAAGAGCAGTTCTGGGCGGTTTCAGTCTCATCTCTCTCTACTAGATTGATATCTCGGGGAGATGTTGTGTGTCTCTCTCTACGTCATTGATATCTCCTTAGAGAGAGAGAGGTGCGGCTGTTTTCTGTGATTGGAGAGAGAGACAATCAAATAATGACGGGGGGTTTCTCTCTGTATTTTTACTTCTGGTTGACAGAAATCATCTCGCAGAGATAAAGACAGATAATCATGGGGGTTTTTATTCAGATCTCTCTCACTAGTGTATTTATATCTTAGAGAGAATGAGTTTTTAAGCGAGATGGAGTTAGAAGGGGCAATATTCTGACGTTGATGGAAAGTAAGAAGAGAGAGAGAGGTCTGGGAGAAAAAGATCGACAGAGAATGTAAGCTATATGCTTAGAGAGAGAGAGAGAGCCTGCAAAAGACTAGGGGAGACTGAGAGAGAGTGATAGACTTACATAGTAATATAGATGGAAAGAGAGAAGAGTAAGAAAGATGGTGAGAGAGTATGGGAGAAAGATTAAGAGAGAAGAAGGGAGAGAATTTAGGCAGAAAAACTCTTGCAAGATTGACAGAAATAACTTTAATACACAAGACTAGAGTTTCCTTTTTATGGAAACTTCATACAAAATAGGTGGGTTTTTCTTGTGCTTACAAAATAGTGTGATCTCTCTATTTAGATCTGAAATTTCTAGATCTATCTAGATTTCACCCTAGAGAAAGAGTGAAGTTTTCTAGAAGGTCATGAAATGGCATTCTTTGAATGTCATTTTGGATTCTACTGAGTTGTCCAATGAAATTTTTAAAATATCAGCCTTGTTGCTATCACTAGTTTTCTAATACATCGTTGTTGACGAAGTTCTTCAAAATTTTGTCTTCCGAATGCCCTTTGTGAACAAGTTTGCTAGTTGATTCTTGAAGCATATGAAATCTAGTTTGATCTTCCTTTCTTCCAAGCATGTCCTTATTAAGTGAAATTTAGTCTCTATGTTCTTGGACCCTGTTATGAGATATCAGATTCTTGGACAATGCTATGGCTGATTTATAATCAACCATTAGTGTCATAGATTTTGTCTTCTTGGTTATCAGTTCACTAAATCAATTGTGCTAACCATATTCCTTGATAAGTTGCACAAGTTGTTGAGACATGATTCACACGATGATAAGGCCACAATATATTTTTTCTGAGATGCCCAACAAATCCAAATTCGCCCTAGAAAGAAAGTAATTCTAGTTGTGCTCTTTTTCATAATCACTATTGCTAAACACAACCAGCTTCATGCTTGTTTCTCCTTTCTCCTAGACTAAGGAAAGGTCTAATATCCCTTTCGCATACCTCAAGATTCTCTTTGCTATAGCCATATGTTTAGTTGATGGATTTGATGAAGTGAATCTGCAAGGTTGTTGAATACAAGTTCCAAACTCACCAATTTAGATAAATAATCACGAATTAAATAGTTTAGTGGTGAATAAGGGTTGAATCTATGGAGAATTAAGGTATTTTTTAATAACTCTTCGAAATTCGATCAAATCAGACAATGAATTGAGATAAGAAATTCAGGGTTTTGATAGATTTAAAAAGATAATTCAAAGACAAATCCAAAGAATTAAAAATCACTCAATTTGTATCAAGATTTGCAAAAATTAAATAGAAAATCGATCGCGAAGAGAGAGAAATCCAAAATTCAATCTAAAATTATTCTAATTTACGATTCAAAATTATAATCTAATGATAAAGGATAAAAGATTAGGAGGAAAAAATATAATCTAACCTAAGCTAGCGCTTGAAATGATCCAATTGGTTTCCAGATCAACGGCTATTTATTCCACGATTTCTAAGAAAATCGTCAGCATTGAAGAGGCAAATTCTCACTATTCTTTCAACGAAATCTCACTTTAAACCACTCCTTGGACGCGAAAATGAGTCTAGACACAAAGGGAAGCAAGAGATTCAAGGATAGTAGTGTCTAAACAGTTTGATTACTCTAAAATATCCAGGAAGGGTTTATATCATCAAAGAAAATGTCAATTTATGAGCAAAATTGGGTGTAACTATTAGATTTGACTCTTTATCTTCAATCAACGGCTCAGATGAAATGCTTGGATGCGAATCGTTGCCATTAAGTCGTGCCTGTTTGATCGGAGATGAAGTGCCCATATTTCTCCACGTCGCGTGTGAAGAAGAATTGTTGTGCGATCGCGTCCATGTGATCGGAAATCAACGTCTGAGATATCGCCACGCGTCCATCGAAGTCCATCAGACGCATTTAATCGCAACCATTATAACTCTTCAGATCAACGGTTGAGATTAAATGTTTAAAAATGAATCGTTGCCCAATCAGATTCCGTCGTGTACCCCTTCACATAAGTGAAGATCAATGATCGCAATTTAATACACGAATCGAACTCTCGACCTTTCGTCACATCACTTGCACATAAAAACAAAAAACATAATCCCACATGAAGAAAATTAAAGGGAATACGCAATTATATAAGAAGTGAGTGTCTAAGTGAGATAGCTTAAATCTAGAAAATGATGTTTTATCTCACTAATCACTCACACATACACATGAACACACGTGCACACACACGCGCACATGTGTGCACATGCGTGCACACACGTGCACCCACATACTTGGCGTCACATGGCGTATTCGTATGCTGCCACGTGGCAATGCCTTTTTTACCGGGGACACATTAGCTGCCGCGTCAGCACGCGATATAAATATGATTTTTTTGTTCATTTTTTAATTCAAAATAAATCGAAATGAATTCATAAAAAATAAGAAAATTCTAGAAAAATCCCTAAAAATTAGAAATTTCATATCTTTCAAAATACAACTCCAAATTAATCTAACTTTATTTTGTTAGATCAAAAATTAAATTATCTGTCATTCTAAAAAGTATTTAAATAACAAGAGAATAAAGTTTTATTTAAAAAATACACTCATTTCTCTTAGAAGATAAAACTTAGAAAAACAAATGTGTATAAAAAGTATTTTCTCTTATTATTTAACATTAAAACCTAATTATAATCTCAAATAAAAAATGGGGATAATCTAATGTTATAATATTTGCCTTAATTTATCATAATTATTCTTAAAGTAGTACATTTTGATATTATAACTTAATTTTCATATAATGCGAACAAGAGATCCAAAGACTCTGAAGTGTTCTACATTAGGCTTTACTCCGGTCAAATGTCATATGATGGGGCTCTATCCAATCCTTTGGAATGGGGTTTGGTTTAAAATATTTAGACTAGTATTGAAAACTTCTCTCTAGGGTTCATGTGGAAGATCTTATCTCTTAGCATTCTCCTTACCATGTCCATCATAGTCCTACTTCCCTTCTCAAGAACACAATTCTCATATGGGGCTGAAAGCTAAAGTTTGATTCTCTTAATGAAGTAAAACTTTGAAAATTCTATTATTGAGGAGCAAACACCATTCTCATATGGGTCTGAAAGCTAAAGTTTGATTCTATTAGTGGAGTAAAACTTTGAAAATTCTATTGAAATGAATTCTCCTCCTTTGTCCGTTCTAAAAAACCCGATCTTCATTCCCTTCTCAGCTTCGACTAAATTTTAAACTTACCAAAACTTAAAACGCTTCCTTCGTGTGTTTTATCATCGCCTACCCTCTAAGTCTAGAAAAACCATCAACCAATAATATAAATTACTTACTCCCTCCTTGTGTGTCTGGTGGGATTGGTCTACAAATATCTTTGTGGACAAGCTCTGGGGGCTTGCTTGCCCTATATGAGCTTCTGGAATGAAATGGGCTTTTTGTGCTACTTGCTTGCAATGTAGTCAAGAAAAAAATTTTCAAGGATCTCCAATGGAGGAAACCCCCTAACAATCTCTTGAGAAGAAAACCTTTTTAATAATTCAAAATTTAAATGTACATACCTTCTATGCTACACTTTTGTGTTTTATCATTGCTACCCACATGAGTGTAGAGAAACTATCAACAAATAAGAAAAAATTACATGCCATCTTAATCATAGATGGTAAGAAAGCAACCCTTCATTAATATTTGATACCCTTAAGCATTGAATTGGCCCAAACTTAAAATATTATTTTTTTAAAACCTAAGGATGTAAAGGACATTGTCTTACCTCATTTGTCCTCTGTCTCAACATTGAAGCATGATCTATCCTTGACCTCTTATCTCTATCATAGGTCTATCCCCAAGTCTCATTATCTCATATGAAACTTTATTCTACTCTTGAAATAAATGACGATCACTTGTCATGTGATTATGATAAACATGCATATTTAACTTGTATTTTCATCATAATTAATTGGTATTAATGCTTAATTTTCAGTCTATATGATGCACATTATCATCTTAAAATGAAAATGTTTCTTTAATCTAAGTCCAAATCACTTAGTTTCATATTTTTCATCAATTGAGCATTCTGACGAAATGATAAAGTGCGGTCGTTGAAACACACGACCGTCGGTCAAACAAAAGTTTATTATTTGCTGAACTCACGATGATTTAAAAATTAGAAATCAAGTATAATGATGAGATCAGGTTCGAACCATAGAGAGCACGGTTGACTTTTATCGAAAGAGTTGACTTGGTCAAACTTAAGTCTAATAAGGGTTTTTAAGAAATAAAAATGATATATTATCAATAAAATAGTACTAATATATGAGAGAAGATATTTTTAAGAATTTTGAAAAAAATATTTGGAGAAGAAAAGTCAAAGAGTCAAACAGCATTGACTTTGACCAGACTTTGACTTTCTATAAAAATCAAAAGAGGAAAAAAAGGTGAGAAAAAATATTACAAAAAGTTATATTTTTTTAGAAATTAGAGAGAAAAAAGGAGAATTTTTGATATAAAAAAATCGTGATTTTTTTAGAGTAGAATTTGGATTTATTATGATTTTTTTCAAAAAAATCAATAAATAGAAAAATAACCGAAAATAAAGGTTTCGGTCCAAATCCTTAAATTGACTCGATCAAATGATATCCAAATCTAGCAACTATGAATAGAAAGCTTACGATTAGAGGATTTCCAAAGACACCAAAAATTATCAAATTTTCACCTCTATATATTTGTAGTAATACCCCTCGAAAAAGTTAACACCCAAAATTTCGGATTGATTTTGAATAGTAGTTGATCAAATGACAAATTATAGGGTCAAACCTTGATGAAAAATTGACGAATAAGATATCACAGATGATTGAACAAAGGAATCTAATAAAAACTAAATTCAAATAAATTGACTTAAGATCAGGGAGAAATCCTTGTTTGGAAATCAATAAAAATCCGCGATAAAATTTGGGGGAAATTACAAAATTATCATTTCTTAAAATCTAATTACTTATCTAAATCTACCCCAAACTATCTAAAATGCAAGGATTACAAAGGAATTACACTACTAACTAGATTGACTTGAAAGATTGAGCCTCAAATTACTTTTGATTACTGTTTTTCTCTGATTCATTCTTCGACATGATTTATGTGTTGAAGGAGCGATTTCTCAACGTTTTATCACAATGTTCATAATTAATTTGCTTCAATCTATGCGCGATTGAGTATCGAACCCAAGAAAATCATCAAGAACTCAAGATCTTCCTCTAAAAATGCTTAATTTCTTCACATTTGATCATTTATTGATATGCCTTCGTCAATCCAATTATTATCCACATTGATTAATTGATTAATTGATCAATCGCATTTCTTTTCCCGGCGATCTGAGAAACCGATGATTGATTCGATTGATAGTCCCCTTGACGATCTGATCGGTGATCCCGTCATCTACGTTTCAGATCAGATAACAAAACGGCCCTCCGCATTCATAACAAAATCCATAAAAGTCGAAGCGCCTATCTACATTTTCAGAATTCAAATCAATCTAATGGCTTCACTTTCCCGGACTCCCGCGGCTTCTCTCGCAACCGTTCCCCGGGGCCGTTTCCCCATTTCTAGACCTAGTTTGTCCTTCTCTACTAACATTAGCGGTAATTTCTGCTCTTAAACCATAAATGTGGGTTGTTTTCTTGTTATTGAGAATGTTAAATCTCCTCGATGCTAGATTTTTGTTTTAAAAAGATTGCGTGCGCGAGGAATTTACGGTCTAGGTTTACTGTTTCTGCCGCGAGCCGGCATTTGGTCGGTTCAGTGACGAAAACTAAAGGCTTGCGGTTTGCTGTGGTGAGCTTTTCAATTGCTGACTCCTTTGTTGTTGAGCAATATCGTTTTTTAATCTTTGCAAGAGCTAAAATTGAGCTTTGGTGTCCGCTTGTGGGACCAGGTTTCGTGTTTGCTGTGTGCGGGTAGGAATTTTTTCAAAGGCCAGTGTTTGAATTGCTGATTCGTTCATAATGAAGCAATGTTCCTTGTTTATGGGTAGAAGGTTTTGTGTCTGTTGGGCGTGGGTTGGAAATTTGAATGTAGGGAAGGTCAATTCTTGGTCTGGAAAGTTGTAATTCCCAAGTTTTCAGGGTGTAAGTAGTTATTACTCGCACGATACATTCTTATCTTTTCAAGAACTATAATTGAGCAATGGCGTTCACCTCTGGAGTAGGTCTGATGTTTCTAGCGTGTGGATAGGAAAGTGTACAAAGGGAAAGGTCAATTCTTGGTCTGGAGAGTAGTAATACACAAATCTTCAGGGTTTAAGCTGTTATTATTCTCATGATACTGTTTTTATCTTTGCAAGAGCTAAAATTGAGCATTTGTGTTTATTTTTGGGACCAAGTTTCATGTTTGTTGTGTGTGGGAAGGAAATTTTATCAAAGAGAGAGCCAGTGTTTGAATGGCTGATTCTTTCATTATGGAGCAATGTTGTTCATTTCTTGGGCCAGGTTTTATGTTTGTTGTGTACAGGTAGGAAAGTTTACAAAGTTAAAGGTCAGTTTTTGATCTGGATAGTTGTATTGCACAAGCTTCCAGGGTTTAAGCTGTAATTACCTCAATTATAATTTGTTATCATTTAAAATAGAGGGGTGGTGTTCATTTCTGGGACCAGGTTGCATACTTGTTGTGCGTGGGTATGAAATTTTTCAAAGGGAAGGTCAATGTTTAAATTATTAATTCTTACATAATGGAGCATTGTTGTTCATTTATGGGGCAGGATTTTACGTTTTTTGTGTGGGTAGGAAATGCTTTCAAGGGGAACATCAATGTGTGTTACAGAGAGTTACAATACACTAGTTTTCAGGGGATTAATCGGTTGTTATTTTTATGTTGGCAAGATCTTAAATTAAGCATGGGTGTTCATTTGTGGGACAAGGTTTTACTTTTATTTTATACGGGTATGAAATTTTTTCAAAAGGTCAATGCTTGTTCTAAAGAGTAGTAATGACACATTTTTCCAGTTTAAGCTTTTATTATGTATACGGCACTATTCTATCTTTGCAAGCTACGAATTTAACATCTTGGGGTATTTTTTGGAAATGATTATGTACTTGTGATGATTGTGAAGTCAAAAAAGCAATTTGAATGTGTTATTGAGGGAATCGTCATATACAAGATTCAAATCTCCCTTTTCAAAAAAGAAGGAAAAACAAGATTCAAATCTCATTAGCGACAATAAACAGTGTCAGACAGCAGTTTCCAGTTGGTGCTTTCTATTTGATGTCGTGGGTTTATTCTATCTCATTGAGATATCATGCCGTGCAGTTTCCTTTATGTTGCATGAAGTTTTTGAATTTGTCACATTTGCTTTATTTAGGTTGTGGCACGATTTAATGAGATCGTGACAAGGTTGCTTCTGGAAGGAGCTTTGGATACGCTTTACGCGTTACTCAGTCAAGGAAGAAGATGTTGATGTAAAGAAATGCACCCATTTCTACTGCTTGTTCACTGGATTTTGATAAAAAAATATTACTTTATTACTAAAGTTTTTGCAAACAATGTTGACTTTGTGTTAAATTTTGTGCTCCATTTATGATCTCCTTGGCTGTAACATGGGAATTCAGTGCATTCAGGTTGGAAAATTCATAGATGAAAGGGTACAATCAAATAAAGGTCTATGATATAGCAGAATAAATGCATTTACATCTAGTTTTGCGTTTTTTCCATGGAGAAGAAGTGATTAGGAATTTGTGGTTCATAATTATGAAATTTTCTCCATATAGGTTGTATGGGTACCTGGCAGCTTTGAAATTCCACTAGTTGCTCAACAACTCGGTCGTTCAGGAAGATACAATGCCATTATCTGCATTGGAGCTGTGGTAGGCTTTTTGTTTTTGTCGATCTCCTTTTTACTCTGAGGCTGGAGAATCTCTAATGATTCTTCATTTGATTAGAGATATTATACTTGTCATTGCTTTATTGATTTGTGTATTGAATTTTCACTAGAGAGCAACCATACAAAAATTGATATCTTTTGAGATTGTGGCCCTTGTAAATGCTGCACCCAGAGGAGAGTGTCTCTTGTCATTGGAGGGAAGAAGTATGGAGGGATAGAGAGATGTCTGTTAGGGTAACTGATGGTACATCTCATTATTTGCACCCAGATTGAATACATGAGAGGAATGAGCCCTTTCTAGACAGTCCCTTTCTAACAGTCTTTTTTTTTAAATACAAAAGGGCTGACCACCCAACCAGATGGTAGTCACCCCAATGATAGGGATATCAATCCCTACCCGTCGACCAATACTCAATCCCTTCATCAATCTCCCTCTGAGGTGTTTGGAAACCATGATGCCATGATTCCCCCCGCATCATGGACCATGTCGTCAGTACAATCCGACCTCCCCCTGAACAACACTTCATTCTGGCACAGCCATATTGCCCATATACTGCTACTATTCACCCACTCTCCTCCTTTCATCTCAAACTACATCTCCGGATTGAATTCTCAGAAAGCCTTCTCAGAGGTAGCATCTACTAATGATCTCCCTTGGGTGGCCCATGTCATGCGGGCAAAAGGGCACTAGAAGAACATCTGCATACAGTCCTCTTCATCTTCAGAGCACAAAATGCAATCCACCAAAGTATTTGGATAAATTTTCTTCTGGAGCACCCATGTCATTAGCCTTCGCCTCAAAAGTAGCCATCTGAAGATCTGCACCTTCAGCATGACTTTTTACCTCTAGATGATTTTACATGCGTAGATGGTTGTTGGGGCGTCCACCCCTTTTCCCTCTTGAATCTTGGTATAAACCTTGTGGACTGCAAACGGGGTGTTTTCCCATTCCCATACATTATGTTTTCTGTGTATTGGTCTCTTATGCATTAGGGATTGTATCATGCATAGGTTCCACAACCCTGTGGTCTGACATGACATCATTGAATGTCCCGTCTCCACATTCTAGCCCAGCATTCCCCAATCATGGCGGTAGGGTTCCATGTAAGCACAAAAAGTTGGGAAAGGCCTCCCATAGAATTCCTCTCGGCGACCTAGCATCCAACTGGTATTGAAACATCAAGTCGTCCCCTATCATGGCATCAAAGAATTCACGTATATGGGATAAGATTTGTCACAACCTTGCCAAAATGGTGATGCTTCTATGATCGGGGCTGATCAATTCTCCCAATTCAGCTCCTTGCCATAATTGTCTCGAAATATTGATAGAAGGAGATCATCTTGAGGACCCATTATTCTGGCCACCCACTTTGTTAATAGTGCTGTATTCACACTTAGAAGGAGATCACCCTTAGTATGTGTGGGACCCTTATTTCCCCTTGCTTGACTGGTCTGCATATAGCTCCATGACACCATCACCAAGCCACAGCTCTGGTCTGGCCCATACACCTTCCTTTAGTACCGCCTAACCTTCCAGGGCTTCCCAATTGCCACTTGCACCTTGAAAATTGAGAGGTGGAACAAATGGATTGTTGATAGAAACGAGGGTAACAGCACATAACACCCCCCTTCACATCACCTTTGTTTGTCATCCCTCCAAATGTCTTTCTACCTTCTCCACAGCTGGCTGCCAGTCTATAACCAACATCCTCCATGCTAGTGGCAGGCCCAAGTACTGAATTGGTAGGCTTTTCATCTGTGTGCCCTAGGCCACTAAGCATTATATTACCTTGTGTTATCTATTATCTACTAATGGGCCAGTTGGCCTCATCTTGATGTAAATGATATGTCTGTAGTAGGCTTAACAGCCTTATAGGAAGACGGCATCAGTAGGCCCAAACTAATGGGCCTAACCTAAAGTTAGCCGACCTGTCACATCAGGTAACGGCTAGAAAACTAGCTGTTACAAACGGCTAGTTTTTAAAGTAGTTAGTCTATAAATATTGTTTATGACGGTGGAATAAAATTTATCCTTTTCTGGTTTTAACCAGAGGCTCTCACTCCTACTCTCTTCTTCCTGTGTAATCTCTCATCCATTCTCTCTGTGTGAAATCTGACACCTTGTCTTGTGTTTGATCCAATCCCACAAACGCAGATTCTGTGCGGTTATTTGGAGTCTTGAAAAATCTGCAAATTAGTCTAGCAAAATGGACAGTTTCTGCACCTCCTCCAGCGAACTTTCAGTTAAAAACGTGATGTCATCCGCTTATTGCGATAGAGGAATACCATCTAAGGAGCTCAACATGTGGTAGCCCCTCAGCAGTCGTTGTGAGCATGCTTGTGTGGTACACATGGTTAGTGCATTCAATGCCAAGACAAATAGTAAATGTATGAGTGGGCATCCTCACACACTCCCTCTCTATAATTGAATTCACCCACCCTCCCAGTGCCCGTACACCAGTACAGCAAATGCGTGGGTGGTACTATATCGTCTTACCGATATGATCCATGCTTTGGGAAACCTTCTCTCTTTTATAGACGACCATAGAAAATCCAAATCTAAGGATTTGTATGCCGTTGTGAAATCGACCTTCCACATAAACCCCTTGTTCCTTTTTCTTTGCCACGCTACAATTATATCTCCTATTGTGACTACACTATCTGGCAGCAGCCTTCTTGGTACGAATGCTGATTGGAATGACCCTACTATTTTGCCAATCACCTTCTGCAATCAATTCTCTAATACCCTTGCAATTATAAGGTACATGAAGTTGGACAATGAAATAGGTGTAAGTCTTTAACTCTTATGGCTCTTTGGCACTTCGGAAGGAGAAACAAATGTGATCTATTAATTTTCTCCTCATTACCTATTCCTTGCTGAAACTCTTATAGTGTAGCCATCACCATAGGCCCGACCAGTTCCTAGAAATCAATGTAGAAAAACACTGGAAAGCCACCCAGGCATGGTGCCCTTTCTGCATTTAGTCCCTTTATTGCTGCCCAGACTTCCTCCTCCAAGAAAAGTCTCACCAGTTTTGCTTGTTTTGCTTGGTTCTCCTTCTTGCCCCCCAACCACACCATTTCCACTTCGTTGGTTTCACTCTCTTGGTAAATGAGTAGAAGTGGCTTGCGAGGGCTCTACCTACTGCCTGTTTTGATGCTGCGTATTCTTGGTCATCGATTTTCAGTCTCGATGTTGGTTTGTTTGCCTCTGACCGTTTGTCGCCCAATGAAAGAATCTCATGTTAGCCAGATGAAAGAAGCTCATAACCACAATTGTCTCGATTGTTGTCTCTAGTCCATCTCCAGCTTGCCGTTCACTTGCATCCTCTTAAGGTTCCGTGTGTGCTCTACATTGCCTATATGTTTTATCAGTGTTTAGGCCTCATTTTTCTTCTTATTTTTCTCCTTCCGAATATGTTTTCAGAACTCCATAAGATTGGTTCAAAGACTCAAGGGGTGTATAATTGAACTTTTCTGGATACAGTCATAATTTTCTTGCCTATTCATTTCACTGCTGATTGAGATTCATGAAGCCTTGACCTTCCCCACTTTTAATTATGTTTTTTTAGTAAGATCAGGTTATTTAATGCTTTCAATGATAAGGAGTTCCTCACTTTTGGATAGAAGAAAGCCTGCTGATTATACTCAACAGGAATCATGATTTTCCTTAAAATATGTACTGATTTCCTGTCAAATGTGTTCATCTTTCCACAGGCTCTCGTCATTTTTTTCTAAAAAAAAGAAGAAATTCAGTCCACAGAAAATGCTCAGCTGAAAAGTCAACTGCAACTCTCGAAATTTTTAATGTGTTAATGCACATATTTTTCATGTCTAATTTATGTTTTCAATATATGACTTGTCCACTTCTCCCCCATCACATTTTGCGAGTCCTCACTTCTCCCCCATTTTTATCTGTAAATTTAAAATCAGTTCACTACAAGTTGTCTTTTCCTTGGCAAGACAGCCTTGGTCCTTTAATAAAAATAGACCTAATATTATCTGCAAAATATATTTTCGAAGATGCATTTTGTTTCTTGAAATATCTGTTATTCTGTACATCTTCCCCTGGATTTCATTTATTTAGGTCAAAGGCGAAACTGCACATTATGATGCTGTAGTGAATTCAGCCGCATCTGGAGTTCTATCAGCTACCCTTAATTCAGGTTGATTACTTTTCAGCACTGATATAATGCACTCAATATCACTTAATTCCTTGTAGATTTTTTTGATTGTTCTCTACATGGAGTTGCATCTGTTTGTTCCAATAATAATACCACATGCTATTGAAGCGTCCTCTTTCTCAATTATTTGCAGTTGTGATTTATTCTCATCTGTATATTTCTGTTTCTGTTACACAGTGCCTCATAGATTCTACTGCTAGTGTTCACAATTTAGAAGGTGTAAATCAATATTGTCATTCTGGTTTCATTGTCAGAAAATTTTGATTTAGTCTTGGGTTGTATATGGTTACATGTTCCAATAATAAAAACGCTTAGATGTTTGACTACTGTTAACAATACAGCCGCAGAGAGATGGGCACAGAGAAAGAAAGAGAGAGAGAGAGTGATTGAGGATTTCTAAGTGAAGATGAAGGGCAGCGGGGTAGGACTCCCCTGCTCTCTCAAAGACAAATGCGGGCAATCAAAGTTATTCTCTTCAATAGTCAAGCACCCTTTAAATAGGGCTATACAATGGTACCATTGTGATGGTAAAAATAAAAAGGGTAACAGTTTTCCGTTTCAGATTTGACTGAGAGTTCTGCAACTTGGTGCTTGAAGTTTGTCACAGCTATGCTATCTTGTAAGCCTTAAATGCTAATGCCTCTGGGACGTATGCACCTTTGCACTTCTGCTGCTACCTCAAAGATCTTGAATGCAGCTGCCTCAGATACTTGTGCACTCTTGGCTGCCTCAAAAGTGCAGGTGCCTCAGGGACTTACGCACTTCTGCTGCAGCAATGGTCTTATTGCAGCTGCCTGAGGGCCTTATGCACTTCTGCTGCCTGAAAGGTCTTGAATGCTGCTGCCTCTGGGCTGTATTCACTTTTGGCTGCCTCAAAGGTCTTAAATCTTGGATGCAGCTGCCATAATGCACCTCTGCTATCTTACAGTCTTGGATGCAGCTGCCATAATGCACCTCTGCTATCTTACAGTCTTGGATGCAGCTGCCATAATGCACCTCTGCTATCTTACAGTCTTGGATGCAGCTGCCATAATGTTTGTGTTACATTTGCAGTGGAGAAAGGAGAAGCAGTTGGTGAGAATGTCGGAGTAGACAACAAGGAGATGGCTTCTCCATTGATTGAGGGTGATGTTTAGATAGCTGTTGGCAGTGATGATATGATTGAAGAGGAAAAGCACTTCCACTGGTCCACTGGAACTGGATAAGAGGATCTGGCGAAGAACTTACCTCTGGTTCTTATCCAGTAGCATTCCCATCACTTTCGTGGCCTCTTCAGGCTCCAGCTGTCACCCCAGCATCATCCCCAGGGTTCATGTAGGGTATACTCTCCCTGCTGGCTGCATTTCCTTCCCAGATAAACATGTTGATCACTGTGCAAGAAAGAGAATTTTCGTGCTGCATATGTCTGCATCTTGACTTGAATAAGAGCCCATGGATCAGCAAGATGAGCTACCTCATCACTGCCTCCTTTCAAATCAGCCAATGATCATATCCAAGATCATTCCAGGCCTCGTCCAGACATCAGCACATGAACACAAGTTGCAGCTTTGTGCTCATAGTTGGCATCTGGAAGTGCTCTTGCAGGTGGAATGGTGGGGCTGCCTTAATTTGCTTCTCATCAATTAGGACTAGGTATGGGACTACCCTCCTGACCTGAAAGACGACAATCAGGTGCTGTGTGAGAAAGCAACTTTTGCTCCCAAAAGTTTTTCCCTCTCAATGATCCTTTGCATTAACTGTCATAGCTTGATCAGCAACTACAATGGCAATCTTCAGCAGCCACAATAAGTGATAGTATACCAAGAATGAGCTTCGCGCCTTAGCTGTCATCTTAGCTTCCTTCCCGTGTTATCTTCAATGATTTCTCTCTGATTCACCATGTTTAAAGTCAGCTCCTTCTGGTATGTATCTCTGACCTTCGTGGAATGTTGCCAAGAAAACAGCACCTCACAGCCCTGATAACTTCTCTAACCTTCGTCGTTCTCTTTGACTTGTCTTGAAATCCATTCTCAGCCAGCATGTGTCAGCTTTGTCGAACACCTGAATCTTAATTCACTTTTTAATGGTGCCCAATGCGCTGATCAACAACTGCCCAGTAATGGAACCTGTCATTACTCATGGAACCTGTCAATATCAGAAGTTAACTCATGGAACCTGTCAGGATGATGCCTCCATCTTCTCTTCTTCCTCCTTGACCTTGCCAGGCCTCAGCAGAAATCTGATTGAAGCCCCTGATTAGGTTAAGGAATATCTCCTTCCTCATAATCAGCCAGGAAGACATTCTTTCACGAATCAGGAGGAAGAAAAAGTCATTGGCAGGTGATTCTGTCAACATTGAGGGCAAATGATGACTCCAAATCCCGTGGACAGCAGACCAGGTGGTGAAGGGGAATATCGGCAGCACTCACATGTGTCAGGTGAATGGTATGTGTGACTGATAAATCGCATGTGCAGCAAGTGATTTGCCTCTGGCATATGAATGGCACACTGCAGATTGATGATGGAACAGAAATGGCACACTCCGTCAATATTGTGATTGACGTCACCAATGTAGAAGCCCGTGGAGAGCAATGCCTGCTGGTGTAGAAGTCTTCTGCTTCTTTGAAACTCTGTTGGGTGTGCCTGATTTTTCATTGTCTGAGATTTTCTTCGTCTTATTTCTCCTTGCAGACAAACTAGCTGTGAGGGATTTTCGGTGATCGTAATCGCGACTGCGGAGCCTGCATCCGCGTGTGAGGGGCCCGCAATTGCGATCACGAGGGCGTCGATCCGTGCCAGCCATACCGCAGACGTCTGGGGGTTTTTGCGATGGAGGAAATTTGCATTCACGAACGAGAAATCGTTACGAAATATCAGGAAGGAGCGTTGGCGATTTCAGGAACAAACTCTCGGGAAGGCGAGGTCAAACGTTGCTGAGGCGTTCGCAATTGCAAGGACGACGTCGCGTGTCTGGGAGTTTTTGCAATGGCGAGTCTGGGCGCTTGCGATCGTCCTCTCTTGATGGCGGTCGTGGAAACGGGCGGATGGTGGACTTTCGGCGATCGCGGTCGCGAGTGGGGCCGGCGATTGCCATCACACACGCGTCGATTTGAGGAAGCCGTACCGCAGAAGTCAAGATGCTTTCGCAATGGAGAAAAATCGTGATCGCGGACGAGAGATTGCAATGAAATCTCAGGAAGGAGTGACAACACTCTCATGAATGAAACCTCAGGATGAAGCTTCGGCGAAAACCCAGGAAGGAGTGCTCCAATTTCTCGAAGGGTCTCGCAAACGCAAAGGCTACATCGCCCGTCAAGAAGCTCTGGCGATAGTGATAGAAAGTCAGTGAGATCGAGATTGCAGTCGTCCTCTCTGGATGGCAACGAGGCGGGAGACCGCGAAAGCCCATTTTGGAGTGGCGGGAGAACGCGCAATGTGCGATCGCGTGGGGATTTTCTTCGCGATCAGAACAGAAAATGGCGATCTCACCCGAGGGAACAGTCAGGCGCATCTGACTTCCTCCGACCATCCGGCGTATCTCGCGAGGCAATAAGGAAGGGGGAGCAGAAGCAATTCAAGCTGAAACTGTGCACCCTCTTCCAGCGGGGACACTGCGTGCGCCAGAGATGCCCTTTCGCTCATGGAGAAGAGGAACTGAGGCGCTTCGCGGCTCCCGAAAACAATGGGAGATACTCCCCTTGTCGCAGGTGCTCCCCCACTGGGGATGGAGGAAGCTGCCAACTGTCGGGGGGTCAAAATGGAAGAAGCCGTGGGAGAGCGGACAGTATTTCGAGGGCCCCAACTGCAAGACGAACAGCGACGCGCGCCGCAATGCCGGTGCAGAGGCGATGGCCATCGTCCATGCAGATGCGGAAATCCCCACAGCCACACACACGCCCCTCGCAGCTATGGTGGTCACCGCCGCCACAATTCATCTTGCCGGCGCTCGAAAAACTGCCACATTCACAGTAGGGGCAGCCAGGACGCCCCGGCCCGCCATGACCCCTGCAAAGCCCCGTCCCCTCACGAAGAGCCACAACACGACGACCGTCACCGCCCCACGGCGACACCTCATCAGGGCTGTATTGCCAGAGCCGACAGGTCTACTCTGACACAACTGACCTTGTGGGTGTCACCAATGCCACCCAGTTCGCTGCCGCTGCCCGCTCATCTACTTATGCATAGGTAGTCAAGATGGGATGCCCATTAGACGCAGACATGCCTTTGGTTAGAACCTATGAGACGCAGGGCCTTCATCCAGTTGACCCCTACTAGGAGGGAAGGTGCCTAAGATGCCTTGCACGGGACCACATGATTAAAACATGTCGGGAACCCATAAAGTGTCGGCTATGCCTCCAAGGGGGTCACCGCCAGTTTTCTTGCCCCCAAAAGACGGCCGCGTCGTCGCCGCCGTCATCGGCTGCCCTGGGATTTTTATCCTGTTTGGTAGGGGAGATTAGGGACGCCGATCAAGGATGGTCGCACGCCCTCGACGAGCTCTGCGTGTTCAGCCCTGTTTTGAAGAACCTCAACTGTCACAAGTTGATATCAGGCGATGTTTTCCTTCAAGACCTCACAAAGGACGCATGGTGCTACCTCCAAGGCCGAACATAGAGACTAACTGGCTATGGCACAATCAAATGGCATCACCCCTTGCCTATAGACGGGGCTCCCGTAGGCTCGACAGAAACTCACCGCTTGGAGGTCCGCGGGGTCCATTTCGGTATGCGTTCCAGGGCCCCCCTAGAAAAAATCCTCCAACCCATTAGGGATATTCGAGGGATATTCTAAACATATGTTCTAAACATTCTTATTTGTGGGATATTCGAGAAAAACATCGAATTATTTGGAAAGAATAGTACTATCTAATCCAACCCATATGATAAGTATAGCTGATTCTATAGACATTAGTGTAGAGACTCTAAGGATAGATGATGGTGAGCGGGATCCACCCCCACCAGATCAGGAGACTATCGCGATACGAGTTCAGCCCGATCGACGCGCGAAGACAAAGGCGTCGGGTTTTCGATACACGGCTTGATACTCCGGGATCTCGCCATCTCTGCAGCGACATCGAGCGGAACTCACCGAGTCTTTCCATTCGTGCTACGGTATTTACCTTATCTAATCTTACGGGCCCTATATATATATTAGTGGGCCCACCTACTCTTTCTTTTGACTTTCGTTTCTTTACCTTTTCGTGGGGTCTATTAGGCCCTCCCTCTTGGCTCAATAAACTCTCAAACCTATGTGTGTGTGTGTGAGTTTTCTTGTTGGGCCTGTTTATGGGTTAGGGGGCCTCAAGTGGGCCTTCCCTCCCTTAGGCCTCTTTTAGGTCCTATGTAAGGGAGGGAGGACCCTAACCCTAAGCGCCGTTTTTGAAAGAAGTTGCACTATATTTTTTTCTTTAATTCCTCTAAGTAGTTAGACCCTAAGGAGGGAGATGAGAGGTTGGAAGAAGTGGCCGCGGTCTGAAATCGCCTCGCGACCGCCTGAAGGATGCACTGCAGCGCTCGTCCTTCAAGCGGTCGCAGGCGATTTCAGGCCGCGGCCACTTCTTCCCAGCCTCTCGTCTCCCTCCTTAGGGTCTAACTACTTAGAGGAATTAAAGAAAAATACGGTGCAACTTTTTCAAAAACGGCGCTTAGGGTAGTCCTCCCTCCCTTACATAGGACCCAAAAGAGGCCTAAGGAAGGGAAGGCCCCCTAACCCATAAACAGGCCCAACTAGAAAACTCACACACACACATAGGTTTGAGAGTTTATTGAGCCAAGAGGGAGGGCCCAATAAACCCCAAGAAAAGGTAAAGAAACGAAAGTCAAAAGAAAGAGTAGATGGGCCCACTAATACATATAGGGCCCGTAAGATTAGATAAGGTAAATACCGTAGCACGGATGGAAAGACTCGGTGAGTTCCGCTCGATGTCGCTACAGAGATGGTGGGATCCCGGAGTATCAAGCCGTGTATCGAAAACCCGACGCCTTTGTCTTCGCGCGTCAATCGGGCTGAACTCGTATCGTGATAGTCTCCTGATCTGGTGGGGGTGGATCCCGCTCGCCATCAATCCTTCGGGGGTCAGAGGAACTCGGCTCCGACGAGTTGGCAAGGGAAGACGGTAGGGGCTGCATAAGATTTGGTCTTAGTCGCTGCATCAATAGATAGTGGATGCTCTTTAGAGAAAGAGTTCACTAAATTGATCTGTATGAATCCCTGAATGATATTATACCTAACTGTCAATCAGGTTGATTCATGTCATGGTTGTGTATGTGGTCCTTTGACCTAAGACACCAAAGACATCTTGTGTATGGATGATCGTGTTTTAATTATGACTTACAAATCCCTAGCCATGGGATATCTAAAACGTCATATATTGGATACGACATGAAGTCCACAAAGATGATTGTGTGATCAAGATGAGATTATCTACCCTCGGTATTTGAGGAGATTGATTCAAGGAATGAGATGCGATGAAATCCTTGGCAAAGGTATTAGAAATATCAGAGGAGTTCTTGATGATTTTCGACACGCTTCTGTACTAACTTGAGTAACCGATTACGGTTTGACAGTTGACCATACCCTAAGTCATTCATGAGGCTAATGTGGATGAAAGATTATACATACATGTTAATCAATAAGTGAGTTCTTAGATACTCTATATCTGCTTAGATACTCTATAAGTGAGTTCTTAGATACTCCATATCTCCTAGTGTATATGGTGTAGCTTGGCACCCAACGGGCTGACAACTCAACCTATCGATTGGGTTAAATTGATCATTGATTAATTAATGTATATGTAGATGTAGATAATTTATTAAGATTGACCAATAAAGTATTATTTGGTCTATAGAGTTATTAACTAGTGAGATATATAGATCTAAAGGGTCACACACATAAGGTCTATGAATGTTGGTAGATATAGATATAATTATAAGGGTTTTTATGAAAAAATCTCATACTAAATGTCTATAAATAGGGGGAGAATGATTACAACTTAAGGTGCCCATGCAAGCCTTGTGGGAATCCACTCCTTTCTTCTTTTTCTCTCTTGGTGAAGAATTTTGAAGAGGAGATCTAACCATCCGGAGACCGTGTGAATACCGCTAGAGGCTAGACACCTATGATGCCCTCATCATCTCCCTCATCTCCCCCTCTCTCTAGGCGGAGAGATAAGGTTCCTTGTGCATATCGTAGGAGCAAACTATGAATTCAAAGATGATGCACCCAATGCATGCAATAATGAAGCCCAAAAAATTCCTTCATTATTGATGCTCCTCATGTGTGTTCATGCTGAGAAATCTGTAGCACACGGGAAAGACGGGTCATGTGCAAGAACTTTTGCGCACAATCTTCTTGGGTTCATGAATCAGACAATTCCTTACTGTGACAGGAGGACCTGGCTTGGCAGTGCTGCCATTACACCTCTGTCACTCGTTTTGCAGCAATTCTCTCTCTCTAATAGTGATGCCTCAGAAAATGGTGAACGGAAACTTTGCTTGAGTCGAGGAATGCTATCGCTTGTAGAAAAAGAGTCCCACACAGACCTGGCTGGCTGTCATGTGCAATAGACGAAGAAGGAAAACATCGGAGATTAAGGGTGAAACGCTGATCGATGTGGGAACCCTAGGCAAGCCTGAGCTCTGATACCATGTTAAGAATACAGTACCAGGACAATGGGTTAAGATGAAGGGCAGCAGGGTTAGGATTCCCTGGCCATCTTGAACGCAAATATAGGCAATCAAAGTCTTTTCTATTCAATAGTAAAGGGCCCTTTAAATAGGCTTATACAATGTTACAGTTACAATATGATATAAAAAAATAAAAATAACTAATGTTACTGTAAAAGACACCATTGGACAACGACTAACTTGAACTGTTAAAGTTATTTTTTGTCCAGTAGCATCTATATTGAAAGTATGAAATGCTTCGAAAAGTCCTGTCTTGGAATATCAGGATTATCTCAGCATATTTTAAGCATATAATGTGTTGTAAAGATGCCAATTCATGACAACTGCTACACTTTATCAAAATTGGATTGATGCTAAATGTCCTTAGAGTTATTCTTGCAAGTTCTTGTAGTGTGTGAAAGATTCAGATTGGGTTTGTTGTGACTACCTTTGGTATAATAATTGAAAATAAATCTCTTTCTTGTTAATGAGTAGGGAGAGACGGAGAGAGGTATTATGTCAAAAGAAACAAATGAGTGAAGAAACAGAAACAAACACGAGGAATGAATGAATGAATGGTTGAACAATAAATGAACGAATGTCTTTGCCATTTTAACTAGAGAGAGGAAGAGAAATTATTATGCTGATGAGACTAAGGGAATGGTGCATTTACAACACACATATACGCACTTTGTAAAATCCCCTATACTGTTGTTACACTTATCGGTGGGAGTCTTTCTTTACCAAAAACATATTACCATCAGTTGGTCATTGTCATTTTAATGTTGATGTGTTTCCTTGAATATTTGTGCAGGGGTTCCATGCATCTTTGGTGTTCTCACTTGCGATGACATGGATCAGGTGAAATGCTACGAAATAATGATTTCTTGTCTCCTTTAAAGAGTTTCCTACTACTCTGCTTGCCCTAGTAACATTTGGCATTGGTTATGTTTTCAAAATGTATCCCAAATTTTAATGATTGAAACACAAAAACCTATTTGATTTCATGGTTTTGAACTTTAAGGACATATTATCAGAACTAAAATATGTAAATGTTTTTGTTTGAATAGCTCTGATAACATCTAAAATTATATTTGGTAAATGATTTCTCGATACTGAAATTCAAGCTCAGGGTAGCAAGTAATAGCTTTTCCATGATTTTGAATTCACATGCTCTACAATTGATGAAGTTAATCTTTTTTCCTAGAGTGATGAATAAAGTTGAGCCTTAAGTCTTGTCTAGGATTTTTTTGGGTCCATGGTTACATATTCACCCACGTATGATGGCTCATTAGATTTTTGGAGGGGCCACTGGCTGGGCAATCTGGCTGTTGGATCAAAATACAGTTGATCCTACAGCCCAGACCAAGAAAACCTAAGGAATGAAAGAGAGTAATCACACAGGGGTAGAAATCTGTAAATTGAAGAAGATGATCTCTTTTCCTGGAGTGATGAATCAAGTTGAGGCTGAAGTTAAGTCTTATTGAGGCTCTGTGTGATTTTTTTGTCTATGGTTACATGTTTGCCAATGTATGATAGCTAGACAGATCTTTCTTCGACCCCCTGTTACACAGACCAGATGATCCAACATCCCGACTAACAAAAAAACATGATGAATCAGAGAGAAAGTGTGTGTTTGTGCAGGCTGCCTCTGTCTTCTGCAGACAAATTGGCTTTCTGTCTTGAGTGTCCTGTAGATGGAGTCTTGTCTGTTGTGCATCTAGAGAAAGGGAGAGAAAGAACGGGAGAGAGAGAGAAAAGAAGAGAGAAGGCAAGAGAAAGAGAGGGGGGGAGAGAGAATCCAGGCTAAATAGAGTTCATTGTGCAGCTTTATTTACCTGCGGTAGACTACTACCCAGAACAAGAAAGTAAGAATCTGGAGAAAACAAAATTGATACATTGCAAAAAGATTTTCTAAGCTTTCGCCTTTTTGGGCTTCCCAATGATAGAAAGGAACGGAATCCCTGGAGCTTTGTCTCCTTTCAATGCTTGCTTAACATGCAGAGGGGAAGGTAAATCTTTAATCCGATTGACAATCCTGCACGAGGATACTCGAGACAGATCGTGCACGATTGGCAATCCCTTCTTGTCAAATGGATTGCAGGATGTGGGCAATCCTGATCCAAATTTCCCATCTCTATACAGAACAGTAATTTAAATATCATATTACGACACTGACTGGTGTTCTTTGACTATAACTCTTCGCCAGTTTTGTTCTTCAAGAATAATTATTCTTTTGTATACGAGGATTGGTTCATTCTGTGACTGGTCTCGACCATGGTAATGGATTCTCATGGGATTTCCAAAAGTTGGGATTTCCAAAGAATCTGAAGATCTTGCAGAGCCTGAGGATGATTTTCTTTTTAAGATGATCTGGGAGAAATATATTGCATTTTTAATTCCTTTTTTTGTGAAAAATTCAACAGGCTTTGAACCGTGCTGGAGGTAAAACAGGGAACAAAGGTGCTGAAGCTGCTTTGACAGCTGTAAGTGATGCAGATTTCCCTTTCTGAACAAGAATACGATTATCTTCTCATATATCTTATCTTTTTGTCATTACTTTCATGATCTTCCAGATTGAAATGGCTTCTTTGTTTGAGCACCATCTGAAATAATAGGATAACTCCCTTACGAAAGGGATGATGGAGAATGAATTCAGGAAAAAAAAAGGGATCGTTGAAGTTTTGGGCTCTGAGCACAACCATTTCCTTTGTTATGATCAATTTTCAGATCAAGATACCACTCCCTCTTGGGCTCTGGAACTTGACTTAATTTTCACCTATTTCTGTTACTTTGAGTTATTTGGGTATGGTAATTGACGCTACTATCCAGTGTAAATGAGCTCTTGTAGTGCCGATCAGGGTGGCGATCTGTCTGAAGTTGCAGGGTGGTGGTCTGATAGATGATTACCACTCAGAAAATCTGACCAAATTTAATAAATATTAAAAATTTGGTAAAAAGATTAAACAATAAAAAAACAAAAATTCCCAGGATCAGAATTGTTATTTGAATGGAGCAATTGCTGATCAATTGTAGAATCAATCACTCGCTCGATCGATCAGTTGGCTTTGATCTCTAATGAATTGAAAGCCATCTTCGTGTGATCAGTGATCAGATCAATATCCTTGATCGCAACAATCCAATCCAATTCATCTGGTGATTGTTGTTCCCTCCTCAATAATTCCTCGAGAAGTAGATTATTCGAGTACATCTTCTCTTGGTAAATTTATTTTATTTAAACTTAAATAACATAAATATGCCGTTATGTTCATTATGAAATAACTTGGTAGATTATGCAACCTAGTGGTTTTTCATATAAACGGCTTCAAAATTTAAAATGCTCCATCTACTATAATTCTTTGTCACCATCTATGAGTAACACATGCACGATGAAATGTGTAAATGCTTTTGATGAGAACCTGATTCTTTCGCAACAATAATTCAACATGTTTGGATGTTCTCTGCTAGACCATGTATGAAGACAAGCACCGAACCTTGGAGGTATTCACTAGAGAGTGTTGTAGAAAAAGGGATTTAGCTAGAAAAAGACTCGCTCCCGTAAAAATCAAAACATTCTTTATTGCTTTGAAAGAGGTACGCAAACTTGTGCCCAAATCATTCAAACCTAGCACCCTCCGTCGCTTGTGAATTCTCCTCTTTTTCACAAGCAACAAGTCACAAGAGTGGCATGCAATAGAAATGATTAGCTGATGAAACCTTCGCGTAGGAACTGTGTATAACGCTGACTTGAATCCACGAGCCTAGCTCTAAAAGTAGAGTTAGATTCTAAATCCACAAAACTAACTTCTTCAACCCTTGAATCCTTGAATCCATAAGGTATTGTTCTTGAACACCACATTGGAGTTCTCTTAAACATGAATAAAATTCAAGAGAAATGGAACACACCTATCAATAGGGAAAAACTTCAAATTGTGTCTTCAAGGGTTATAATGAAGGCTTTATATAGGCCTCATAAAAGTGAAAGGTCAACCAAATGAAAAGAAAACTTAAAAGTCTTAGAAATATAAGTCTAACATCATGCTTGTGCCAGGGACTAGACCAGGCAAATAAAAAAAAGAATTTTCTAGGCTCAAATTGGCCTCAAAAGAGATACTCTAAGATCTATAGAATATGACACAAGATATTGATATGTCTCTAGGTGATCATCTTCACGCATTGTTAGCTTCTAAAGATTCTCCCCTGGCCCATTAAGCTTTGATTGGGCCTCAAAAGTGGACTACATCATCTTGGGCCTTCACTTGTGGATGTGTGGGCTACATCAAGCGGCTAAAAAATGAACTCGATTGTTCTCAAGGGATTATTTCTAGGAGATTCGAATAATTAGATTCTTTGGAGACATCATGGGGAGTTAGTATTTATTGCCCAATCCTTGAAAAAAATAAGATGTATAACTATGCTTGAGTTCATTTCTACAAAGTCATGATAAGAAGATTTGTGACGCAGCCTACGAATCTGATAACATGCGATCATTACAAACATTTTCATCATTATTAACTTTATCTAATGTATGATTTCCCTCAATACGATGCAAATTATCCATTTTTTCTTAAAATTTTAGCATTTATCACGTAAAAGAACTCATTTGCACTTCTTTTTTTCATAAATTATAGCAAAATGATGCAATCAACAAAGTTTACAAGTTTCAAGATCAAACAACCAAGCTTACATGATTGAAGGACTTGAGTGAAGAAATCATGAAGAAAGGAGAAAGAGAATGATTTGCTTCATGCCCATGCCAAGCTCAAGATGCCACCTTTGAAGAAATTTATCATTATATCCTTGCCTACTTTTGCTTTTTGTAAGACAAATAACAATGAAGAAACTACAAAAGAACCAACTTGCAAAAAATTCATCGAAAATGGATTCCTAGATTTGTAGATTTTGAGTTTTGAAGCTCAATAAAAGTTTTGAATTTCTCTGCATCCTCCGAAAATATACAGATTTTAATTTGATTTTTTTTCAGGATATTCTTGCATGAATTAGGCTGCATAGCATTACGATAGTGGTCTGTTTTGATATCACAATCTCGGGCAATCAAGTTCAAATCTGTTTTGATTGTTCATCCTGACGGAATTCAATCTCTCTTTCAGTTCAAAATGGCAAGTTGGACGTCTAGAAATAGCCTTCTCTTGAGAGCCCCTGTGATTTTAAAGAATTCAAATCATTTTACTCAAGAATCCAACTCTAGCCAAGTGAAACAGCAATTTGGTGATCCTTGGTGATGTTTTTTTTCCAGATAAGTGCCATGAAATGCTTGGGGAGTGTGATCGTGGAGGCAAACTTTCCATCCAATGATCCGTCAATGAATTCAGTTTACTCAGGTTTCCTCCATCACTAAAATGCTTAGATAGATTTTTGTAGTCCTTTTGATGCGAAGTATATCATATAAATTTGAATGCGTGCATCTGGATAGGGAATCACGATAACTGATTGGATTGTCAAAATCGAACGTGGAGACGTTCAATTCTGAGTTGTGGATATTGATCATGAGTAATGACGATCATCATCGCCTTCACTTTTGGATATTTGTTATAAATATAGATTTATATTAAAATATATCAATATACGTTTACAAATATTTACTCTGACAAGTGAATGTTTACTGCAGTGAAGTGACCAGCTCGTAGTAAGTCGGAGACTTTCACCGGTGGAGGTCCGGCGATCTCACAATTTCTTCATTTTCTTCTGCGTTCCGTCAGGAAATTTGTTCGTAGTTCCGGCATTTTGATTTTTTTTTCATATTGATCATTTCGGTTTGTTCTTCTGCTGAAATAGATCTGGATTCTGGTGCGTAACGGCAATGGAGGCGTCCACGGCATTGTACAATCAGTTGAAGGTTTACTGTTATCTTCTTTACTGTTCATAATGTAGATCTGTTTGTAGTCGTCTTTTAATCTCTATTGGGATCTCTCATTTTTAATGGATTTAAAGAATCAGTCATTTTTTAGTGATTGGATAACAATAGAAAATCGAGTGGGTGATACTCTTGTTCGCCCGCAGCAGCAGCTTAAGGTTTAGAACGAGTTCATTGTCGTTCTTTTTAATTTTTCATGATGATTTCAGTTTAATCAAAATCTTATTAGCCCATGAAGATCTGTTTGTAGTCTTCTCCGAGTTTCATTTTCGAATCTCGCATTTTAAACGGATTGAAATTCATTGATAAAAAAAATCAAATCCCTTTTTTTGTTTATAAGAAAAATCGCAAATCAAAAGGGTTTTATGCTGCAGCGACTTGAAGTTTAAAATTGATTATAGCCCTTCACTAAAAAGAGTTTCTTGTTTTAATGTTTTTTTAAAGGAAGATCTCCTGAGATTAGTGATCAATGTGATACATTAATGAGATTTCAAATGCAAGATAAATAGATTGGGGACCATCTTGAACAGATCTCCCCATGCTAGCCATTCACCCTAATAAACCAGCATGAAATAGAACCCTTCGCATCACAGACTACCCCATCTGTCGAGGGCGTCCTTTCTTGAAGACGATCTCATCCTGAGCAACCATTCTGCCACCATCCTAGAAGATCCTGCTCGTAGTGGTCACCAAAAGGCCACCTTTGCAGATGTATCCACCTATGGAATCTTCTAGGTAGCCCAAATGACCTTGGCATATTGACAATAAAGAAAAGGGTGGAAGCAATCTTCTTCCGCCCTTGTACACATGACACACACAACCAAAGTATCTGGGAATAGCTTCTTCTAGAATACTCATGTCACAAGTCTTTTTCTGAAGATCAACCACCCAAAAAACTGAACCTTTAATGGCACTTTCTGCATACATATAATCATATATGCACTCATGATGGCCAGCATCTCTACCATGTGCTGGCCTCTAATCTTCTTGTACACTCCTCGAACAAAGGGATGTGTCCCCTCCCTAACCCAGTTACCTTGCACTCTGACGGTTTGATAGTAACTATTAGGCTGTGCCCTATTTCTCTATATCTCTGTATCTTTCTCGTTTTTCCTCTTTTTTTCTAAGTGGACCACTGGTTTAAGTGGCCTATCTGTGTTTTTTTTAGTAAGTCAGGGCTGAGCATCCGTGTTTAAGTGAGGCCCGGCCCTCCTCTATGCTGGTTAAAACTAGCTTGTTTACCAAGTAAAGAAGGTAGTTTTATTGTTTTGTAACCCTAAACCTAAGAGATCAGCAACCACCATCTCTGGAGAGGAGCAGTTATGATTTTTCATGAGATGGTAGAAGAGTGGCTTTGACTAGGTTTGATCCAGTAAATATCACATTTCTCTCTCTTGTCTTCTGCCTCATTTTTCCTCCTCAGAAGTCTGTTTCTTTTACCCAATGGTGGTAACTTGAAATGTTTCAATGTCCACAGAGATGAGTAGGGATTTCTTGTACATGAATTATGTGAAAGAATTGTGGATTGACTTGTTCAGCAAGGGAGTGACAGTGTCATGACATATGCATCCAATTTAAAGGCAATTTGGAGAGAAATTGATTACCTATGGCTGACGCAGAATCCTCAGTTAGTGGAATGACTTTATATTCTGAAACAACGTCTGTTCACATTTCTTATGGGCCTTAATCTGACATTTGAATCCCTGCAAAACCAAGTTCTTCATTGTGAAAAAACTTCTTGAGTTAGAGGAAGCTATAGGGATCATGAGCCTCTGTCCAATAGCTAGTACCTGAGCAGACTCAAGCTTGTACCTGAGCCTCTTTCCAACAGCTCTGCTGCATTTATCACCAAGAAAGCAGAGCTCAGACCAACAACTACTCACTCTTGGTCAAACCACAAAGGACCCAGTCAGGTTCTAAGGTCAATCCAGCCCACTGATTCAAGGATCTAGTTTGTCGAGTCCAGCAGTCCTTGTCATCAGTCCTTCTAAGTGCTTTCTGTAAGATTCCAGAACAAGGTGAATAGAGAGTGTTCTGTGAGGCAAGAAATAGTGAGGGAGAGAGGGAGTACAGAGCAGAAGAAAAGAGTAGTAATTCATTATGATGACATTTCCCCTTTTTATACAGAATGAGGATAGTTACAACGGCTAGTTTTAACTAGCCGTTAGAACATGACATCAGCATTGCTGATGTCATGTTTTCCAACGGCTAAAAAAACTAGCCATTGGACCTGATCCTTAATGGATCAGGTTTTAGTCCCTCTAGGCCCATTATCTTGGGCCTAAATGGTCCTACTCTCTGGGCCTATTACAGAATATGTTAGTGTTTGTATTTCACCTTAGAATTATTTCATGTACATCAATAGCCTGATGGCATAGGGTTAGTTAGATAACACTTTCCAATTCCACACGGGTGGCTTAAACATCGAGAAATAGAAGACATGAATAGCTGAAGGCACCAATTGCAATAACACCAGGCGTCCTCCACTGAACAACACCCTAGTCTGCCACCTCTCCAGTCTCCTCTCCACCTTTGCAATTACTGGTTGCCAGTCCATGATCTAAAGTCAAACTCTTCATCAATGACAGCCCACGATCTAAAGTCAATCCCCTCTCGGCATCCCCAGGGCCTGTGAGCATTGAGCTATTTTTTAAATATTTGTGTCTCTCACCATGTAGATCCCCTTTAATATGTTGATCAATTTCCATGGGTATCTTGTGTTTTTTAATGGATTCAAGTTTTTGGAATTTGTCAGAGTTAGTGATTAAAAAGATTAAATTTTTATTATCTGGTCCTTTAATAAAATATTGGAATGATAAGCGTGTTTTTCTAGCATCTGAAAGCTTAAGATAAAGAACAGTTCCATTTTCATTTTCTGTGACTTTTCAGTATGTTTTCAGCTTTACTAAAACATTATTAAAACTCATCATCTTTCAATTTCCTTCAGGATCTTGCATTTGAATGAATTCACATGCATTGATTAAGAAATAAATTCAATTCCTTATTTTTTTGGCTGTTTTAAAAAATATCAAATGGGTGATATGCCTGTTCACCTGCACCTGCTGCTTAAGGTTAATAATGATTTCCATTGTCATTCTTTGTGTTTTTTTCAGTATGATTTGGGTTTAAGCAAAACTTTATGTTTTCAGTATGACTTTGTTTTCTGTTTCATTTAATGCTCCATAATATTTCCTCAAATTTTTCGAGAGTGCATTGCACAAACGTCATAGAGGCTCTTTGTTTGTGCTTTTTGATGGCAGGCTGCTCAACCATTTTTCATATTAGCCGGGCCTAATGTTATTGAATCTGAAGAGCACATTCTGAAAATGGCCAAGCATATAAAGGATGTCACATCCAAGTAAGCTGCAACTTGAGGACATAAAATATTTCAAGACCACATTTAGTTCTCATCGGAGACAAGATGAAAATTTGTCTAATCCTGAAGACTTTATTTAATGATATACCAGGCTTGGTTTACCACTGGTTTTCAAGTCTAGCTTTGACAAAGCAAATCGTACCTCCTCAAAGTCATTTCGTGGTCCCGGTCTGGAGGAAGGTCTAAAGGTACGATCTCATTGTTTTAATTCACTTTTCTGACAGATCTTATTTTATTTTGGTTGATCCTCTGTGGATGAAAGTGCAAGAGAATGTGAGAGACTGAAAGAAGATCAACACAAAATTTATCAAGGTTTCTTGAATACTACTGTATGTTGAGCCCTTAATAGTGACATTCTAAAGGCCCATATAACTCGAAAAGATCATTTTTCTATGGTGATTAATTATAATTAAGGAGTATTTCCGAATTCATCTTAGATGGTGGACCAAATGTTTCTTAGTTAATTATAAGTCTGTGTATCCTTGTGTTACTGGTTAGGCCTTAAACCTAACTATGCTCTCGGCTACTTGCTATTCCAATTGAAGGCTCACTTTTTCTTTTTTTTTCCATAGTGACCTCCACTATGGTTGACTTCTAGATTCTCCAACAGTACTCAACATATGAGTGTCGAAGGATGGTCTAGAAAGTTAGTATAATTTCCTTGCATGTAAGTGTTCCTAGCCCGACAAAGACCTGATATTGTAGCGGCCCAAGTTGAGCAACAGAAACTCACAAAGGATCTAGCAAGCCTTGGACCCTCTCTCCCTCTCTCTCTCATCTTCATTCTCTTTCGCTAATTCTCTTCCTCCCTCATCCCAGGTGTCAATTCTCACCTCAAAGGAGCTAGGCAGAGCTTATTGTCCCTCTCTGCAAACTCATCCCCTTCCATTTTCTCTATCTCACAATGATTTTGTTCCTAGACTATTCTTGATTTTTTTGAAATTGGAATTATCTTTCAGATTGAATCACAAAGTCTTAGAGTTTGGAGATGCTGCAACTAGATCAGAGATTCAGAAGTCTTTGCAGCCGTAGATTTCTCTCAGAAGAAAGATAGAGGAGTAATTTTATTCATGAAATACAGAGTATTTATACAGAGTAAAGTGACCATTATACTCTAATGCGGTCACTATTCTAATGGTCACCAGCTATAGGGCATAAAAGCAATTTAAAATAAAGTACGAAACATAATTTTAGAAACATAAAAGGTACCAATGCAACTAGCTCCTATTTTCTTGACACAAAGTATCACCGAATCCCCACCAGGGTTCTATCAAAAAGTCTTGACCTCAGAAAAGTTCATCTTATTATGTATACAAAGCACTCAATGGAACAGGAGTTCTATTCTATCCCACATGCAAACACGTTGTCTGACTCGGATTCAGGAGCAGTTATTGTTCTACACTAGTTCCTCTATGGAATTTCTAAGGCTCTCTACAAAATTTCCTTCAGGTTTCCATTTGTATGTTTCAGTGAGTTATTAAAATGACTTAAAAACTATCTCTGTGATCCCCTCTATGACCCTTATCTTGGTGGGGGTTTTTATCGTGTTTGTCTAATAGAATGCTTGGGTTTCTTTGCACCAAGATGATCTGACAAAGCCTGAGAGAAGAGGAAATAGCAATCGCTTGAAGGTGTGGATGTTCGATTGGCTACTCCTTAGACAAAGTCTAATGATGTAAGTCTTCAGGAAGAAAATATTCCCGAAAGCCTTGCGGAGTATTCTGTGCATAGGGGATGAATAAGACTGCTCCATCTATTCTTTGAATGCTCGTTCACCCTGGAGATATGGGCCAACTATCCCATATCACAGGAACATGTCTCATCAACTGAGGCCTTCTAGGGCTATCTACAGGGTGGTGTCTCTGGCAAGCCAGTGGAGCAAGGACAGATTTTAGCAGTTATCTGGGAAATCTGGCTGCACCTCAATGAGGTTATCTTCAAGGGAAACATGGCTTCAAAGGAGGATTCCATTCACAATGTGCAGAGTCTTATATCCCTTTGGTTTAAAGGGAGTTGAATGTTGGGGGAGGGACTCTTTGGGGAATGTATGTACTCAAATGAATATGTATATATCAACTATATTGGGTGGATCAAGTGATCCTCCTTTTTTTCTTCAAGAAAGAAAAAAAGGGCCACGTGGTCAAGTAGGCAAGACTTTCTTCAATATTTCCTCAAGTGCTTGTCAGAGTCATCTTCCTAATTTGAGTTCTTGATTGATAGAAACATCATTATGTCTTTTTGTTCACCATTTTAGTCGTCTAGGAGTTCCTCCTTATAATAGAAAACCATGCACCTTTGATCTTCCTTCTATACATTCTACTGGCTCGTAGATATTGATAAATCAGGGACTTGATTTGCGAGACAATGAGACATATTTAGAGCGCCTTAGGTTATCAGAAGGGTTCAGAGTTTAATGAGATAGGAAACATCACACGTCTGTTGAAGCATATATAAAATAGTTGTTAGCCCAAGATGAAAGCCCAAGAGCCCATTTCTGAGAGGGTCTAGAAAGCCCAATCCGGGAAGCTGATTTAAAGCTTATTGGGCCAGGGGAGAATCTCTTGGAGCTGACAATAATTGTGGAGGATGACATAGAGATGAACAATATCATCTCTGACAGATTCTATAATTTGCCAAAGTCCACAAAATATCTCTGTTGAGGCATGTCATAGCTTGGAAGCTTCTTTTCAATTTTGTTGTCTGACATATGCATGCTTTTAGACTTATGCTTTCAAGGTTTTGAGTAGTCTTTCAAGGGTTTTGTCTTTTGGACAACTCTTTACTTTTCGAAGCCTATATATAAACCCTTAAAAGACAACTAAAGTTATTCCCTTTTTGAGAGCTTTCTTCCCTCTGAGTGTTATCCTTATTTGGGAGTGCACTAGTGCTTGTGGATTCAATGCAGACACCCTTGTGAATTCAAGGGTCGAAAGAGATTAGTTTTATAGATTCATAATCTAACTCTTGTTGTATAACAAGGCGAGTGGATTCAAGTCATTGTCCTAAATTGTTCCTCTGCTAAGGCTCCGCCACTGTTATCCTTTTGTGTTCTTGTACTTCCTCATAGAATTTGTCTCTATGAATGGAAGTGAGGAAGATAGTGAGGAAGTGAGAAAATCAAGAGTGGAAAAAAGATCTTTCTTCTAGGATTTCAGAGTACATTGACTGCCCAAACCTTCAAAGAGAAATCTTTAAGGTCCATGTGACCCTAACTGTCATAAAATAATGGTGGAGAAATTATGATAAGCAGTATGATTCCTATAAAAATATTATGAAGAGCATAAGAATAAAGACTGCATTATTGAAAATTTAACATTAAACATAGTAGTTTGTGCCTGTTAAACTTCTTCTAAAAATCTGCACGTTCTATATTAATGAAAATTTTTGGGTCTCTGTTTTGTTCTCATGCTACTTGGTTTGAACAATTGAGAGAATTTTGATGAAGATTCTGTGGTGAAGAAATTTGACAGTTTCCCTTCTTGATGCCCTTATCTTATCTCTAATATGTAATCATTTAATATGAATTACTTAATTGTGGAATTGTGTCATTTGTGTAAAAATGTAAACCAGAAGGAACAATATCTTGTTTTAATGTTATTTTGTTGGGGATACCTTAAACTGCAGATTCTTGAGAGGGTGAAAACAGTGTATGACATTCCAATTGTAACTGATGTACACGAGGCTTCCCAGGTAACAGATTTATCTGTGTCCTATTTTTTTAGTTTTTCAAATTTCCAGGAATTTTTTTAGCAAACCTTTTCATTGCAAGATGTAGAAAAATAAGGACAGAGAAGAAGGATGACCGGGGAACAAATTAGGGCAAAAAAGCTCATTTCATTCTTTCATTCATTCATTCATGATGGTGCCTTAAATAGGCTTACAAGAGAGATCATAAAAGACAAAAAATTCTTCTACCACTAAGTAAGAGAAACATGTAATAACTGCAATACCAGTTATGCAGACTCACTTATATATGACACCTTCTGGTTGGTTGAACATATTCTCTATTGAAGCATGGGGATGTTGAAACCCTTGCTGTCATAGAGGCATTGGGAAGACAAGGAGATAAAAGATAATGTGATATGAAAATGCTGCATGCTGATTTTAGCATAAAGCTTACATAAGCCACACCCTTCTAAAAAGTCATAATCCTAATATACATCCACATCTGTAGTATATTGTGAATTTGTGTGTATAACGCAAAGAATCATGGCTGTCATATCTGATGAACAAAATTGATAATCTAAAGACAAAATTGATAATCTGTCGATCTGATGAAAAAAATTCTCAATCTAAAGACATTTCAATGATTCTTGGCTGTCATATCACATCCAATAGCCAAGAGAAGGCCTTGTCAATCTGGAATGACTTGACAACAAAAATGGCTCATGTTCACCCCGATCTGAGAGCAACCTATCAAAGTTCTTCTGGAGGGGCACAAGAGGCTAGGGAAGGGAATGATCTGTAAATTCAATTGTCGATTTTGATCTTAGCTATTGCCTCGTTGATCCAGATTGGCAATCAGATTTCTGTATCATTCCCTTCCCCATCCTCTTGCGCCCCTCTAGCTGGACTTTGATAGGTTGCTCTCAGATCAGGCGAAACATGAGCTATTTTTGTTGTCCTATATCTTTTGGGTTCATAGGTCCATCTAAAAAGTCTGTCGAATTCTGTTCTTCATACACCAGGAGAGGGATTGTCTTAGATGCTTACGCCCATGTTTTATCATTTGTCTGATGTTATTACTGTATTATTCTGTTGGGTGTATTGGCATGAGAATTTTCAAGAATTTTACATTTGATGGAAGATTGCAGATTACTGATGCTTTTGATGTTCATCAGTGTGAGGCTGTTGGACAAGTTGCTGATATTATCCAGATTCCAGCTTTCTTATGTCGGCAGGTTAGCTCTTCGAGGAAGATGAAAAGATAAATGTGACTCAGATGTTCAATAATTTTGCATAAGAACTGTCTTTTTAATCATGGTTCATCTTTGTGCCAGACTGATCTTCTAGTTGCAGCAGCTAAGACTGGACGAATTATCAATATCAAGAAAGGCCAGTTTTGTGCTCCCTCTGTAAGTATCCTTTTTCTTCTCCTAATTGTTTTTGGATTTTTAGTTTGCATTAGATTATTTTTACATTTTTGTGTGAATTGATAACAAGATTTATTCAGGTCATGGTGAATTCGGCAGAGAAAGTTAGACTTGCTGGTAACCAGAATGTTATGGTATGTGAGCGAGGAACCATGTTTGGATACAGTAAGTTCATTTCTTTTCCTTGTTTATCAACACAGAATCCTTTCAACATTATTTGGTTTTCATGTGTTTTATCTTTCATTGTTGTTTCCTCCGAAATTGAATTACTTCCACAGGTAGAAACTATATTAAAAAAAGTCATCAAGTAGCTTCATTTTTGTTTTTCTGTCAAGAATCATTAAACATCATCTGCTAAACTTCTTTTTTGTTTTTCTTTCTCCCATGTCTGGTCATGTGTGCCGTGATTCTGATAAATTTTGTTTAACATTTGTTTGACTTACAATTAAATCTAAGACGTGTTGAAAAACAAATTCCATTTGCCATTTTCTGGGAATGTCGGTAGATGAATTGATTGTGAAATATAAAATGAAAGTCTGAAATGATATTTCAAGGAGACTGATAAATCCTATAGTATTAATATAGCATCTCATGGACCTGGTTTGTGTTGTGGACTAATCACTATCTTCTCTCACTGTGTGGTTTGAAATGAATTTCTGTCAACATCATAGATGATTTGATTGTGGACCCAAGGAACCTGGAATGGTTGAGGGAGGCAAACTGCCCAGTGGTATGATGTCGTTGGCGTTTCTCTTTCAGATTTATCCTCTTGCGAAGTTTGATTCCATTTGATTTAATACAGGTAGCAGATATCACTCACTCGCTACAACAACCAGCTGGGAAAAAGGTGAATTGAACTTTTCCTTTTTTGAAAAACTGAATTGAAGCTTTTTAATCTTTCCCGCAAATGAAACCACCATATAATAATGCCATGAGCATACAATAATTCTAATCGTAAATGTCATGAATGTCGTTCTTTCTCCGTTTATGATTAGTGAACAAGTAGTGATTGACAATATTGGGTATGCGTTGGCCACCAAGATGACACATGCCCTTTTGTTCTCTGTCATTTCCTCTGGTAAGTTGTTCGATGCTTAATAAGGGCACACTTGTTTTGTTTTACCCTAGTTTTCCTTTCTAAGGATGTGGTTAGTGCTACAGGGTTTTGTAGCCGCCAAAAACACTCTTCTGCGCAATAGTTTTTTTCTCTCTCCATGATCTTCCAACTCCTCTCTCTTTTCTAAATTGGAAGGATCTCTCTCACCATTGAAGCTATAGAAGAGGAGATATCTCTCTCTTTCCATCTTCATTGCGGACCGTCCAAGTACCGTCCCATGGCTCTCTTGCTGATAATGATGCCAAACACGGGCTAAGGTGGTAATTTCTTCTGCTGAACGTGCGACCCCTACTGTCCTCTGCAATAAGAAAGAGGCTTCCCGAAGGGATGAGTTGTAGAGGGGTTCAAACAAATCTTTAATCCAACAGGTGCTCTCCAAACCCAGCTAGATAGTCTCCTGTCACACTCACCAACCAACCTGGACTATCATTCTTATTATTCCTACTAGATATCAAAACCATAAGGATTGTTTCCAGCACTATAGTTTATTACATAACCATGAGTTCCCATATTTTGGTGGGTGGGCCATCATGCGCCTGGTGTTTGAGTGCCTGTCGTACCATGGGGCGAGACTCTTAGTATCTGGTACCTACGCTGGGCACTGTCTGCCAGTGAATTTTGGCTCTATGTCCAAAGTGGTAAGTTCGTGATTCGTAAAAATGATATGCATCAAATCTTGTGGGCTGGGCCATTCCATCAAATCAAATATCAGATTCTGAAAGAATGGCGATACGCTTTGTTTCGTAGACTGGTTTCCCAGCCGCTGCAAACACTGAGCGAAAAACAGAAAATTCTTCTTGTTAAATTAGATTTCCTCAGATTTTTGGGGTGATTCATTTTCCAAACGCTCTTCTGAGTGTGTGTTTTGCACTATAGATAAATTCTCTCACATGGTGATCAACTACTCATGGTGCAGGGAAAGCATGCCTATCGCTTCCCAATTTCATGCTTTACTCTAATACTTCCATTGAAGATCAATTTATCAGAACTGCTATGATTATGGTACAAAGTCAGTCATTTTCTCAAGAAAAAATGGGTGAAAAGGGAAGCAGACTGACCAAGGACACTCCGCTTCCTCTCACAATTTGGTGATAAGTGTAAGGGTTGAATGAGCTTGACTGAAGCTAACAGCCAGCATTTCCTGTAAATCAGAGGGTAGTGCCTTAGTGGATCAAGAAGGGGCAGTCAAGTATTCGATCCATTGTCCTGGGTATCAGTTATTCCAAATAAGTCTTTATTTCTTCTTCTTTCTTCCTCTTTCCTTTCTGTTTTATGGAAACTTCTGGTACAGCCCGAAGTATCAACTGACTCAAGAATTGAAAGAAAAGCAAAAATTCTTGATTGAATGGATAATTAAAGCAAGTGAATACAGAGGATCATGACAAATAGCAGATCTAGATATTTGGAAGGGGGAGGGATGATTTGAGATCTCCTTCCTTGCTCTCCTGAGGCCAAGGCTGCTGTCCACCCAATGGCCTCCTCGCCTACCAGCCTTAAGGCCACCTGCCCTAATCTGATGATCCCACATTGGGTTGGTCGGACATGTGATGATTCCAAACTCATGACATGTTGCATGTGTTTGATGTTAATACTGTAGAGACTGTAGGATCAGGTGGACTAGTATATTCACTGCAAAGAAGCAAAATCATATTCTTTTTTGAAGCAATACTATGGTATTGAAGCAATGCCATCTTGATCTGAACCATTTAAACAATGTTCCTCTAGTGCCAAAATTCTGATACTTCTGCATTGGTGAATTTCTCATCCAATAAATTATCTGACGAATTCTCTTCATGTAGTTGGAAGGCGGTGGTGTGGCGAGTGGCGGTCTTCGTGAATTAATTCCCTGCATTTCAAGGACATGTGTGGCCGTTGGTGTGGACGGAATCTTCATGGAGGTAAACTGACATGAAGATAATACAAATTTTATTTATGTTAATTTTGATTAAATGGAGAGCCCTTGATGATGCAGCACAGTAAGAAGAGTATCAAGAGGAGGAGAGAGAGAGAGACCTATATTAAAGCAACTGAGATAATTTTTATTTTTGGAAATAAAGAGTAACTAAAGATACTGCTCGTTATCTGTGCTCACTTTAAATACATAGGCGGAATGGGCCTTTTTTAGACAGATCCATTTTAACGCTCTAATATATAATGGTACAACTTAAAATATATTCCCCTGTAAATGGGGGCATTTAACAGTATGTAAAAAAATTCGGAAGAAACTGTAATTATGCTTTATTTTAAAAAATTTAGCATCTCCAGGCAGCACAAGGACTCTGAACATTCGAAACTTTTTATCTATGTTCTTTGTAAAACCTCTCTCTGGGGCAACCCATTTTATTTCTCTAAGGGAAGTCAGAATCTCAAGTTAATTCTTTGAAAAATTCAATTAAGAGAAATCAGCCCTTTGAAGTCATTTATTTAATAGCAGGGTGGAATGCTCTGGAAGAGACTGGAAGCATGCATAATTAAAACGAGCCATTAAAAATAACTATTACATCATATTTGATTTCTAGTAATTGAAGGTAGAGTTATCTCCTTCAGATGATCTTGTGATTGACATCACAATTTAGTATAATTTCATTTGAGCATGTTACAGAATCATCAAATTTCTCTTTATTCTTTTTAAAACAGACATTACCAAATCATTCTGCGTTTTTTAAATTGTTTCTGTTATTCATGCTTTAACAACCAATCAATGATATTCCGTGCATTCTTCCAGATAGTTCTTGGGCTACCCCTGTGACCTTGACCTAATTTTTCTCTCTAGGTTCATGATGATCCCTTAAATGCACCTGTGGATGGCCCCACCCAGTGGGTAAGTTCTTCTCCCACTTTGGTAAAGATTATCTTTTTATTTGAAACATTTTCCCATTAATTCTATTATTTGCAGCCTTTAAGGCATTTTGAAGAACTTCTTGAAGAGCTCATCTCTATTGCTGTAAGTCGATTTTCTCCCTCAGATAACTGCTAATACCCACATCTCAGACACATCTGACCCCATGAAAATGCATACAACAGGAGGCTTCGAAGGGAAGAACGCCATTCAAAATCAATCTTACGCCTTTCAGCGGCTAATTGCAAATTAGCTGAATATAAATCTTGTTTGCAGAATAAGGTCACTTGATCCTACTAAGAAGTTAAGGTTGAGGAATTATGAGCAAGACATGTGTTCGCTGATCCAAGCTTTCAAATTTTTAGGAATAATCTTGGAATTTATGTGTTTTCATTTGTGGTTCTCGCAAACAATGAAAGTTATTCAGGGCTACACAGCAGCAAATCAAAAATCTCTCCATGGACATAAGAGAAAAGTGTGAGTGCAATCTCAGCTATTTTTTCTTGTCTGTTGCCTGTCTAAGGATTAGGGTTTCTCAAGTTGTTCTGACTTGTCACACCTGGTAGATTTCCTGATTTGGGTAATTCTGACTTTAAAATCATCAAATACATGTGTGTGTACAAGATAGAGAGAGAGAGAGATGTGCAAAGAAGGCATAGCTGAATTATTGAAAAGATTTTGAGGAATAACTAAGAAAGATACATGACATACTTGACCCTAACAGTGATGATACATTTGTGTGTACAAGATATATATATATAGAGAGAGAGAGAGAGAGAGATGTGTGTAAAGAAGGCATAGCTGAATTATTGAAAAGATTTTGAGGAATAACTAAGAAAGATATATGACATACATGGCCCTAGCAGTGATGATACATTTGTGTGTACAAGATAGAGAGAGAGAGAGAGAGAGAGAGAGAGAGAGAGAGATGTGCAAAGAAGGCATAGCTGAATTACTGACAAGATTTTGAAGAATAACTAAGAAAGATATATGACATGCATGACCCTAACAGTGATGTTACATTAGTATGTACAAGATAGAGAGAGAGAGAGAGAGAGAGATGTGCAAAGAAGGCATAGCAGAATTATTGAAAAGATTTTGAAGAATAACTAAGAAAGATACATGACATACATGACCCAAACAGTGATGATACTAATGTTAGAATCATAACATGCAGTACATGATGCATAATCAGCAAAATCCCTTAACCTTTCTCCATCTAAGGATTGGATGTTTTCAATTCCCAACTTGCAGAAGAGATCACCAAACCAACATGTGAAAGGTACTTAGTCTTTCACAAGGCTGCAATGCAGATTCTCCTGCATTACCTGTGGTATCCATGGTGCATGATGCATATCATGGTTTAAGGCGCCATGAAAGGGTCCTCGCACCTCTCCTCGAGACTAGAATTCTCCGTCGTTTGAGTCAGGTCATGGTTCAAGGTGCCATGTAGGTACTCACACCTCTCCTCAAAACTAGAAGTCTTGTTCTGCCTCTTCCTTCTCTTGATATCTAATGCTTCTTCCTTGTCTTGCTAGGGTCTTACCAGGATCAGGTCATTACCCTCCCCCATTGACTATCACATTTTCCTCAAGGTGAAAGTAGGAAATTAACCCCCCTAAAGTGGTTTAGTGGTTCCTTCCAAGCATTAAACACATGCAAGGGAGGTTTTCCTCCTGATTTTTGTCAATGAATCCAATAATTTCTGCCATCTAGATCATGTTGGAAGAATAAGACATGATATCCTTGCTTTGGGAGCATTATTGAAGTTAAGTAAAAATTTCACTCTAGAAATTTGCCAATGGTTCATTCTTTACTACCGCTAAATATCATTTTATTAGCATAAAACATAAACTGCAGCCCGAACACTTGGTTAATTTTCAAAAAAGAAACAAGAAGATTCTTTAGGCCAAATGATGCCTTTTTAATCAACATCATTCACATTTATTTTTAAATTTCCAAGAAGAAACATATTTCTGAATCCTCTTTTAAATTCCATAACTAGTTTTTCAAGTATCCTAATTTTATCAACTCTAGATACAAGACCAAAGGTTTTGGAGTAATCTTTTATGCCCTATATTCAACGCTTACACCCAATTAATTTTTGGTAGAAATGACCCACATATGTTCTAATGTTTCTTCAATTAAATGAACGGATAACTCAGTGTTCATTTTTCTTCAAGGCATATATATCTTCTCAACCATTGCATACTTTTCATGAGGCTATGCTTTGCTTCATTTGGGGATTTAAGGGATGATTTCTCAATGACGATGTATTTAAAACACTTCATATTGTGGAGATACTTTTAATTGAATGTCAAAAAAACTCAAGTTTCATTGGCTTGTGGAATATCAGTGATAACATGCAATATATGTTTTAATTATGAAATTTATTAGTACATTTGAAGGTACAATTCACATGTTTATGAAACATGTTGTCATATTTTGATAACACTTTCCTAAATTATACCATTTATATCAAAAATCTCAAAATATATTATTTTAATGTTAAATTTGCATAGTATATAATTTTAACTTTTCAAACATGAAAATTCCTTGAATATTATCTTCATTTATTGAGATTTTAAAAGTCTAAGATTTCTATTAATATAAGTGTGAATAATAATTAAGAGAAATCATTTTAAATTAACTTTGAAAGTGATGGACTTTGACTTTAATAAGTAAAATTAGAGAACTTAAGGAACAAATTTTCTATTCCCGTGTTATTTTGAAAATTAAATGGCATACAATAATATATTATTTAACATATGATTGAATAAAGAAAATGTAGATGAAAAAATGAGTTTTATTTTCAAAGATATGAATTCTCCAAGGTTTTGGGTATTTTTTGAGAATTTTTCTAAATTTATTTCAAATCCAATTAACAAAAGTCAAAAAAACGAGGATTACTTCAAGAGGATGGCCTAGTGATGCACGCTTACATGGCAGGACACGGCAATGCCTAGGGTACCCAATTAAAGGTGATATGAGTGTTGGTTTAGTTGCCCCAAAGGCCTAATTCAAGTTAGCTTAAAATTTCTAAGTTTTATAGCAAAGAAATATTTTTATTTTATCGATATCGGAGTTATTTTTCATCATTTATAATTTTTTAGGCGATGCAGCGCTTTACAAGTCATAAGATTAGATTAAGACGAAGGATTTAATCCTCGCCCACCATTGTCACTTAAATGGAGGGAGTTACTTGAATTTAGAATTTCTGCCAAGAACTGATGCCGGACCGAGGGATGAGCTCGGCCCGACACTAAGGTTACTAATGAGGAGAACTAGGGAAGGGGTGGCCTACGGTGTCTAAATGATGTGATGATGGCTAGACGTCCTACTCAAGCAATCAACCTTCCCTGCACGTCGTCACTCGAGTTCCTAGGATGCCCGAGTAGGATGGGTCGGGAGTCCTCCCGAGCTCGTCGATGCAGGGAGAGAGCGACCTCGAGTTGTCGGTGGGAGCTCGATCGTCAACCCGGCGGCCGGACCCACGATCCCAATCCCAGTAGCGAAACTCACTCAACCTAACTAGGCCCGATGACGAGTAGAGACAAGTGCGGAAAGTACTGAAAGAGATATTGCGCTTCAAAAATAAAGGGGAGGGGATGTGTGCCTAACTCTGCGGGGCGCTGAGCCCGGTCGGTCGGGGGCGGGGAGGTCGTCGTGGCGCGGCAGTGGTAGTCGACGTTGAGGCGAGTCGGCGGAGTAGGGCGGACGGCAGCCGACAACGGTCGGCGACAGGAAGATCGGGCGGAGGAAGGGGCGGCGGGGTGTGGCGTGGAGGCGCGTGGCTCGGGCCTGATGCGACGGGACTCGGCGGCGAAACGAGTCACGACCGGGCGCGGTGAGCGGACGGAAATGGCGGACGCGGCGGCGGATCTCAGGCGCGAAGGCGGCTGGTCGCTGAAGCGGATCTCGGGCGCGGCAGCCAGCTGGGCGCAGCGGCGGCGTGGCGTCAGCCGCGAGGGCGGCGGCGGCGCTAGGCGCGGCGGCGGGTCGCGGCGGCGGCAGGGCATCGGCGGCGGCTGCTCGGGCGCAGCGGCGGCGGCGGTCGGGCGCGAGGGCGGCGACGGCGAGGTGCGGGCGGCGAGTGGCACGCGGGCTGGCTAGCTGGCCGCGGCGGCGGTCGGGCGCAAGGCGCTGGCAGCGGCCTGCAGCGCGGCGGGCGGCGGATCGCGGCGGCGCAGGATCGCGGCGGCGGCGGTAGCGGCCGAGCCTTGGCGGCGCAGAGGCGCAGCAGGGCGGCGGTGGTTCGGCGCGGGTCGTGGGCAAGGGGGTGGCGGCGGAGGAGGCGGCGGCAGCGGCGGTGAGCGGTGCGTGCGGCAAGCGGCGGCGGCGACGTCGGCGGTTGGACCCCTTCCCTCACCTTTCTTGAGCAGCCACTCGAGAGGAAACTCCTTTTTCTCAAATGACGGCTAGGGTTTGTGGGGGTCCCTTCCCTCTTATAGAGCCCATGGTGGGCCAAGAGAGGAAAAGGGCCCACTTGATGCCCACAACCCACACCCATGTTCATAGAAAGGAAATAAGGTTCACAAGGGAAAAGGGCCTTAGGCTAGGGTCCCGAAACGAAGGGAACCCACCCCCAAGGCCTAAAAGAGAGAGAAGAAGATATGCAAAGGCCCGCTTAAACACGTGCGGGCTACAAAAAGTGCGAAATAAATGAAAGGGTAGAACGATAAATCGTGCGCTTGAGCTCTGATGAAGTCTGTGGTGGCGAGATGAAGTCCTCACTTAGTGTAGTGAGTCGGCATCCTTCGTCTTCGCTCTGTCGAGGGGGCTGGGCGCGCGTGGGTGTCGACTCCTCCGGCACCGTAGTGTCATGCCTTGGTGGCGACGGGAGTCGTACGCCACCAAGAACACATCGAGGCAAAAAGCCTTGATCCGCTACTAAGCGGGTCATTTTCTTGATGGTTTAGGGTTAGAGTCTTGTTTTCATTCACACTTCATCATTTGGCATTAGATTTCAATTTAGAGTGGTAAATTAAGAGAATCTTACATTTTTTTATCACTCTCTCTCTCCTTCTCTCTTTTATTTCTCCTTTGATTCAACTACAATTTGTAACATTTTAATTCCTTGGAAAAATGTTATTTTTCTTATATTTTTATAACTTCTAACTAAATTATTTTCATAATTTTTCTGTTCAATTTGATCAAGACCTAAAGTTCAATTTCTGCCCCAATTATGTAAAATAAATTACTTCATGAATGGTGATATCCTTGAAAAGAAATCACCTTATACCACACTTTTTCCTCTCTTTTTACCTTATAAAAATTATTGCAAAAAAATCAAAGCATAGAACTCTCACTAGAGTCTCTATTAATAATTTATAGAAAATAATTAATAAATTAAGACATACCCAAAATCCTCTCTTTATCATTATGGTCGATAAAAGAGATGGATTTTTGTTCTATCAATTCCCCATGAGACTGAGGCCGTATATTTTTCTCATATAATTATGACTGCACCATCAACTTGAATATGATTTATCAGAATAAAATCATGAAACGAGAAAAATTTAAAATTTTTCAAAAATAAAATCAGAAACGTAGTATGATTTTTATCAGAGTCATTTTCATCTAGTCTTGCTTTTTCTCAAATTTTCTCAAATTTTCATCTAGTCTTGCTTTTTCATCCAACATGAAAGCGTAATTTTGATACATCATAATTCTCTTGAGTTCTGTCAACTACAAAAGTAGTCGAAAAAGACAGCTCCCTACATAAACATGCTCAAGTTCAAAGAGCAGGACCAGATTTGAGGTTTTGAGAACAAATCCAGCAACTCTTACTAAAACTGTAACCCTATAAACATGTCGAATCCTCATTACATCTTATTCATTTGTACAGGAATAAGCTTCTTTACTATTTACATATATGTATATTGAGATTGAAAGCTTAATCTTGTCACTTGGCAGGACACGTACCAGAGTTCTGGATGGTTCGCCGAAGCTCTGCGAGAAAGTCCATCTGCCTCAACAAGAAAGAAAATAAAACTGGCTCAGCTGATGAGAATCAAGCAGAAGAGAAACGAGAAAAACTTTGCAGCTGCTCACCTGATGAGGAAACTTAAGTATCGATGCGCAGGATGAGTTGCTTGTTTCAGAGTATGTGATCGGTTGCCCTGCCAGGAGAAACAATTCAAAAAATGAATGGAAGAGGATTTGAAAGATAAAACTATAAAACTATTCTGAGATGTTAGAAGATAGTCAGTCATACGACTATAGAAATGAAAGAGCAGTTGTATGTAGCCAGGCTTGGCCATTTATAAATATTGGAAAACCCTATAAATGGGGTACAGTGTACTACTGCAAGAGAGATTTAATCAGATTTATTTATCCTCAATCTAAATCCTCCTGATTCCCTTTCACACGGGAAACAACTTTGTCATACTAAGGCTTGAAAACAACAGAAAATATTATTAATAGACAAAAAACTTCCCACATTTGATAAAAGTCTCATGAGCAGATGTTTATTTACCATGAGAAAGATCTAAGCTTTCCTCATCCTTGGAACACTCAGCTGCCGCCCATCCTGAATTTCAAAGAAAGCTTGGTCAGATAAGCTATCCACCAGTAGGATGGATTTAACCAACCAAGTGATTTTTCCCTAATAAATGTAATGTAACTTCGAAGAAATCATCTCTCTCTCTCTCTCTCTCTCTCTCTCTCTCTCTCTCTATATATATATATATATATATATATATATATATATATAAGATTTTATTATAGGATCAGGTTCACTCTTGATATGGCCTCTCTTGATCTCGAAGAATTGAAAGTGATTGACTCAAAATTTCTTTATTGAAACGGAAACTTTCAGCATCACATAACAGACACCATATCTAGATTAAAACAAGATCCTGAGACTTGAGATCACACAGACACCCCTCCTCACAAGCAGCAGATGTTGGCATCAGGGTGACTGGCATGATGTGTTCACATAGTAGGGCCCATGTCTGCAGGAAGACAAGGCATCCCTGGCAGCAGCAGAATGGGTCCTATGAGGCAGAAAGATGAGGAGTCTCTGGCAGCTGAGGAACCAGCAACACCTAAACTGGCAAACCCTTCAGATGTTTCGATCCAGCCCTTCTATAAGAGGGCTGGGTAACAACTGAAGGAGGCATGGAAGATTGGACTGGCGAAGGAGGTAGAAATTTTGACCCCCTTTTTTCTGACAAAAAACTTTGACCCACCGCTTCCTGATTCCTATGCTTAACTCGTGTGTATCGCATGTCTAGAGATTCCTCATTATTAGAGTTCACCCAGTATTCCTGAATCTCATGAATAGGTACCCATTTACACGTCCATATAAAAGTCTTAAATAGGATCTCATCATATTAATCCACAGTTCTATGTGTCACTAACATTGAAATGCCTAAACCCCCGGAAAAAATTACTTCCTGTCTAGACTTCTTGCCATAGATAACCTCTTCCTCTTCATGGATTTTCTATGCCTACCAATGCTTCATAACAAAAATTATCAAAGTAACTAGGCAGAATACTGCAAAAGCTAGTTGAACAAGCACACATATACTAGAAACATAAATCTATAAAGGTCATAAAATGATGTCGCATAAACTAGCTCTGTCACGCCATGACAAAGCTACAAGGAATGAGCTTTGGTTATGACAAGGAAACTGAAAGAACATAAATAAATTCTTGCATTCCTTGGTAGTGAATTAAAAAAAAGCATTCCTTGGTGTAAGATATTTGTGAAGATATATTTGTGTGTTCTATCTGTTGTGTTTCCTTATTGGACCTACAAAGGTGGGCCCTCTTATTTCCCTTTGTTGATAGGGCTCTCTCCCCCTGGAGGAGTCAGGCCCTCATTTTCCCTCATTCTCCTTCTCACAGTATTGATTCAATTATATACATCTAACTGAGCAGATTCAATGCATAATAAAACTCAAATCCATGGAACTTACTCTCATTCAAAAGATTTGCCGCATCACTGTTATGACACCCCACTAATGGAATCAACTTGGGATTCAAATTCTTATGTCTGTCGTTTCTGTTTCCGGTGTCCAAATAAGAACTTTTCGAGGAATGGGCTCCTGAATTACTCGGATTCTTCACACCATTTAAGAAGTTTGCACCGCCAATGCTTTCTATTTGCATCATCAAAACATTGCAGCAGAATTTATGAACAGTGAGAAGGAAAAGTATGTCAAATTTGCATTGAACATGATAAACAAGGGAATCTGATTATGCACAGAATAGTCACTATTCTGATGTTTATTTCAATGTTTGCATTTAGATAGTTTTTTAATGGGATGAGACTCTTTTACATGACATTCAGGTACATCTTATATTGTAAAATGCACGTCATTTGGTTTGTGTAATAATTTCTATAAAAAGTGCTCGACATGGTCTGCTTGAAAAAGAGTTGATGAAGGATTGCACAGATCAGAGTGTTCCGGTCAATAAAAGAAATAAAAAGCACCCATTGAGGGTGGTAGTGACAATAGAGAGGAAATAGCTAACCTCTGGATCTCTGTTGGTTTACCTCTTGTTTCCTATGAAAAGGAGAAAAATAAGCCAAGTACAGACCCTAATAAAAATCGTACGGACTCCAGAAATCCAAACATATATTAATATGATCTGCACATAACAAAAAAATCTCTCTTTCTCAAGAAAAGCATGCAATTAATTTGACATCAGCTCCACAATATTCAAATAAATCAAAAATAAAAATAATATTAATAACAATAAAAAAATAAGCCATGCGCAGAAACCAATCAAATTACAAGGACTCGAGAAATGGAAACAAATATTATCATGATAGGTGGATCAAAAACTCTCTCTCTCTCTCTCTCTCTCTCTCTCTCTCTGTGTGTGTGTGTGTGTGTGTAGAAATGGATAACATTGATTCTCCATAATATTTAAATAGTAAAAAATAACATAAAAGAATAACTCATAAAATTAAGCCAAGTGCGGGTCCCCAATAAAATCACAACGACTAGAAAATAAAGACATATTTTAGTGACTTGCGGATGTGAAAAATCTATTTATCAAGAATGGACATAGTCAATTCTCCATTGAATCCACACATATTTAAACAGATGAAAATAAAATAATCATAATAGCGACCTGAAAAATAAGCCATGTCGAATACCGAATAAAAATCATAAGAACTTGAGAAATCGAAACAAATATTTTAGTGACCCATGGAAATCAAAACATCTCTCTAACAAGAAGTAGCTATCGTCAATGGACATCAATCTCCACGATCTCTAAATAGTTGAAAATAAAAATTATAACAGTAATAATAGTAATAGAAACTACTAAAAAAATAAGTCACGGGCAGAACCTAATAAAATATCAAAAAGGACTTCAGAAATTGAAACGAACACTTTTGTAATATGTGCCAGTCAAAAATCTCCCTCACGAAATCGTAATCTTCGGCTGACATCGATTTCTACACAATTCAAATCGTGGAAAATAGAATAGTAATAATAATAGTAATACTGCTAAAAATAATAAAAATAAAAAGCCATGTTAGAAACCTATAAAAACTCACGACTGGCGAAATTGAAACGAACTTTTCGTGTGAATTGAGGATATAAAAAATCTCTCTCGGTCGAGAAATATGTATCGTCAATGGACACCGATCCCGCAGTTTTCAGATAGTGGAAACATAAAATAATAACTAACATTTTTGTTGTACGAGGAGAGATCGCCGAGAGGGCCAAAATCGGGGGAGAGAGAGATTAAGAGGAGGAGAGATTGCCTGTGAGGCGGAGGAGCGTAGCGCTTCACGCCTTCGGCCGCGTCCTCGAGCATCTCCGCCGCAGCTGCTAAATTTGAAAATGCTCTCTCTTTCTCCCTCTCCCCGTCGTTCTAGCAGTCTGGCTTTTATGGGCTCAATCATGATCCTTGATCAATTTTCAATCATGATCTGAATTGATGGACGGTCCGTAGTTCGATTTGATCCGATCCGATCCGATCAAATCATTTAATTTTTATTATTTCCATAAGTAGATACTTTCTTATATGGAGATATTTTTGACAGAAATTTACGAAAATATCCATGTCAGTGGAACGAGGGCTGAGGATTAGGCAGGAGGCATAATCGTCTTCAGCACAGCCCGGAAAGCCGATCCCGATCAGATCGACTCATCCTGTCTCGATCGACACGGGCTTCGTCTAAAATGCCAAGGCACACTCGTCTGGGAAGGAAGGATCGTCTGACGATGGATCTCGCGCTGTGGCGAACGCCCGACACACTCAGGGAACGAAGACTTTGCGCCCATCTTTAGGAGGCTGTAGTCTTTCAATGGCGAGATATGGAAGGACGAAGGCAGGTCAGAATGTCGTTCTTTTCTAAGCATTCTCCGCGGAGTAATCGTCGTGTCAAGGGTGTGATGCCTAGACATCGAAGTTTTCTCGGACAATCAACCGTGCAACGATGATAGAGAGCAAGGTTTGTTCTATCCCTCAAACTTCCTTTTCCGCTAGTTCTAGTAATCATGACAATGATGATAGGCTTGAATGTCCATCGAAGATTGATTCACCCTAATCTGATGGTCACATGGATATAGAACAGTTTCTTGATTGGCTTGTTGAGGTTGAGAGATTCTTTGAACACGCACAAATTGCAGAAGTTAGACAGGAAAAGCTTGTTGCTCATAAGCTTAAGGCAAGTGCATATGGTTGGTGGGAGAAATTGCAAAAGGATGCGTACTCCATTCAAAAGGGTTATAAAAATAATTTCAAACAGTAAATCATATTCCATTCAAAAGGTGGGTTGCAAATGAAAGATTACTTTGAACTATGATTTAAAAGTGGGGTATACAAGAATGTTAATTTAAAAATGATAAATCTGACATTGATATTGGAAATAAGAATTCATTTTAGATTTAAAATCTGATTTTGAAGTTAGAAATAAAACCCAGATCTAACATTTGAAAAATGGGATCTAAAAAAATAGATTTCAATTGAAAAATAATTCATAAATTGGACACTTCTATGTGCAATAAAAATTATTTAAAATTTTTAAGGAGTATAAAAATATTTGGATAAAAAATAAATAGAGAATTCAAAATCAAAAAAAAATAACTCTTTTTTCCTATTTAAAGCATGATATTAAATTTTGAAACATGATTGATGTTTTGAATGTTCAATTCAATGTCTTCCACCGCATTCAATATTTTGATAAAAAATTTAGAGCCTTTTGTGCATCAAATCCCATCATCTCTAAGGACGGCTGATGTGGCAAGCTCATGTGGCAAAGCAGGCATGCATGGCAGTGCCGAATTGTTCCACCAGTGCACATGTGGCACTTGCTTGGCACACTATTCAGGGGAGTAATTGTTCTAACTAAGGAACCCTAATGGGCTGAATTGATTTTCCATCAGACCATTTCATTATACATCCCATATATATTTTAAATTTATTTAATGTAAGACGATTATTTTTTTTCTCTTTGTAAAGTATAAATAAAATTTATTTATATGTTTTAAATTTATTTAATGTAAGACGATTATTTAATGTGACATGGGATGTTCAAGAGTTTTGGATCAAGCTAGTTGAAGGATTAAACCACAATTATTCATCATCACTGAAATGGCCAGGGTTCATTACAACATCTAATAAGATGACGATTTGTCGTATGTTCCAAGTCATCTTGGCCGTTGAACAAAGAGTTTTAATGGCTAGGATGGGATGCACCCGATGGTCTCCTATGTGATGAGTGACACAATTTGAGACATCAGGTCAAGATCAGGCAAATGTTGTTAAACCGTGATGCATGTGCACATGATAGCATCGCAAAACCTAGAGCATCCATCATGGATCAGATGGCCATGACTAAACGGTGATGATGCGATGCTAAAAGGCGAATGTAGCATAATGTCAACCATCATGATCAAGAGACACCTTGATTTGACAGTTACACCCAAATCACTCCTAATTATACTCTCCCTCTCCCATCAAAACAAACATTCTTGAAAATTCTTGAAAAGTGATCTAGCTCTTCGACAATTGTTCCTTGAATTTATTGATCCATAAGTTTGTACTAAACTTATTTATGCACATTTTGAGCATTTAAAATCAATATCTTGTCGATAGATTTGTGAGAATTCACTACTTGAATTCCGAGTTTTCATAGAGATCATATTCGCGTGAAATGCCTTGATTTGGACATTAATGGGATCATTTTTCTTAGTAATTTTGGGCTAGTTGAGCTATATTTTCCATCAATCTTTTATCATTTTGCATTAGCTTTCTATTTTGAACTATAGCTTAACAAAATTTTATGTTTGTTTGTCACTTCTTGTCTCACTACAATTTTCTCTCTCCAACTTCTCTCTTTGACTTTCCCCTTGATTTAAATCCGATTTACTTGATTTTGAATTCACTAGAAAGATCTTTGAGTTATTTATTAAATATATAAATTTCCCTAAATCCTTACCCTAAGTCATTGTTCAATTTGATCAAAATCAAAAACCTCTTAAAAGTAAACTCTAATTCTTGATGGGTTCGGCTAGTTCTCCCTAATTATACCTAAATTAGTCTTAATTTAAATTAATATTGTTTTGATTATACCAAAGATGCATGATGCAGTTCGTTTGCCACATCCTTGCTTGACTTGTGACAAGGCTTGTTCTAGCACTTCGACTAGTCAAAGATCTCTCGCCATTGCCCTAATCCATTGGCTAGGCTGTTAGGCCTCTTGTGAGAACTAGGCGAGCATGGCCGCTTTGCACATGCCAATGCATCTGCCCACATCCCCCATCATGGGCTGATGCCATTGCGTAGATGTCGTGCTTTGGCTTGGAGCATCTCTTGGCCCCACAACACATGCTCTAGAAGAAGCTCGCAAAGCTTGCTGTGATGTGTCAAGTGTGTCGGGGGCCCACTTAAGTCTTTCGAGTTGGGCCCCCTGTGAGGCCCATCTGACTCTTCTCCCTCCTTGACTTCTTTCAGTGGCTGCCTCTTTCTAGCCTCTCAGCCTGCATGCGTGAGAGAGAGGGTGTGTGTGTGTCTATCTTGAACTCCTCACACTCTAAATCTTTCTTGATAATTATTTCGTTCTATCTTTTGCAAGTGTGCATATTCCTATAACTCCTCACCTTCCCTAATTCTTTTGATGAATAGCGCATTCTGTGGTTCAATCTCTCTCTCTCTCTCTCTCTCTCTGTGCGTCTGTCTATGGGCATGTGCATGCATCTGCATGCGTGTGTATCTTATGTTTGTCTTATGTTTCGTTAATCAATTTGCATAACCATCTTATTATTTTTCATGTTATCATTATTATCATATGTGATAATCTTTTGATAAAAGTTTAGACACTCCCCATTAATGTGAAGATTTTAGACATTGATTTGCCAAAAATGAGAAACATTTGATATAAGTGCATGCAATTTTGTGCAACATCTGCAATGCTAAAAAGTATCAACAATCAATTGAAAAACTATGCTTCGAGATCATATGACTCTCCAGAAAACCTTAAAAATTAATTTCAAGGAAGAATAAAGATGAAATTAGAAAGAAGGCAAAAGAAAATGAAATTGTTTTCAAAAAGAGAGAAAACCATGATAAAATCTGTTTCCAAACACGATGATGTAGAAAAAGGGATAATAGAAGAAATTTGATGAACTGAATTTAGAATCTCCATTGGAATTTGACAGCACTTTCCTACAGAGATCAAACTAAATTAAATTTTTGTTCTAATTATGCACATAATATTGCTCTATACGAAAGGAAGATGCAGACAGCCTGAGTTCATATCATGTCAATCAGCCTAGTATGTGAGAGAGAAAAAACCAGATCAAAACCATCATTAAATTCAAGATATTGTCATTCTGGAATCTTCTAAGGAAATTCAAGATCTCTGTCAGTACTTCAAATTCTTTAAAGAATTGTCTTCACAATGTTTAAACCTATAATATGACTCATTTTCAGAGATATGCTCGAAGTCTTCAGGCATTCCCTCTTTAGGCATATGCTCAATGCATCTCTCATTTACAGTATAGTTCTCGATGGAGTGTTCTCCATAGAAATTGCTCCATGCGCATGAGATTTTGTCATGAAAATGCCTTTTCCAAGAGAACGAGAAGGAAGGGGGTAAATAATAATGTATAACTTAGGTGCACAACACAAGGCGATATATTAGGGTAATAGCGAGGAAGCCTCTTTAATTGCTAAAACAGCCGAATCCATGAGGATGTGATGATAGCTCTAAAATTGCAGACAAACTTGATCTGAATCAGCCACTTGAACGAAATAACCTAAGGGTAAAGCATCAAGATTTTCAGACTTTCAATTTCTACAAAAGCAAAGGGACCCTTTTTTTAATACTCTAAAACATATTAAATATTTTTTTGAAAAAACACAAAAAGGTTCAACTTGATTGATCTTGGTGTTGAACATGAAACCAAATATCAAATAAGATATGGTGGAAGTTCTCCCATTTACACTCAATCTTTCTATTTCCCATATTTACAGATTGAACTTACTCATCAAAAAAGAAAAACACCTCAAAGGGCAATGCTAGGTCATGGAAGATTACAAAATAGGAATATATAACGACAGATTGGAATCAAAATTGCTTACTTAAGATTCCGCCTCATCGGCCTCCTAACGCTCTCGTGGGATGATTTGATAGAAAGTCTTCCAGTAACGGCAGCAAGAAAAGCAGCATCTCTCTCTTTCGCTGTTTTCTCATAACCAATTGACATTTCCATCCTCCTCACAGGCTCTACATGATCCTGCATAGCAAATAAAAGCTTTGAGACAAAAGTTCTGCACCATAAAAGAGCTAGTTCTGGAATAAAAATAATAACACGATTATAAGACTCCTCAATGCTTTCTGAGAATAGAATTAGACTCACCTAGGTGTGGTAACTTGGGGGGAAGAGAAAGAGAGAGAGAGGAACGAAGAAGGGCTAACACTTCTAAAAGGTCCACAAGAGAAGGGTGAGAAGGAAAAATCTTCAATCCAGATTTCCAAAGGACTTTTTTAACCCTAACAAACTATCCCCCGTGCTCATTAACTTCGAATGATGGCCAAAGGATTCAGTTGCCTTCACTTGCCAGAAAACTGTTTCTGGAAGCTTCCTCTGTTTGCTCATTTAAGTGCAGATTGAGTCTCCTTGTATAATCTTCATTGTTCCAGACATGACAAAGTGCATACCAGGGTTTGACTACAGTCATTCTATATGTCATCTAATATCATCATCATATTCCTGATATCCAGTACCCGATACTGTCATCCAGTACTGGATATCAGATATCAAATTTGGGATGATGACTGGTGTGATGAGGCATGACGGGAATCAAGATGACAGTTATCGATATTGGATGATGTTAAGGATGACAGATGGTGTTAAGGAAGACAGATGACAGAAGACGACAAGGATATCATTTAAAATTTAAAGAAGAATGTGAAAAATGGAAAATTAGTGATATCCTATATCTTCTTGACATCCAATATCATCATCCACCATATTAATGGTATGGAAATCTTAATGGTACCTGATACTATCATTCACTAAATGATACTCATCATTAGGAGGACAGTATCTGGTATCGTTAGGTATCTGATACTGCCATACAAATGATACCCATATCCAAAACCCTTATCTGGATGGCGATTCCCTAGGGCATATTGTGGAAACAACAGGAGGTCATCTCAAGTCACAATGGACGAGAGTAGCAAAGGAGAGATGAAAGGATAAACGAAACTCTTAATCTATATCTAGCCATAAAGGATTACATGGGTTTACAAAGAGAGAAGAAGGTAGATAAAGAGACACAAGGATTAGAGACAAGGGAAAGGAAGAGACAGACATGGAGAGAGACAGGGACATGGTCATAGGAAGATGGAGCCTAATCAGCCATCCCAACATGGACCTTGTGGGCCATCCTAAGAGCAACTAAGCAAAGAGTACAGGTTATGCATTATGACGCTTAAACTATGGTGGACCAGTATAAATTATCCTGGTTTTCTTTTGAAAAAAAAAAACAGTTTGAGCTACATTAACTGGCTAGTTCACCCGGTGAAGAAAGAGAAACTTCTGTCATATTTCACGCCAGAGCAAATTGCCAACAAATCCATGAGAATTCAGGAATAAAACAAAGATCTTCACCTGATGGTGGCGCACTATATTCCTCCTGTAAGGCTCCTGAGACCTTTCCTTCTCCTCATAAAAGGCAAAATCATCAAGTATGCAAGCACCCTCGTGATAGTCTTTCAAATTGCTAAGCATTTTCACTCCATGACGAAGTTCTACCTGAAAGGAAAATGAATGACCCATGAAAGATTACAACAATGCGAAAATTATAGGGAATAAGAATAAAAACAGTTTGAGCTACATTTTGACAGCTACTGCAGGGTGAAGACATTGAGAACTTTTGTCGTATTTCACACCCAAGATATTTGACAACCAATCCAGTGGAATTTGCAAGTAAAACAAAAGATCTTCACCTGAGAGTGGTTCACAGGTGCTTGACCCACTCCACTCTTCCTGTAAGGCTTCCGGAACCTTTTCCCTCTCTTTATTCATGGCGAAGTCATCAGTGTCTTTTAAAATGCTAAACATCTTCTCTCCATGGTGAAGTTCCACCTGAAAGAAAGATGAATGAACCTTGAAAGTTTAAAATGACGTGAATGATTTCCAATGAAGATAAAACAGGATGTAAGGGATTCATCTAAAACCTGATGGAATTCATTTGTAAAATAAAATGGAGCTTCACCTGACTCTTAGGTTCTTGGCACACTCCGCTCTTCTTGTAAGGCTTCTGAGACTTTTCTTTCTCTTCGTAGAAGGCGAAAGTCATCAAGTATGCAAGTACTTGCTACAGACTCTTTGAAAATGCTGAGCATTTTCAATCCGTGGTGAAGTTCTACCTGAAAGAAAAATGAATGGTTCATGAAAGTTTATTTCAGAATGACCCACTAGGCCCATATTGGGGTGCCCACCTGACCCATGATCTCCACTACCCCTCTACCACATGTTCTCCACTACCCCACTATCCCTTGTTCTAATTTATCTGATTTCCTTCTCTCTGTATAAACTCTTGTAATCTCTCCTGCTTGGTTGATGAAATGTTAAGGTTTTCCATTCCACAATTTAAAACAATGGGAATGATTTCCAACGCTGATAAACTAAATTCAACTCAAAAAGGTGGCACCTCTTGAGTGTCTCGGCTGGCAGTCACAGCTTTGAAGTCATTGTTCTCGAGGATTATATTCTTGAAGAGATAGCTCGGGAGGTCCTTTATGATGTGCCACTTGACGGGAAAGAATCCCTCCCATTTGTCTTCCTGCCAGAAATTCATGGTCTTCTTGAAGTCCACTGGCCCAAACATCTCTGCCAGCCCCACAAACTGTCCACTGCCATTCACCTTAAACAGTAAAGAAAAACACAAAATTCGTCAATCAAGCACCAGTCTATCTACATTCAGCTTGAGAGAGAGGGAGAGAGAGGGATGGGCAGAAAAAGTGATTGAATGAGGGCAGAGAGAGAGAGAGATTGATGGAATGAGGGGAGAGTGAAACAGAGAGAGGGATAGAGAGAAAAAAGAGTGAGGGAGAGATGGAGAGAAGAAAAACAAAATCAAATTAATTAAGCAAAACACCCACAGAAAAGAAAAGGAAGACATGGCACTTGACGCCATCATGAAGCTGAGCCTCGGCATCACGGAACGCACAATCGAGCTTCCTGTTCCCAGTCCAAGTGCTTGACCCAGACATTGTACTTGATGCTCCTGTGAATGTCCTCTTCGGTGAATGATTTGATCACAAAGAATTTGGCCTGTTCATACTTTATCTGAAAATCTGGAAGATTATATTTGTCCCTGTTCACCAAAGGGTTTGATGAACTTGAAGAAGAAGTACGAAGAAAAAGAAGAAAGGTCTCTTGATCTTCTGTTTCCACGTGGACCTCGAGGTAAATCACCAAAGAAAGCCAAATCCTTTGGCCTGCGTAGAAATTTCCAGTCACCTTGTTACTTTCTTTGTCCATTAGTCAGAATCTGGCAATTTTGAACTGAAGCTTGTAGACTCCTTTGCCTCGAAAATTCGAGAGAGCTCTTTTTCATTGTGACAGGGAAAATCTCCTGTTGGATAAAATGCCTTTGTGCCAAGAAATTGTAGAAAAACCCGAGTCAAACAAGAGCACCAGAAAGGAACTATGTTATAACTGAACGAATAAGTAATTGGAAATGCATACAAAGATGGTAATCGAAAGGCACAGTTTAGGTTGTTTAAAAGCTTCATGCTGACATGAATCCTAAGACGTAGAGCGAGATGTGTTGGAATTGGCTGCGTAGAGAGGGGGAGAGAGAGAGGTGGAAGAGACGCACAAGAGAAAGAAAGATGATATTCCCCCAAAAAAGTACACAAGGCATTTAAACACCTTTAACGCAATGACTACTAATCCTAGTTAGATTTGTATGAGATTCATCATCTTCATTATGCGAGAAACTAGCATTTTGAGCAGAAGAAAAAGTTTGAAATCCAACCAACAGATAAAAGGATATCTATCTTTATTTTGGAGGATCACTCTAACGTGTCAGGAATCTAGCTTATCATCATACGGCTGATCATGAATCTAGGATGTTGACTCTTGGAGAATCGTCGGATCAAAAGACATTATAATCTGACAAAGTCAGCGGATTAAGACAGAACCATCTTGGTATTTCTCGATCACAGAACGATAAAAAAAACTGGGTCAAAACAATAACCTGAACCGCAGATTTAGGAGATTTTCCACGTGAGCTACACTGTCGCATAAACCCACTTTCAAAAGACTTGAAAGGAAGCCTCTTTGCTTCGTCGGATCCATCATGATAAGGACTACTCGGCTTCTGAAAAGTTCCGCTGTCAGAGCGATCTGACGACGAATCAGGCATCCGGATCACTCCAAAAGAGAAGCTACACAGGAGCAGAGGAAAATCTAGAAACGAAAATGGGAAGTTTGTGGGCAAATTCAGACGAGGAAGAGATCCTAGAAATCTGCAATGGACAGCGGATTCCGCACTGTAAATCAGGAGTACTAAAGAAGGTTTCTTGCCACGAAAAAAAAGCTTTCCGAAAGAACAGAGAGTTTTCCTCTGACCCAAGAACCTACATTTTTGGTAAATTCGTTCCGAAATATGCGTGCGTGGGACCCACAACTAATGGGCCTCGCAAATGCCCCTTTTTGGGCGGGTCCTCTGCCCGCCCAACGGCCCGAGACCCGAATTGGTATCTGATACAAAGAATTTCATGAGAAGAGAGAGAGATAAGATAAGCTATGACATCAAACCATAATGTATATGATAAAAATGCATCCCATCCTAGATGCCTAACCACGCAAGAGAGAGAGATAAGATAAGCTATGACATCAAACCATAATGTATATGAAAAAATGCATCCCATCCTAGATGCCTAACCACGCAAGAGAGAGAGATAAGATAAGCTATGACATCAAACCATAATGTATATGATAAAATGCATCCCATCCTAGATGCCTAACCACGCAAGAGAGAGAGATAAGATAAGCTATGACATCAAACCATAATGTATATGATAAAAATGCATCCCATCCTAGATGCCTAACCACGCAAGAGAGAGAGATAAGATAAGCTATGACATCAAACCATAATGTATATGATAAAATGCATCCCATCCTAGATGGCTAACCAAGCAAGAGAGAGAGATAAGATAAGCTATGAAATCAAACCATAATGTATATGATAAAATGCATCCCATCCTAGATGGCTAACTACGCAAGAGAGAGAGATAAGATAAGCTATGACATCAAACCATAATGTATATGATAAAATGCATCCCATCCTAGATGGCCAACCACGCAAGAGAGAGAGATAAGATAAGCTATGAAATCAAACCATAATGTATATGATAAAATGTATCCCATCCTAGATGGCTAACCACGCAAGAGAGAGAGATAAGATAAGCTATGACATCAAACCATAATGTATATGATAAAAATGCATCCCATCCTAGATGGCCAACCACGCAAGAGAGAGATAAGATAAGCTATGAAATCAAACCATAATGTATATGATAAAAATGTATCCCATCCTAGATGGCTAACCACGCAAGAGAGAGATAAGATAAGCTATGACATCAAACCATAATGTATATGATAAAATGCATCCCATCCTAGATGGCTAACCACGCAAGAGAGAGAGATAATATAAGCTATGAAATCAAACCATAATGTATATGATAAAATGCATCCCATCCTAGATGGCTAACCACGCAAGAGAGAGAGATAGGCTACGACACATATCCATCATGGTATATGATATAACGCATCTCATCCTAGAGAGAGAGAGACTGGGAAGAACGTTGAGAAATCCAAACCTTCACATATCTGGGCAAGAATTCAATCTCGAGGAATCTTCCATCCGCCATTATAGAATACTCCGAAGGTCGGTCAACGGACGAACCACAGAGAAAAACGAAATCTATGAGAAGTGAGAAATGAGTTGCTTGTCTCCATTGACTTCGCGCTTTCTTTTCCATGGTCCATCCGGCGATCATTTCGATTCCCATTGCTCTGACTGCTCTGCGAATCCTAAGAAAATGAGAAAAAAATATGTGAAATATAATTTTCCAGTCGATGAACAGATTAATTTTCTCTTTTCTTTCCATCGGAAATTGATTTGCAGCTGAAACATCGGTTGCCCATTGAGAATATTATCTTCTCGACTTTATGATCAATCGATCAATTGGAGAAAGATATCTACCATCCAATTGACTGCATATGATCAATCATCGAGTTGAATGCTGCAAGGATGAGCAAAATTTGCTGAGAATGTAGTTTCTGCCCTTCCTGGCTTGCCCTAGATACTCGTCATCCTCGCCTCGAGGGACCCGGCCCCGTACCCAGATGGCTGCCTAGACGGCTGTCGTCCCTGCCCTCGAGTTCGCGCCAATGGCCGCCGACATTCTTGCCCATGTCACCGACCTTGCCGAGTCATTTGCCCTGCCGTCACCAGCCTCGTCACCAGACTGTCCTTGCCACCATCCCTGCCATACCATCAGCGTTGCCCTCCCCAGCCGGCCTCAAACCACACTGGCCTGCACTAATGGCCGGCTTGTCGCCTGCCATTATGATGGTATTCCCAGGCGACTCATCTCGACCAGCAGAGCCCATCGTCCTCGCTGCCATAGCCAGCGCACCCTTGAGTAAGTTGCTTGCCACTATATATATCTTGCATGGGCTTGATTATGACTGGTGGGCGTCTAGATTTGAGAACTTCTTCATCATTAATGGAAAACTCTACCTCTTTTGACGATCTTGACTGCACGCTTGGGCACAAATTGACTTTATCATAAGGACTTGGATGCTCTAAAGTGTGGATACCTCCATTTTCAAGGCTTCTTCTTGCATAAAAAAGACCTTGAATTGTGGTTAACCATAGAAAACAAGCACAACGACAACATCGACGAGCTGAATTCATGCGGTATGTTGAAAATACTTCAAATTAAAACAAGAAAACAAGCCAAACTCGCTTCAAATTAAGGCGAACCGGACATAGAAGTGTGATTAGCTTGTAAGATACTTAATATTCATTAGATCGTAGCGCCACCAAGAACGATACTAGTATAAGTGATGGTGATAATGACAATACATGTAGAAGGTGTCACTGGTAAAGATGATGCTCATAGGAGGTGACTATAGTTGAGAAAAAACTAGATGGAGGCGCAAAGATAATGCTTATTACATAAGTCCACAATGGTTCATGATATAACCAATCTCATCCAAGATATATAACCATGTGAGAAGAGAGTGCGTGTATAAGAGAGAGAAGATAATGATGCAGCCTTCGTGCATGAATGATTAAGAAGAATGACTTGAATCCACAAGCTTTGTAATACAAAGAGAGCGAACTTCTAAATACACTGAAGTGATCTCTTCAACCTTTTAATCCAGATAAGGTTATGCTTAAATCCACAAGTGATAACATTTAATTTCTACTCGAGATTATTGATGGATTTTATCTGGCCTATAGCTAATAACACGTCCATGTATCTTGTTGATGTTCATTGAAATAAAATTTATTCATAGTCATTCTTATGTGATGTTTACAATGAAGTCTATGAGTATATGTAATGACTAAGTTAATTATGGTAAGATCATAATACAATGATCACTAGGCTATTTGCTAAACATTTCTATTTGCTAGATATTCAATAGGGACATCGAATTATCTGGAAAGAATAACACTATTTGGAGAAAGAGTTCATTGGATTGATCCGTATGAATCCCTGAATGATAATTATACCTAGTTGTCAATTAAGTTTATTCATGTCACGATTTTGTATGTGGTCCTTTGACTTGAGACACCAAAGTTTATTCATGTTATAGATGGATGATTGTGTTTCGATTATGACTTATGAGTCTCTGTCCACGGGATATCTAAAACATCTTATATTGAATAAGACATGAAGTCCACAAAGACGATTGTGTGGTCAAGATGGGATTATTCGCCCTCGGTATTTGAAGAAATTGACTCAAGGAATGAGATATGATGAAATCCTCGGCCAAGGTAGTGGAAATATCAGAGAATGAGTTCCATCAGTACTAACTTAAATGATCGATTAGGGTTTGACATTTGACCATACCCTAAGTCATTCATGAGTCCAGTGTGAATGAAGGATTATACATATATGGTAATCGATAACAAAAAGGTTCCATAACTGAGTTCTTATATACTCCATATCTCTTAGAGTATATGGTGTAGCTTAGCACCCCATAGGCTAGCAGCTCAACCTATTGATTGTTTTAACTCAATCCTTGATTAATTAATTTATATGTTGATATAAATAATTAATTAAGGTTGACCACTAAAGTGTTATTAAATAGTGAGATATATAGACTTCGAAAGTCACATATACAAGGTCAATAGATATTGGTGGATATTGATAACATGTTAAATAAACATTATAAAACATGATTATTAATGCATATTAAGGTATAAATGTTTTTATTTCCATGCATGTTATCATATTTATGTGTATTTTTCTATCATTCCATGAAAAAGTCATTATAATCTCAAAAATACTTTAAATTAGGGTTAAATATGATGATTTAAAGATAAATAATTAATAACCCATCTTTACTTGAGATTATAGAGGTTTTTAAAGTTAAAATAATGACAGAAAACATTTTATAAACATTTATTTATATTTTCTTAAGTTAAAATCCTTAAAAAATAAATGTATTCTTGAAATAGAAATTAAAACTCTCATTATTTATTAATTTTAACTCTTTAGAATGATAGATAATTAAATTTTGGATCAAACGAAAGAAATTTGGATTAATTTGGAGTTATATTTTGAAAGTTATGAATTTTCTAATTTTTAGGGATTTTTCTGGATTTTTTTGAATTTATTTTTGATTTTTTATGATTAAAACAATTTAAAAAAGAGGAAAAATGAGGTATTTTCGCGCGGGACCCACGTGGATGCGACATGGCACTTAGGGCCACGTGGCAGCTGATGGATATTATGTAGCCCATAAGCCAATCACACTTTCATGTATCTTGTTGATGTTCATTGAAATGAAATTTATTCATTGTCATTCTTGTGTGATGTTTGCAATGAAGTCCATGAGCATGTGTAATGACTAAGTGAATTATGATGAGACCATAATATAGTGATCACTAGTCTTTAAACATATGTTCTAAATATTCCTATACGTGGGATATTCGAGAAGGACATCGAATTATCCGAAAAGAATAGCACAATATACTCCATCTCATATGATGAGTATGGCCGATCCTATAGCCATCGGTGTGGAGACACTAAGGATAGATAGTGGGTGCTCTTTGGAGAAAGAGTTCATTGAATTGATCCGTATGAATCCTGACGAGACGAAGCCGTGAGGTCGTCGATTTCACGCGGTATCGCATCAAAAATTATTCCAAACTTACCAATTTTAGGAAATTAACTCGAATTGAGGGGTATAATGGTAAATAAGGGTCGAATCCACAGGGAATTACGGAATTTCTTGACGTAATCTTCAAATTTGATCAAATCGGACGAGAAATTGATGGTAGAAATTGGGGAAAATGGTATTTTATGAAAGAAGACTTCAAATCGATTCCACGGAATCAAGAATCATCGAATTTGGACTTGATTTCGTGGAGAAATCGAAATTCGAAGTGGAGAGAAATTTTGGAAGGAAGAAATCACGATTTTAGGAGAAATTCGATAAAATTAACTTCTAAATCCTAATCTAAATGAAAATCAAACACTATAAGAAGGTAAAGGAAAAACCGCTTCTACTAACTCCAATTAGCAATCGAAACGAAGTGATTAAACCGATTAATCACGAAGAACACGAAGAACGCGAATAGAGAGTTCAAGCGCCGATTTTTCCCGATTTACTCCACCAAATCTCGACTTCAAAGGCTCCGTGAGTGCGGAAATGAGTGTAGAGCACGATTAGATCGAGAGAAACGAGAAGAATGGTGTCTAGACAGCTCAATTAGATTGAGATTCAACTCAGATGATTACAAATGATGAAGAACATTTTATTTTATAGGGCATTTGGGCGTAACCGTCCGATCGTTTCGATCAATGGTTACGATGGAACGGTCCATCGTGGACCGTTTTGAAAATATCGCATCTGTCGGATCTTCGATGAAGGGTCCAGATGCTCCCGTTGATAGGCGTTATAAAAACGCTTGAATTGCGCTCGTTGGATCACGATCGGGCGGTCCAGATGCGATCCGCACCATTTCATCAGAGCCGTTATAACTCTTTTAAATAGGCACGTGCTTGATTGATCCGTCGGTGGTCCACGGCGCATGCGATCGATGCGGGTCGATTGATCGCCCATTTGATCCGTCGCTCCTCGTCGCGCCACGTCACCTCCTTTATAATGTACTGCGTAGATTAGTTCCACACGGATTAAACTAAAGAGTTTCGTCGGGTCTTATGAGATTAATAACCCTTCCCATATAGGGAAGGCTGAAGACCCATTTATATATAGTATGTCAATAAAGTAAATAAATATATATGCCGCGTGGGCCCGCGTGGCGCTGCCACGTCGCCCTGAGTGCCACGTCGCATCCACGTGGCCCCGCGCGGAAATAAACCGCTTTTTGCCATTTAAATAATTATTTTAATCGTTTTTAAATAAAAAATAACATCAGAAAAATCCAGAAAAAATCCCTAAAAATTGTAAAATCCACAACTTTCAAAATATAACTCCAAATTAATCCAAATTTCTTTCATTTGATCTGAAATTTAATTATCTATTATTCTAAAAATTTAAATTTAATAAATAACAAGAGTTTAAATTATTATTTCAAAAAAATACATTCATTTATTAAGATTTTAAACTTTAGAAAATGAAATGAATGTTTATAAAAAAATGATTTCTCTTATTATTTTAATTTAAAAAAACACTTATAATCTCAAGAAAAAAAGATGGGTTATCAAAGTATTAAATTCTATTTTATCAAAAATTAACCCTAATTTAAAGTATTTTGAGATTATGATGACTTTTTTTCATATAATAATAGAAAAAAATACATATAAGTATGATAACATGCATGGAAATGAAATCATTTATCCTTTAATATGCATCAAAAAAATCATGTTTTTATGACGTAAATATAGCATGTTATCAAATCCCCGAATGATATTATACCTAATTGTCAATCAGGTTGATTCATGTCATGATTTTTGTATGTGGTCCTTTGACTTGAGACACCAAAGACATCTTGTGGATGGATGATCGTGTTTTTGATTATGACTTACGAAATCCCTAGCCACGGGATATCTAAAACGTCATATATTGGATACGACATGAAGTCCACGAAGATGATTTTGTGGTCAAGATGGGATCATCCACCCTTGGTATTTGAGGAGATTGACTCAAAGGAATGAGATGCGATGAAATCCTTGGCCAAGGTAGTAGAAATATCGAAGGAGTTCTCGATGATTTCTACACGCATCGAGTACTAACTTGAGTGACCGATTAGGGTTTGACGAGTTGACCATACCCTAAGTCATTCATGAGTCTAATGTAGATGAAGGATTATATATACATGGTAATCAATGACTGAAAGGTTCCATAAGTGAGTTTCTTACATACTCTATATCTCCTAGAGTACGTGGTGTAGCTTGGGACCCAACGGGCTGGCAACTCAACCTATCGATTGGGTTAAATCGATCCTTGATTAATTAATCTATATGTGGATGTGGATAATTAATTAATGTTGACAAATAAGGTGTTATTTGGTCTATAGAGTTATTAACTAGTGACATATATGGACCTAGAGGGTCACACACATAAGGTTTATGGATGTTGGTGGATATAGACATAATTATGAGGGTTTTTTTATGAAAAACCTCATTCCAAATGTCTATAAATAGGGGAGAACGACCACAACTAAAGGTGCCCATGCAAGCCTTGTGGGAATTCTCTCCTTTCTTCTCTTTCTCTCTTGGTGAAGAGCTTTGAAGAGGAGATCCAACCATCCGGAGACCGTGTGGATACCGCTAGAGGCTAGACACTTGAATAGCTTCAAGAACTCCTTCAAGGAATCCCTCGTAAGTATGTTTTTCTCATACATACTAGATGATAGGATCATCTGTTCTTGGTGGCTCGGTATTTTGAATGTCCGATTCAATGTTTTTCCGCTGCATTTGATGTTTTGATCAAAATTTTGAAAAGTTATCGACCTCAGATCCCATCAGCAGCACCACGCGGGCCCACACGGCACGATGTGACATTTGCAATATTTATATTTATCGTAGGTATATGATTTATCGTAAGTATAAGCCTTCCGATTATTAGAAAATACGCTAACCTCATAAATAGACACTTCTTATATACCGGTCATTTTCCTTTAATTTTCTCCGTGTGGGACTAAGTTCCACACGGAGTTTAATGTGCAGGTGACGTGGCTGAAGGTGGATCATCGGATCGACGACGCGTTGAAATACCACGCATAGATCGCGTGGACTCGAGGTCCACTGATCATCATCAAGCGCACGTGATTATTTAAAGGAGTTATAACGGCTTGGATTTAATCGGCCGCGGTACATCTCGACCGTCGAGATCGCGATCCAAGGAGCGAAATCTCATATGTTTTATAACGCATCTCATCAGGCCTCATCCGGACCGTCCATCAAGATCCGACGGCTGTGACTTAACTGAAACGGTCCACGATGGACCGTTCCATCGTAACCATCGATCATTTTGATCGGACGATTACGTCTCAAAAAGTGTATAAATAAGGCATGTTCTTCCAATTTATAAGCATTCGAGTTAGAAATCAATCCAATTGATCTGTTTAGACACCTCCCTTCTCGAATCTCTCGATTCCATCCTCTCCTAAACCCATTTCCGCATCCACGGAGCGCTTGAAGTCGAGATTTGGTTGAGTAGAGAAGGAGAAATCGACGCTTGAATCTCCACATCGTGTTTTCTTCGGATTTTCGATTAACGGCGATTAATCGAGCTAATCCAAGCGCAATTTGGGATTAGTGGAAGCGGTTTTTTTGCTAATCTATCATCCATTTATGTTTAATTTCAATTTAGATTAGGATTTAAAGTTTAATTTTCGTTTAAATTTTCGTCAATTTCGCGATTTATAAATTCGGAAATCTCCCTCTACTTCAAACTTCAAATTTCTCTACAAAATCAAGATCAATTTCAATGATTCTTGATTCCGTGGAAGTGAGTTTGAAGTTATCTTTCATAATATACCATTTTCCCCAATTTCTACCATTGATTCATCGTCCTATTTGATCAATTTCAAAGACAAATATCATAAATTTCCTTATTTTCCTGTGGATTTGATCCCTTATTTACCATTATGCCCCTCAATTCGAGTTAATTTCATCAAATTGATAAGTTCAAAATTATTTTTGACACGAGACCATGTGAAATCGACGAACTCGTGGTTTCGTCTCATCAGATATATACATAATTGTAAGGTTTTTATGAAAAATATATATACAAATGTCTATAAATAGGGGGAGAATGACCACAACTCAAGGTGCCCATGCAAGCCTTGTAGGAATTATCTCTTTTCTTCTCTTTCTCACTTAGTGAAGAGCTTGAAGAGGAGATCTAAACAATCCGGAGACCATGTGGATACCACTAGAGGCTAGACACTTGAATAGCTTTAAGAACTTCTTCAAGCGAACCTTGTAAGTATGTCTTCTCATATATACTAGATGATAGGATCATCTGTTCTTGATGGCTTGGTGTTTTGAATATCCGATTTAATATATTTTTATGTATTAAATATTTTGATTAAAATTTTCGAAGGCTCATAGAATTTTGAAAAATTATATGATTATCAATAAATTCTACGATATATATCATACCATTCCCATGTATCTTAACATATTTTGAGTTCATATTCATCGTTCTATGCAATTTCTATCAAATATCTCAAAATAACCTATTTGAAAGGGTTAATCGTGTAAAAATAAGTTAAATTTTAAATAGACTATCCTTATCTATATTTGAGATTTTATTTTTAAATACAAATACAAAGAGAAAAATATTTTCTAATACACCCATGTATTATTTAGTTTATTTTTTTCAAGAAAGATGACTATATTTTTTTTGTAAAAAATTTATTCTCTTATTATTTCTTAAATTAAATATAATGATATACACATTTAATTTGTGATTAAAAAAAGAAATTTGGATTAAAAAGTTGTAATTTTAAAATATATGAAATTTTATAATTTTTAGAGATTTTTCTATTTTTTTCAAATTTATTTTTAATTTTTATGAATTTATTTTAATTAAATTTTGTCAATAAAGATATTTTTATAAGTGCGGCCTGGTGTGGCACTCATGGGGGATGCACTTGCTTGTGTATCACCACACGACGAGGTATGAGAGTGTCATGTGGCACGTACATGTGCACAAGTGGCACAAAATTAAGGATATTAGCATGAAGCGCCCTTAATCGGTCGTAATTAATTAATTGCATTGTAACCCTTTTATATGTGTATATTTCTCTCATTATTTCAATGTGGGACTAAATTTATGTACACAAGTAACGTGGCACATCCAAAGACATTGGATCAAAGCGAAATTTATGGATGTACTCTAGCCTTTGATTTTCATTTAAGTGAAGGGGGTATGTGGCGCATTACGATTCCATGAAAATTAGTTTTTATAAACATTGATCAATCTTGGCCATTCATGAAGAAAGTTATAATAAACAAGATTAAACTGTTAGGTCTAATCTCTATTAAGTGGACATAGTTATGTATTATTGTGGATTAGCTATCATTTAATCCTATTAAGTGATTCAATTATGTTTAAAGCGGGGATTACGCCATTCATATATGTGTGTGGAGGTTAATTATGTGTAGAGGCAATAAATCAGTCATTAGTCATTAATGGGTTGACTAATGACTGATTAGAGGCTTAAGCTTTCCTCATCTCTATAAATAGGAGGCCATAGTCCACTTGGATAACCTTATGCTCATAACCCTCTAGAGAGAATTCCATTCCTTCTAGAGATCAGGAGGGTATGTCAGGGATATTCAAGAAGGCTATTCTCCACTTCGGTAATCTACTACAATGATGAATTATCCCGTGAATCCAAGTACGAGTTAATTCCATTTTATGAATATGATTATTCTGATAAATCATGATGCATACTCTAAGTTTCCATCATAAACATGTCCAATGGACTCCCATGGACACATGGAAACATCTCGAGCATTCGATGGAAATCGAACAGTAGACATTATGCAACGGTTACTCTTCACTCGATGATGCACTGAAATCTGGGTGCTCCATCACAAATCTGACGGGCATGACTTAATGATGATGATTTGGCTCCTGTAGTTTAACCTCAGCTGTTGATTGAAGATGAGAAGATGATCTGACGGCCACACCCAAATTGAAATATATATATACTCTCTGGCTCTTTGATGCAAGATATATTCTTGGATATTTCGATTAATTGAAGCTTTTTGACATCTCAATCCTTTAAATCTTCTTGCTTCAATCATGTTATAGACTCATTTATGCATGTGAGGACTGCTTAAAGTCAAGATTCTATCAACAGAATGGGGAGAATTCACAACATGAACTTTGAAGATTCATTTTCAAAAATATAGAACAAATAGTCTTGCTTCATTGACTAATTAGATCATTTCAAGCATGATTTTGGGTTAGATTTTGTGTTTTCCCCTAATATTTTTGCCATTTATTATTAGATTTTTATTTCAAAGATTAGATTAGGCTCATTTTAGCTAATTTCATCATTTTCTCTCTCTTCACCAACGATTTTCTTCCTTTCACTTCGCTCCTTGATTTTTTATTTCAAGGGTAGATCTTTGAGGTTCTTTCCAAATGTGTCATTTTTCTTAATATCTCGTCTCAGTTAATCATCAATTTGATCGAGTTCAAAAACATCTCAAGAGATAACACTAATTCCTTGTGGATTCTACCCTTACTCACTTCTACACTAAATGTTTCTTTGGTTAATCTTGAATTTGAGAGAGTTTTGTTTTTATTTTGATGTGTGGACATGTGTTTTTCTATGACCACAAGATCACATTTCGCCAACAAGCACTAAAGGAGTTTTAAACAAGGAGAACACAGAGGTGAAAAGAATTAAAGCTCCTTTTCAAGCCCATTTTTCAAGGAAATAACTTCAAGCGCCCTTTTCAAGGGATACAAGGGGGGCCTTGTATAGGCCTAAAAAGTATAGGGTCTTCCAAAGGACAAGACCCCTGAATAAAACCACTCATAACCTTGAAAATACAAGCCTAATAGTGTACATGTGTCAAAGTGCTAAATTTGACAAAAGATAGGAAGCTTCTAGGCATTTGTTAGGCCTCATAGAGAGATATTCTGAAAATTTTAACAACTATAGAATCTATTAGAAATATTTTGTGCCTCTATATGATCCTCTAATAATATTGTTAGCACCCTAGAGATTCTCCCCTAGCCCAATGAGCTTTGAATGGGCCTTCAAAGTGGGTATTATTGGCCTTATCAAACATACGCTCTTGGGCTACATCAAATGAGCTATGACATAAAACCATATTGGTATATGATATGACTCATATCATGCTATTTATCAGTGGATTGATGACGTTCAATTTATACTTATAATCACATGATTTGTAGTGAATTTAAATGCTTATTTCATACATAATGATGCATGTTTACCATGCTTTACATGTATTTTCATGAATTATCAGCTATTTATTTATAAGTCTTGAAATGTGTTATTTATGGCTAATTTTGTGTAAATTGATAAGTTAGAGTTTTCAATAACAAAACATCTTTAATGTTAGTATTAATTTATTGAGACCTTGAGGTTTTAATAATTATATGAATGATTTGTGAATAGTAAGAAATTTAATTTATCTCTGAAATTGATTTAGTTTAACTTTTTCTAATTAAAATTAGAGATTTTATGCAGGAGTGGAAACTGCAGCAGTTAAAAAATTGCAGCCTTCCAAATAGGAACTCGCCAATCCATGGGTATACCATGAAGTTACGAAAGTTGTACCGGTGAACCACCCTCCTAAGGCGAAATAGGCACAAGGAAACAGCAATAGGCCGGACCAACCCACAAAAACGAAACGATCCCTACGTAACCAGTCATCCATAACATCAAATAAATCATTTTCTTCTTTGGTAAATCTACCAAGAGCTATAGTCATAGTAATCCTCCTATTTAACTACTTCAACCATTTTCGAACACCTCATCGCATTTTATTTCCAAGGTATATCATAGTTCTATAATCTATGTATGGGCGATTCTTCATATCGCCCAATACCCCTTCCACTTCCATTCCAATCGGTTTCGAAGATAAAAATTCTTCTTTTCGTAGACGACTAACTACTAATAGTAGACTACAAATTAGTAGACTACAAACCGACTTAGGTAAATCCATTAGTTAGTTTGTTTTGATTAGTCTTTACTATTACTATTTTTTTTTCTTAAAAACAAACATTTTGAACTGAACTCCGAATTGTTCTATGAATCAAATGTAGAGTACCTCTTTTAGCGGGTCTAACCAAGAAAATAAACTTCGAATATTTTTCTTTTGACTTTACCATTTTTCGGTAGGTCAAAAATTTTCGTATTGTTTTTTTCTCTGCCCCTAAATCTAAATGAAATTTGAGATACTAAACTCAATATTAAATAAAGGTAAACTAGAAATGAAAACCCCTTGTTCTCTATTGCATTCGGTGAACAATACTATCTTATTTTGGAATCAAAGAAAGAGATTGAAAAGTTTATTTTTGCAAAAAACTTTTATTTTTTGGGGAAAGAAATAGCAATTTATTCCTATGGAGCATCCAGTAAAAAGAAGATGAAAACGGGAGATATCGACAAATTCTTGGATGGTTAAAAAAGGAAAAAAAAGAGTCCGCTTCTACAATTTCATCTCTATAGAATTTTAATATCAGAATAGCCAATATAGTTATGATTCAACGGGTCAGGTCCACTTATTTTTTTTTTTACTTTAACAATGGCTTTGATTGACATGCTGGATAAATAGGAATACTTGAGTTTGGCGATTAATATTTAAGATGAGATATCTAGAATAGTAATGCCCTAGGATCCAAATATAAAAGGAAACCTGAGAACAACTACTAGACCACCAGAGGATGGAATTCTGCTAGGCTAAAATTAGTAATATTTCTAATATACTCAAAAACTTTCTAACTAGTTTATAATTAAAACTACTCATTAAAAATGGTACTTTATGTTTAAATCTTTTTGACAACTATCAACAAGATCTCTCTATTCCACTCTCCGCTGAAAAATCAAGATTCAAGTTTCGATGAAAAAGCCCCTTATCGGATTTGAACCGATGACTTACGCCTTACCATGGCGTTACTCTACCACTGAGTTAAAAGGGCTTAAAACTAGATGCATTATTTTCCATTATGAGTGTAATGCAGGTATATATGTACATATATTATATATATAGATAAATCTATGCATCGGAACCTATTCAGTAACAAGAAATGACATTGACTTCAAAGCAAAGAAGTGAAGTCAGAAGTAAAGTCTAGTACTTCAAAAAAAAACCAATAAAGTAATTCTTTCAAGACGAATCTTACTTTATCTATTGTATTTTTACTTGACCGATCGTGAGAACAAAATTGACTTAATTGATCTATGTACAACTCCCACATAGATTTATGAAAATCTATCAATTTTTTCAACAAATCAATTAGTGCAAATTCCCTAAAAAAACTTCTATACTTTTATGGTGCATCAATCACTACTTCAACTATAAACTAGAGTTTAATTTTTATTTCTATATTAATAAAACTTCATATTAAGTTAATAGTATTTTACTTGATATAATACTTAATTTAAAAACTTAATTTAAAATGGAAAACTTCATTTAAAAATGGGATTTGTAATCTAATACTAATATAGAGATTAATATTACTAATATAGATATTAATCTAATATATGTATATAACTTAAGATAAAACAAAGACATATTTACTATTTGAATTTGATTTCTAATTCATAGTCATTATTATGACTTTTTTTTTTTTTACTAAACGTATCTGTTTTGTGATCGATTTGAATATAAACCTAATTTCATATGTGAATTTTCGACAATAGGGAACCTTTATATTATCTTTAACTATTATTTATTATCTTAACTCTCTTTAGTATGATCAAATCAAATATAGAATTCAAATTCAAATAAATATAGAATAAATACGAAATATATAACTATATCTAGTTAAAGAGACTCTAAAAAAATATATATAAAAATAAAAATAATAATTTATATTATAATTTATATTAATAATTAATAATATATATTAATTTAATAATAACTTAATATTAATAACTTAATAAAAAATGAAATACTAAATAATGAAATAGAATTCACTATTAAATAACTCTAGACTATTATATAGTAAACATAATTAGATATAGTAAACATAATTAGATATTATATAGTACAAAAAATTCGATTATTCGAGTCTACATAATACTATTATTAGATAGTCGAATTATATAGATATTAGAATTATAAATAGTATGAATATATAATGTATGATTGCGGCTAATCTAATTAAAATGGGATAATGACACATTTCTGAACTCCAAATTTTGATGGAATCTTCAAAGTAGAGTGTGAAGGGCTCTTCGGATCTAATCCTACCATTAGTTAAATTACTATCATAATTACAATTATTATACAACCAATTATTTTGTATTTATTTTACATTTATTTAGATTATGAGTTCGATTTTTTTGAGATTCTATTGACAATTCCAAAAAACTGATCATACTATGATCATAGTATAATGCTGGTCGGGCAGGTATGCCCCTATCGTCTAGCGGTTCAGGACATCTCTCTTTCAAGGAGGCAGCGGGGATTCGACTTCCCTAGGGGTAGGGTACTGGGAAAATAAGTTGATCGTGGCTTATTAACAATTGATAAGCCCATATCCATATCAATATTATATATCATATTATGATATGGATTCTTCCTGGGTCGATGCCCGAGCGGTTAATGGGGACGGACTGTAAATTCGTTGGCAATATGTCTACGCTGGTTCAAATCCAGCTCGGCCCAAAAGTTTGCCTCGCCGCTTTCTTTTGAGTATGATATTTTTTTCCAGAAATACCGGATATGTAAGAATAAATAAAAAGTCCAATTTTTGTTGTTTTTTTATCTATCATGGAAGGGTTGATAATCACTATTATATCAATAATTCATAATCCATATTCTCGCCATACTCGGCATACTAATAATCACAGGATTACGAGTTAACCTGTGTTATTCTTACTCTATGAATCACTAGATATAGTGGAGTCTATATCTAGTCTATGTGTCTATCCCTATTTAATTCATGTCTATGTTCTAACACATCAAATAGAATGTTGTTCTAAGACTATACACATAGTCCATCCTGCTGGGATTGTAGTTCAATTGGTCAGAGCACCGCCCTGTCAAGGCGGAAGCTGCGGGTTCGAGCCCCGTCAGTCCCGAACTAAGATCCGACGACCCGAGAAATCTCTCAATTAGTGGTATCACTCGATTGATTATTTTTATGGATACTCTAAAGATATGACGTTTTCGATTGCTCTTAATCCATGAAATAGATTAGAGTATTAATATATCTTCTGGGATAGGAGTACATATATACAGAGTATATATAAATGGTATTTATTGTATGATACACAATGATCTTACCAAAAAATAACCTTAACAGAGAATTTATCATATAAAAAAACTTTTTTTATTAAGTTTGGTTCGTTTTTTTTTTTATTTAATAGGATTTAGAGAATTTTTTTTATAGTTATTTAGAATACTATTTCTTTAATTCTGTACTTTTATATTCTCTACTAGATAACCATTACTCTATTATTATCTATATTTTTTAGTATGAATAGCTATAAATAATAAATATAATTGAATAATTATTCAATTTATAATAAATTTAAAATCAAAAATATTAAAATTTGGATTTTGGTTGATTTAAGAGTAATCAATTAGGTGATAATATAGCTTAGTATAGCTACGATTTTTGTGTAACCTGACCTGAATTTCGAATTATAAATTCGAAAAAATGTATTTTATTCTCATTGTATTTTATCAGGGTGTTAGAGTTCGAATTTAAGGGTTTATGAGGATCTTATCCTAATATAATAAAGGAAAAACCGTCAATTTGAATCGCTTTAGTACAAGAGTCTATTTTTATACTATACTCCGACTTGGACACATATTTATCATACTTTATCGTATTCAAAATTGCGGAAATCACAAAAAAAAATGAGCTTAGTATTTTTTTATAATTGCACTTGACTTTTTTGGGCGACCAATGGAATACCGGTTATATGATATCTCATCAGATAATTTAATGAAGACACCTCAAATTTATTATAAAATAAGAAAAAAGAAAGATTGAAAAGATAAACTCAATTAATTATCAGATCGGGGATTAGATCTTCCTCTATGGGATTAGATCTTGAGCGAATTGGAAGTAAATATTCTCGCATTTATTGATTAAGTTTCACTTATCATCCACATAAAAATAGTAAGCTAAAATGATTAAGTTTATTGATTCTTTGATTTCATAGTCATCATTGAAGAAAAAAAATTAAACTCCAAGTCTTGAAAGAAATGATCTGTGACCTTGTTGATATGCCTGATTTTAGTAATAAATATACACCCTCTGCTCAAAAAAATTATTGGAATATTTTAGTCATAAATCCAACTTTTATGCCTAATTTTAATTCCAGTTATTGAAATTTTAATTCCAGTCATCTACTTTCTCTCTCTGCCTCCCCATCTCTCTCTCTCTTGTTGAGTACATGTTCTTGATTGCAGGTAGTGCTCTTGATGGCAGCACAAATAAAGGAGGAACTTGATTCACATATGCAATGAATAGAAATAACAGGAGTGAAATAAAATGAAAAAAACCCTAAACCCTAATCTCAAGGATTACTGCTCAAAAAAGGAAACTCTCTCAAGAATTGACGAGTGCGCATGCTCCCTCTCCTGCTTAAGAAATTGAATCAGCACACTCTCACATCCTTGAAAATTATGAAATCATTAAAGATTTGGTTTTAAGATCAAAGCAATTGGATTTTTGCTTCCAAGATTTGAAACTGTTGGAATTTCTCTTTTAAGTTTTGAAATCATTGGATTCTTGGCGACATGATTTGATATCGTAGGATATTTGGTATTGGTATTTGAAAGCTTTGGGGATGTGGTTTAAAGATTTGAAATCTATCTTCTAAATTCTATTGAGTTTTTTTAAAGACTGTTTTGAAATTCCTACTCCTAATCTATTTTGAAAATGCCTTTTCCAAATCTGTTCAAAATTCTTTGAAAAAAGAATTTCGATTTTTTTTTTCTAAAATTGTTGAAAAATGATTTTCTCTCGATCTTTTTCTAGGCTTCCTCTGAGTAAATGTGACAAAAGAGATTTTAAGAAGCTTTCAAACTCACAAATAGAGCAAAAATATGGAAAATAAGGACATCAGAATCTGATTACACTGATTTCTCTAACATCATTTACAACTCTCTTAGGGTTGAAAACTCCCCCTCAATAAAAACCCATTTACCATCGTAAAAAAAAATTGATATTATTTTAAAATTTAGACATCACAAACCACACAGAAATTTGAATAATGCATGATTTTGGTGAAGAATAGTATGTTGACCTTCGTTTTGTCCCATGATCAGTACCATAGATTTAAAGATCATAAAAGCATACTTTATGTAAAATTTCCCACCTAAAGATCATAGACTTAGGTGGTAAATTTCTTTTGAATTATGATGATGAAAGGAAAATATCAGATTGCTTCTAGGTGAGAATAGGTTCATGTTGAGATACCAATCAGATGATCCACACTCTAGTGCCAGCTCATTACTTCTCTCTCTATCTCCCTGACTCATTACTTCTCTCTCTCTCTCCCTCTCATAACCTATCTCTCTCTAACTCATTGCCCCTCTATCTCTCTGTTCATCATTACATAAAGCCCAATACATAACTTCTCTCTCTGCATCTGGTTTGACTTCCATTGCCCTGAAATGTTTTTCCTCAGGATGGTAAGTCAATTTTCCAATAAACAAACTGTAGGCATTCAATATTTAAATCTCTCGGGAGATTTAAAAATGGAGTTGATTCTCAGTTGGCCCGAATAAAGTCAACAAATTTTCCCCAAGTCAAAATCTCCAGGGAGAGATTTTGATCCAGCAGGCGTCAATGAAGAGGCAGACAATTTTCCCGTACTTCTCATACTAAAATCTCATGTGCAGAGAGTAGATTCAACCATGAGATGGAGTTGACTGTCAAGTAGGCTGACATAAAGTCAAATCATATGTGGCCAATTTTTCCCATCCTCGGACTTCATATGTGGTCACCAACGTTGACCCGTCAACCAGACGAAGATAGAGAGCAGAAGTGTACGAAGAGACCATGCCAGAGGAGCATCAGGTGAGGAGCGGAGGAGAAAGAGGAGCAGAGGAGAAAGTGAGGAATATCCAGGAAAGATATATATATCTATATATATATATATATATATATATATATATAGATATAGAGAGGAGAGAGAGAGAGAGAGAGAGAGAGAGAGAGGGGATAGCCAGGGCAGAGCAGTGGGGAGGGGGAGAGAGAGAGGGAGGACAGAGTAGGAGCAGTAGGGAAAGAGAAGATAAAGGAGGAGCAGTGGAAAGAGAGAGGGACAGAGTATACAGAGGGAACAGCGGTGCGAGAGAGGACAGAGCGGAAGGAACAGTGGGGAAAGAGAAGATAAAGAGGGACAGAGAGGATAGAGAAAGACGAGCAGTGGAGACAGGGAATAAAGAGAGGGAGAAAGAGGACAGAGAGGGAAGAGCAGTGGACAGAGAAATGAGACAAAATGGAACAGAAACTTGAATTGAAAACTGCAAAATAGGAGGACAGATATCCCTTCTCCAAACCCATAAATGTTTCTATTAGGAAGAGATGGGCAATCTATATCAATTGATCCTCCATCGCCAATTGATTTTTCACACATCAATTCTGAAAGATATGATATTTTTATCAATCCAGAATCGATCAATTAGATGGATAAAATTAAGATCTGTAATACTTATTTACTCAGAGCCATTGGATCAAAGGTCCACGGCTCACAATCACTTACCTTTTAGAAGGTTGACTTTCTCTCTTTTTCCCTCAACAGGGAGACCCCTAATGCCACCGTCTGCCGGCTGGAGCTCCCTGTCTCTGCACTGCCTTCTTCTGCCATCAGCAGCTTTCTATCTCTTTATCTCTCTGCTGCCTTCTTCTGCAGGCAGCAGCTCTCTCACTCACGCTGCAGCCTTCTTCTGCCTCCAGCTGCTTTCTCTCTGCCGCCTTCTTGCCCCTCAATTTCAGTTGATGTCCAGTGATAAAATCGATTGATCATTATTTTTTATTTGAGTTGGCAATCAAGGGTTGATCGATTCTGATCGATCATTGATTGGCCATCACTACTGTTAGGTCCTAGATTTTGGTCCTCATTATCAAGAAATAAATGTAATTGTATTTTTTTTCCAATATGGCAAGCATATCGGCTGATCGCTTACCTTCTGAAATTGACTTCGTTTACCTTAATAAAATAGCTAAAGGTTATTACATCTCCCAAGGTGGAAGCCTAGATAAGTTCTCGACTTCATAACCCTAAGGTCAAAACTGAGGTTGTGACAAAGGTTATTTACTGGGGGAGAACCTTCTCGTAGAACCTTGGAAATAAACATTTACTTACTGCCTCTTAGAGAACCACCTGACTACAGAAGAATAGTGCTCTATATAAGAGTATGCATGGAAAGCTTTTTGCGGGAACTAAAATCTCTAGACATCAAAGTTCCGAAGCTAAATCAGCATTAGGGAATTACCCATTATTGCAAGTTGAACAACCCCGGCACTCTTTAGCTTTCGGTTCAATTAATCAGAACATACCTCCATCAAGACCAGACAGAATGCACGATAAGAGAAAGATCAAGCTTGTGTTGCTGCGATGAACTATGATATACAGTATTTAGCTCCCGCTTTACGGTTCCTGGAAATCACAACAACACGTGAAGAGATGATCAAAGTCCACATCCAAATCACTTCAGTCTACACAGAAATCTCAAAATTACATCAAATGACCAAAATTCCACACCTTGGACATTAGGCGTGTGGATCTTCTATGAGAAGCAAGGAAACGGGAACTAGAACCCTTATCATTTGTCTTAGGGCCTCTAGAGATCATACTCGTCAAATCTGCATTTTCTTGATTTTTACGGGGTCTTCCGCGTCGAATATTTCCCCGGATTTCTGGGTCACATGTTCTTTTGCTAGTCTTCGACTGCCTGAAATGCAAATGTCAACTTAGAGCACTGAAAAGAAGCAATTTACTTTCATACAGATTTCAGAAGATGATACTTACTTGGATTGCTCCTTGTTTAGTTTTACTTGAGTTTCCTGCACGTGTAGAGAAGGAAACTTCACTTTGAAAGTAAACTATTAAAATGTAAGAATGAAAATCTAAGGTATCTGATAAATCATCAGCATAAGATTCCTCGTGCAATTATGTTTCACAAAAGTTGGTGCATTTAACAGATCTGATAAACACTTGCCCCTTCCCCCAAAACCCCAAGCATCTAGAGTAAAACTAAAAGGCCTGCAAGGTGCATTTGTTGTTCACTAGAATAAGACACCAAATACTTGCATTGTTAGTCTCAATGATCTTATGTCACGTGATCTGACAAATTTTTCTTACTTTTGTAGAATGGCACTAACCAGTTTTCATCAAGTGAATGGTCTTAGTAAAATGGCACAAAGCTCAGAGAGTCCGCATATGATGATATATGATCATGCCATGCATCCATAGGTTTGACATACATTGTTACGAGAAATAAAACCATTTTATAATCCATATAATCAAGAATAAAACAAAAATTGAAGAGCACCGAAAAGTAGGGCCAAAGCATTCCTCATGAAAAAAAAAATCTAATAGGAAGTAATTAAACTACATTACTATAAAATATTAACAGTTAATTTGTGCATATAGTAAGAAACTTTACATGAGATTTCTGGTCAAGATCATGATTGCTTGAATCAGGCTCTCCCTCATTAGCTGAACATGCCAAGTTCTGTTGCACATGAGCCTGAGAAGTATCATCAGAAGTATGATATTCAACATCGACAGACGTCATGACCTTGTTTATTGACACCTCAGCATGGTTTTCTTGATTGTGATCTTTGAATAATCTCGTTGTGTCGCATCTTTCATTTGATAAACAGACTGAACTCTTCGCGGAAGTACTTTCGGGCACATGCCACGAAGAACCTTCCCCCATGTCTGATTCAACAATCTGATGTTCTAAATGGTCAAACTTCATGCTTCTCCCTTCATTTAAATCAACTGGTGAATTGACAGAATTGAGCTTCTCTAAGCAAGGGGAATTTCCAGAAGCATAAGTTTCAACATCTCTCAGACCGGATTGGTTATCGTGTACCAGCAAATCAGAAGCAGCATCACAAGAGAAAGACACCAACTGATTCGGATCACCCAATTCAGAAGATGGTATGCATGATTTGGGTGTATCATCATCAACAACATGATGGACCTCTGAGAGAAGAGAGCTAAAAGGAGAATTACCACATCCACTACTACCATCAGGAACTTTTAGATTGATTGATGAACTGTTCAATTGATCGTTGATGCAATCCAGATGTCCATTCTCATGAGGAAATGTCTGTGTCACATAGATCTCCTTCTTTAAGCTTTTAATCCAGTCCGAAGGTTTCGAATCTAGATCTATGAGAAGACTGATACCATCTTCGGATGACACAAAGAAGTGGAATTCATCAGTATCAGGGGAAATGCTTCCTGTAGAACATTTCTTGGGCTCTGGTCTCTTTTCAGCTCTATCAGGTTGACGAGTTTCAGGGCATTTGGGAGAGACATGAATATTTTGCTTGTCGCTTGTACTTGGAAGCTGTAAGCAACCAAAATCTTGGTTTGTTACAATACTTCTACAATGTAATCAGGAAATTTATGATGAATGAAATCTCGAGATAAGTGAAAGAAAATTTATGAACATGTCTCAAGAAAACTTAAGCTCAATGATAATGAGTCGCACCTCTGCAGTGGGAGCACCAGAAAGACTTTCAACCATCAACTGGCTGCTTGATCGCTTCTCTCTTTTCCGTTTAGTTCTATTTTCCTTTAGACAAGCAATTCTCTTGTAGGCACCAGCCACAGATGAATTTTTCCTAGCTACATATTTCCTTCTAAAATCTTCAAAAGACCAAGCTAATTGCAATGTTTAAGAACATATTGCTAATTTATAGCATGAAAATTTGTTTGCTAACCTACGAAAGATTCACCTGGAAGTTTGGCTTGGTCTTTGGGCTTTAATTCTGATGGAGATGACAAGGGAAGATGATCATCGGGTGATGAAGAAAAGCTCATTTTCTGTGGATCAACAAACCATAACTGTAGGTGACTGTATTAACTAGATACAATGAGACATATTTCAGTTCTAGCTAACAGCGTCCCAAAACAAATTAGATGAAAATTTACAGTGAAGAGGGAATCCAATGACTTAGCCAGATCCTGCTTTCTCCCATTTGTAGGAAGGCCATGCTGTTTGCAGAGTCCTCGAAGTTCTCTTCGTGAGATACTTGGGTCATTTTTTCCCAATCCTGTACGTCCCATAAACCTGGCCTACAGACATTAAAAACAACTTTGTACAGGTAAGTGCTAGGAGTGACAAATCATGAAGAAACTTGAAGACAACTAAAGATTTCAAAAAGGAAAGTGGCAGGAATGTGGTAAGATGTAATAATCCTAGTGTAATTGGTCCAGGTTAAGAGAGTATATTAGGGAAGCTCTGTCCCGTATGTTGAACTCTTCGAACTTTCCAAAACCCTTGAATGTCATACTGCATTTCCCTTTAGGATCACAAAAGATACTTCATATAGCTATTTAAGTGAGTAAATAATGATGATAAAACTCTTATATGAAGAAGTTTTATTAGTTACAAGAATTTTTTGTAGTAAAATGCCGTGCCACAAAAAATTATCAGGCTCCACATTCAATTAACTATCAAACATCAAAGTGATATGGTTCCGATTCAGAAATCATGAAAAGAGACTTGTATTAAACTAAAGTTGCCGAAAACAGAAAGATCTACTCTGATGTAGCCCAAAATGCAGCCTAGGAGCTCACTTTCTATTATTATGGGCCACTTCACATTGGAGGCTCATTTAAAGCTTATTGGGCATTAGGAAAATCCCTAGGACCTGACAGATTCTGCAGAAGTCACCTAGAGACCCACAAATATTTATGACAGGTCTTGGAATCGGCAAATATCTCTCGGCTAAGGCCTGACAAGATCTAGAAGATTTATTTTTTCTTTTGTCAGTTCTGTCTCTGAGACATGCATGCTATCAGAGTTGTATTTTAAAGACTTTTGTATTGTCTTTGCATGGGTCAAGTCATTTGGACGACCCTTCACTTTTTGAGGCCTATAAGGCCCCCATTGTAACCCTTGAGGAGATAATTTAAAGTTATCCCATTTTGATAGCTCTGCTTTCTTTCTGAGTGTTCTCCTTGTTAGAGAGTGCTCTGTGCTTGTGGATTCAAGTACACTCCCTGGTGGATTCAAGGGTTGAAGAGGTTCGTTCTGTGGATTCAGACTCTAACCCTTCTTGAAGATCAAGGTTTATGGATTCAAGCCCTTATTCTTCTTTGTTCCTGTGCTAAGGCTACGTCATACTCAAAATTTCTATCTCTGGGGTCTAAAAGATGAGAGATGGAAGAATCTTGAGTGCTTTATGAACAAAACAGAATCTGGAAAAAGTCAAAGGAATTTTATCAAAAAAAATTCTGAATTAATATCTTTGAGCCAAGCACATTGAGCATGTAATGGGATCCAGAGACAAATTCAGTAAAGAGGTCAAATTAAAGTTTCTTCACCTGGTGTTAAAGAGGTTACATTGAATAATACTTATAGACTGTAATACCACAAATTACAACACATTTGAAATATGTGATTCTTTTGAAACAATCTGGTATGAAGCCCGATTAGAAGAATGCACCTTGGATCATTGTAAGAAATAATCAATAAAGAAAACAGGCTTTTTTAGCTACCTGAAACTCAAGTTGGGTCAAAATGTAGCTCTTTAGAATTTTTAACTCCACATGCACCGACTTGAGACTCGGTGAAACTAGTAAGCCTTAATCTCGTGAATAATCTGTAAGCGCACACTCGCTCTTTTCAGTCATATGTTTTAAAATTAAAGATGACCGATCCGAAAATTATATTTAAAAAAAAGACAACAGCACGGATGAGCAAATGCCATTATTTTCAGCTGTATCCAAGATTTTTCGGCTCCAACTAAGATATACTTATAAAATTCTACAAGATAAACGTACTCCTAAAGCCAAAGAGAGGAAATTCGTTGGGCAAAAGAATTATTCGGAGCATTAAGAGCAAAAAGGAAAAATGCGATAGTCATTCCGCCGTACTTTCAATGATTTCCCGCCGATCCCCACGCCACTCTTGCGAGGCTAATTATTGCAACATAACCGAGAGATAATTAAAAACTCCATTGCAAGTGAAAATTGCGAGATTAGCGAACTTAATTCGACATTCTCAGCAAAGACAAACAGCAAATTGAAAAGGGAATGATGCCAGCGGAAAGATTCGATCACCTGAGCGATTACACGAACGCACTTTACAGGAAAACCCTAGCCAGGTATAAACGAGAGAGGAATCAACCTCCTAGGAGATTGGCTCTCGCAGTGAATCAAGATTATGCGGGCGAAAAAGATTCTCTTTCTATCTCTTGGGACCCACGCCAGACACGTGAAACCCTAAAAAGAAGATTCTAATTGGGCTACCGGGCCCGCCATACGGGCCCAAAGGCCCAATTATCGGTGTTTTAATCATATCATAAAAAAGGAAAAAAAGAAATGCATGATGTCTTGAAGTCAAATGATGTATCCCATCATGCTTGCATGATTGCATCATTGGACAATATATACACCAAAAGCATCACTTGCATGATGTCTTGAAATCAGATAACACATCTCAACATGGGTCATCTGATCTTTTGAGCCATCACTTGCAATGAATGCATCACTTGTTCTATGTCATCAAATCAAATGTGGAATATGATCATGTTCATCATATCATCTAATATTATTGCATCATTGGACAAGTTATACAAAAAAATCATCACTCGCATGATGTCTTGAAATCAGATAACACATCTCAACATGGGTCATCTGATCTTTTGAGCCATCACTTGCAATGAATGCATCACTTGTTCGATGCCATCAAAATAGATGTGGAATATGATCATGTTCATCATATCATCTAATATTATTGCATCATTGGAAAAGTTATACAAAAAAATCATCACTCGCATGATGTCTTGAAATCAGATAACACATCTCAACATGGGTCATCTGATCTTTTGAGCCATCACTTGCAATGAATGCATCACTTGTTCTATGCCATCAAATCAAATGTGGAATATGATCATGTTCATCATATCATCTAATATTATTGCATCATTGGACAAGTTATACAAAAGAATCATCACTCGCATGATGTCTTGAAATCAGATAACACATCTCAACATGGGTCATCTGATCTTTTGAGCCATCACTTGCAATGAATGCATCACTTGTTCGATGCCATCAAAATAGATGTGGAATATGATCATGTTCATCATATCATCTAATATTATTGCATCATTGGAAAAGTTATACAAAAAAATCATCACTCGCATGATGTCTTGAAATCAGATAACACATCTCAACATGGGTCATCTGATCTTTTGAGCCATCACTTGCAATGAATGCATCACTTGTTCTATGCCATCAAATCAAATGTGGAATATGATCATGTTCATCATATCATCTAATATTATTGCATCATTGGACAAGTTATACAAAAGAATCATCACTCGCATGATGTCTTGAAATCAGATAACACATCTCAACATGGGTCATCTGATCTTTTGAGCCATCACTTGCAATGAATGCATCACTTGTTCGATGCCATCAAAATAGATGTGGAATATGATCATGTTCATCATATCATCTAATATTATTGCATCATTGGAAAAGTTATACAAAAAAATCATCACTCGCATGATGTCTTGAAATCAGATAACACATCTCAACATGGGTCATCTGATCTTTTGAGCCATCACTTGCAATGAATGCATCACTTGTTCTATGTCATCAAATCAGCTGTGGAATATGATCATGTTCATCATATCATCTAATCTTATGTTCATCATAGACACGCACCGGTATTGAGATTCATGTGCACATCACTCTACCAATGGCATTGAAGATGAAATATAGAGTATCTGTATCTTTGTAGTTAGTGGAGAATTGCCATTAGACTACATCTGTCTTTCAAGTTTTCTTTCAAAACCTTCCTTATCTAAGAGAAAGTCCACACGCACATTTTCTTGGATAAATACCTCCTCATGGAGAAGGTATCTGTCCGTGCATATGTACATATGTGAAAGATATGCATTACCCAGGAGATATTATACATCTACACGTATGTGCTAATAAGCATAAAATCACGGTCGTTGAAAACATAAAATTATATAATAAGAATTATATACAACTCTTTGAATTTGATCTCAAAATTTAGAACAGTGGGTAGTCAAGGTCGAATTCATAAGGAGGAAGATTAGAAGAATGAAATCAAGGTTTTTTTGGTATTGAAATTAGGTGGAAAAGATCGATAATGAGATGAAATGAATCTGAATGATCTGATTTACTAATCCAACACTTCTGATACCCTCATCAAAGATAAAAAAATTCTTGATGAAATAGTGAAATGATGATTAAAGATTGAAAATATGAATTTATGAGTAGAAAAGATAGAAAAGAAAGCAATATAATCTAATGTATCGTGATCAAAATGAGGAGAAATGAGGAGAGAGAGTCAAAATTAGCGGCAACCATCAAATCACTATGATCAAAGTTGGTAGTCACCTAATCTCACCAAATCGCAAAGTGAAAAAAAAATCAAGGAAGACTTTGGACCCTTGATCGTGTTGTTCCCTATCTAGAGTGCTAGGGACTGCCATGCTTCATGCAAAGAAAGAGGGGATGCTGTCACAAGTCCTCTATGAAAAAGTCACAAATTTAGTTTCACATGGAATAAATAAAAAATAATTTTGAATTTTAATAGAGTAACCCATTAGTACTAATAGCGAGGATTTTCCTCTTAATGAAGAATTAAATTAAACACTCCTCTTGATGGCCCTATGGAAGCGTTGATTGTATGGTGCTGCCTTGTCTCGCCACTTGTATGAGTCGTCACATCTGCATGCCAAGTGAGCCTGTCCAAATAAAACGCTTTTTTATTTATTTTAAATCTTGAAAAATCCTAGAAAATAGAAAATTATAACAAAAATGTAGAAAATCCAAGAAAATAAAAAAAATTCATAAAAATTCATAAAGTTTAAATGCTTATATCTTTTCATAAAAACTCTTTTTGAATGAAAATTTTGTCATTTTTATCCTCATTATGCCTTTTTTATAATAAAATCACTTGAGATAACCATGATAAATTTATATTAAAACCACTTTGACTTCTTCTCATCTTCTTCTCATATCACCCTATCATTTATATTAAACCCACTTTGACTTCTTCTCATTCACAAAACACATTTATGTATTCATAACATGTTTTCATAAAATCAAATAAAGTCCTCAAATATGTGTATATGTACATGCAATGTGAAAAGTGACGAAACGAATTCGCGTGGTCGTTGAAAACACACTTATTTGAGTTAAAATAAATATTAAACTCACCAATTTGAAGGTTTAATCACAAATTGACTAGTTTAATGGTGAATAAGGGCCGAATCCACGGTGAATTAGGAAATTTGTTTAGATATTCTTAAAATTCAATCAAATTGGATGACTAATTGAGGTGAGAAATTAAAAAATTTAGTATTTTGAGATAGAAGACTCCAAGATGAATCCATGGAATAAAAAATCACTCAATTGGATCATTATTCGTGGAGAAATCAAGGAACGAAATATAGAGAGAAAAATTGATCACGAAGAAAGAGAAAACATTGAAAAATCATAAAATTCATCTAATCTACTATCTAAAGTTGAAATCTAATGCAACAGGAAGAAAGATCAAGAAGAAAAAAATTTAATGTAACCTAAAATCATGCTTGACAATTTATCGTCGGATCAAGGTTTTTCATTCCATGTTCTGAAAAATAAAAATTTGCAGTTCAAGTGGCAAATTCTCCCTCTTCTCTCAACAAAATTTTGATTTCAAACACTCCTCAAACGCGGAAATGATCTAGAAGAGGAAGAAAACAAGAGATTCAACGATTGAAATGTCTAAACTATTTTTTTAAATCTCATAAGTTTTGTTATTTATTTTTAGACTAATTTTCTCTTTATGAAAATATTTTTTTTATCAGAAATTAAATAATTTATCATTATAAAAATATAAATTTAATAAAACAAGAGAACTAAATTTGTATCTAAAAAAATATACTCATTTCTTTTGGAAAATAAAACTAGAAAAGTAAATGAGTGTATACAAAAATATTTTCTCTTATTATTTGACATTACAAATTTTATATTAATCTCTTAGATTATTCTAATAAATAAGAATAATCTAATCTCAAATATCTCTCTTTAATTATTTATGTTATCCCTATAAATAATGCATTTTGAGATTATAACTTTAAATTTCTATGATGATAGTTATGCACTCAGAAGTATGATAACATGCATAAGAATGAAATGTTTTATCCCTTAATTTGCATTAATAATAATATAATTAATAGTATAAATTGCATGTTATCAAAAGGGTCAATAAGGTAAGAGATGTCATTAATTTCATGGTTAAACAAAACTTATGTCATGTGAAGAGAGTTGTAAAATTCACAAAATAGGGAGCCAGCCAAATATGTATGTCAGTCTAGGACATATAGTCACTAGGTTGAGTGTCAAGTTCTTCAAGAGTGAATATCACAAAGAGGTGAGTGTTCAACCACCATGTATAAAACACAAATGGCACAAAGTGTTTCATGTTGCATGGACCTAATCATTTAGCTCATGACCAATTCAATGAATCCATGAGGGTCACATGATCAGCTCAAGAAAATCCATGAATCTTTTGCAATAATAAACACCCAAAATCATTTTCAAGATTCAAGAGTGAATATAATGTAGATAAAATTATATTAGAGAAAATTATATCGGATAAAATTATGTTAGATAAAATCAAAGTAGTCTCTAAGACACCTATTTCATCCTTCTTAATTTCAGTTCTATCTTCGACATTCTTTATATACACATCCCTTACAAGTAGACTTACATCTTTTCCCCTACGATATCTATACACATGATTAACATTTCTAAGGATCTTGGAACATGGATGAAACTTAATAATCATGGATATTCAATCAAACCATCCCATGTTTTAATTCTTGGATCAAGGATAAATGATTTCCAATTTTATGACAATTATATATTTTTTCATATTGTTATTTCTATACTACTTATCTTTTCAATGGTCTATGAGAACTATAGAATTATGAGGGTTTTTCAGTGTTCTCCAAAAACTTTATGCGCCATATGAATATAAGGAGATATGCATTATTTACCCAAATAAAAAATATTTTCCAAGTTCATAGACTAGTAAAACAACATTTTCAGAGGGGGGAAGTCCGTCCCTTCCTACGTTACCACAGACGCAATTCAACTCCTATTTTCAAATAGTTTCAAAGGATGTGCATGAACTTAATCTCAAATGATCTACTTGAAGACATTACATGAATTTCATGTCCCTAATTTGAAAAATTAGAGTAATATAATTATCTCTCTTTATCTCCATTAATTTTAGGTAAATTTGCATCTCTCTTTTTCTCTAGTCATTGGAATCCTTTTGCCAAAGTTCTCTAGTATCTGGAGTATTGTTCAATAATTGAGCCATAAAAATGTCAATATTATATCATAATATCATAATATCATAATAATTGAACCTTTTGTCCTTCGCTCCGCTACATCTTTCAAATTAATACGGTGAAGCGAGATAATGTGCTAAGGGCTTTTTTGTCCATATAATTCCATTGTAAGTGTACTTTCAGCAAAAATAAAAAATTAAAACTCCTTTTGTAAAAATTTGCATTTGGGAAAATAAAAATGAGTACATGGAAAAATAGAAAAGAAATTCAAATTATTGAGTTATTTTTCTACCTTTTTTTTCATCTTAAAAGAAATAATTTGATTATTTCTTTTTGAAATTCAAGTATTTGTGTTAATCCCAATATGGTGCACTAAAACCATATGTAATCTGTTTCAACGGGTCTAATAATTAATTGAAAGGTTATTTCCTTTCCAAATTTTAGAGGAGAAAAATAGCCTCACTATTTGTAAAAAAGAAACTGGATTGCATAGAGATCGAAGAAAAGATTTTCCAAGTCAAAACCATTCTAGATATTTGAATAATAATGAGAGTAGATAACTTTTTCCAATATTTCATTGGTACAAGAACACGTTCATATGATCTCAACTGCTCCCCTGAAAATTTCCACAAATTTCTTTTCTATTTTTACCTTCATTTACAGATGGCCATGTGAATTTCTGGTAATTTGAATTTTGGTTGTCTTTATATACACAAAATTAGTGAATTTTGATGGCATGATTCTTGTCATTAAAATATAAACTATTTTATTTTTTTATTCAAAGTGATTCTAAAAATTCAATAATAATAAAAGTAAGGACTCTTGTCCAGGGAATGGCCATCAGAGATTGGATCCAATCGAGATGATTGAATCCCTCGATCTGATCATCAATCTGCCAAAGTTGGACAATCAGTGATTGAGGCCCAGATCTCAATCGAGGTAAAGAGCTTGATCCTCAATCTGATCATTTTTAAATTTATTTTAATTTCTATTAACTTTTTAGTGTAGACTGTCAATCTACTTGATGATTGGAACGACGATCACGCCATCGATCAGATTGACGGGGTCTTGATCCGATCATCGATCAGACTGAGGAAGAGTCAATAAGAATGTGGAAACGCTAGATTTCACACATCCAGCAGGGCAATTTATACCAGACACCCTAGTCTGAATTTCTATACAACCTGTACAAGAAATGCGAAAGAGATGCATCATCATACCAGCATGGAGGTGATAGCACAATGCATGCGTCTGTTATTACACCTGGGAAGAACAAGAAGCTAACATCAACCAAGAAAAGCAGACGATGATATTATGAAATTGAAGGAATGAAAACTGGATCAAACCGAGTTATGATTCAACTGCTTGACTGGGTAGCTTGTCATGTCCGATGAGCCATCTTGTTAGCTGGCTTGGATCATCAGCAGGAAGGAACTTTCCATTGGGGAGAATCCCCAGATTAGTTCCTATCTGACTCAAGTCTCCCAGAAGGGCTTCCATTTCTTGTTCAACTTGAGAAACGTCATCACAGTCCAGACCCATCCTTAATGAATCGTGGTAGAGCTGTTCGAGCTCGACATCCTGCCCAAAGTGGCCTATGGCTTGTCCCTGTTTCAAAAAAATATCTGAGTAAAAACTGTACTGATCTTATGTACCTTTAAGAAAAACTCAAAATCTCTTTCTTTGACATGATCTATGATGGATGTTGTGTTTATTTGTGGGAATTTTCGCTCATTCAATAGTATCCAGCATGATCTTGGACCCATTATACTTGCACCGAACTGGCATTATCGGTCTGCTGAGCAAATAAGGTTCAGAATTTTCTCTCTGACAAAATAATTGGTCCTCCAAAACATCATTGGTCAGCAGTCAGTGGATTAAAGGGTTTGGTATCATGGAGGTTTAGATGGGCCTGAGTGGGGGAAGGGGTTCCAATATTTTGGGTGATCACTGACCTTGGGTAATCTCCTTTTTGGAATGGTCTGACCTTCATTTGATATGAGAAGAAAGTCAGAGTGGCTAACATAAAAAAAGTAAAAGTGAACATTAAGCCCAGTGAAATGGATCACATCTCCATCGCCAATGATCAATGGCCATCAGGGCCACTGTTACTTGATTAAGGTCATTGGCTCAATAACTGGTTGTCTCTACGGAGTTCAGCAAAATTTTAAAACGCCGGTATTTTGATAGCTTTTAATTAATTTTTATACCAAAGATAATGACATTGGGGCCTGAAATACTCAGGGAAGGTAAAGGCAGAGGAGAACTTCTCTATCTTTCTCTGTCAGAAAAGAAAATTATCAACAGTCGCCCATTACATGAATTGGACTTCTGGGCTCTCTCTTATGGTGCATCTAAAATGTCATGATTCACAGACTTCCATGTCTAGAATTACCATAGAGGTACTCGTTCGAGATAGCACTATAAGAATATTCGGTGATTGAGCATGTCCAATTCAAGATATTAAATAATTAAGAGTGATTCACGCAAGAAGACATCCCTAAAACATGATATTGGTGAGATCTTTTACCTGGCAAATCTCTGCATAATGCTTGTAAGCTTCACTACTTTCATCTTGATAATAAAGGAGTTGACCCCCATACCATTTTGTGTCGTCAACAGGATAGCTCAATGACTGGTACCTGAAAAAAAATGTTCAAGAGACTTGTCTCTACTACTCATCCATGAATATTAATAGATTCGTACCCTTGTACGACACCATTGAAAACTTGAATGAGGAGAAAGCAAAGAGCAGTGGTCCAGACAGTTTTCACTCAAGTACCAAGTGAGATGTGACTTGCACGTGTTGTTATTGGGAGTACTTTTTTTTGTATATTTCCTTGTTTGTATTTCTTTTCTTTGGTTTTTTTACACTTACAGCAGACCTTCTAGATGGCTGATGATTCTACTCCTAATGTTACTCAGCTAAGTGAAGCGTTTTCGACGGCGGATGGAAGTTTTTTGACGCGATGGCAGGTTTTCAACAGCGGCTAGAGGTGGGAGGCCAGGACAAGTGTGGCCGCCTGCCATAGAGGGACGCAGGCCCCAACATGATGATTGGCGCCAAACGAGGGGAACCTTCAAACAGGCGACCCCTCTACGTCGAGATACTTTGGAGCAAAAATCCAGTTCACGCTATGGCTAAATCCGACTACCGTGGGAATCTAGAGTCAAAAGGTCAACCTAGGCCCTTGAGACGGAGTCACCAATTGCGTCCCATTAACACCCAATGCTTTCAGTGCTTGGGTAGAGGGCACCTTGCCAGAGACTGTCAAGACCTGGCCATCTGCTATCAATGTCGCCAAACAGGCCATCGTTAGGCCTCCTGTCCGGTCAATGTCAGAGCTCATCGCCCACGGCATTCTGGACCAGCTCACGTCCACAGGTTCTTGGCCATGACCCTTGTCGGCGAAGTCACGAAAGGTGGCTCTGATTGTGCTTCTTTCCTACGTGGGTTGGAGATAGCTCACATCCCCCTCACCCAGGTAGACCTACAACACTTAGAGTCTGGAGATTTCCTGCTAAGACGGGTCCCCATAACTGCTAGAGCCACCATCAAGGGGTAGACACAAAGGATCTCCAGTCAGGGGAATATTCGATGGAGGGAGACCTCAGCGATGGATGGGATCTACGCACCCTACAAAATATACACTCCCGCCCCCACTGCCTCCCCCACCCCCACTACCATCTCCACCCCAGCCACCACCACCAAACCGACCGTCATCTTTGCCCTCATCATCTCCTCCACCTCCTATATTGCCCTTGCCTCCTTCGCCACCACCATGCCCTTCTACATCTACGGGGAGGACATCACTCAGATCCCCGGTGACGAATAGAGTCCCAAGCTCGGCAACTGCATCGGAGGGGGAGCAGAGGAAAGTGGATCCCGACACAGTGGAACACCACAGCTGAGCCTAGAGTGGGCAAATGGGGGGATGGTTGAGGTGGAGCCCTCTTGTATTAGAACCCCCCACAATGAAGACGACACTAGGAAGAAGCAAAGAGCGAGACCCCTAAGACCAAAAGCCAATGGTAGAGCCAAGAATCTAGTGCTTGTGTATACTCGGACCCGCAAGCGACATGGGACCCGATGCATGCCTCATACGATGATGACCTTGGCGGAAGCACATGCCTGCCTAGATGGGGGAAAACAAGGTACATCAATGGAAGGAGACACCAACGATCATGAAGATTGTCGAGGCAATGGAGGCCCACCGGAGGGGATCCTGGCTACCCACCCATGAAGTGGATCTCTTGGAATGTTCGAGGTTTGCAAGACAAGCAAAGCCGAGGGATTGTGGGTCGCTACCTTAGGGAGTGGGGTGCGACTGTAGTGATGTTGGAAGAAACAATGCTGGAAACGTGTGACGTCCAGGTTTGGAACGCACTTAGCTGCGGTCACTTGGAAGGGATATGTGGCTCTTGAGCCGATTGGTAGATCGGGTGGGGAAGTATTGCTTGGAACGAGTCCCTCGTTGCCAAGGTAAACCAATGTGTCGGGCGGCAAGTTGTGGTAGTCCAGTTGGCCCGGCGCTCTGACAAGAGTAGTGGGTGGTGGTCTCTATTTATGGCCCTGCCTCTCCCCCATTTTGGGAGTTATGGGTGGATATCTTGGAGGTTGTGGAAAACTTTCCGAGGGGTCCCCCTACTTTTTGGCAATGACTTCAACGTCATTGTGGAAGTGACAGACTGCCTGAATGACTTTGGAGGTCGGGACCTTGGATCCAAATAGTTTTGGGCCTACAAGGAGGCAGGGCCGATTGCAGGAGATGGGCCCATCAGATTGTGTGTACACATGATGCAGCTCGGCACACCCCCTATTCGCTCTCTCCTCTAGACAAAATTCCTGAGCTCGACAGAGCTTCTAGAGGAGTACCCATAGGCTGATGTACGTGAACTCCCCGAAACCACTTTCAGATCACACCCCTATCATGTGGCAGTCCATGGAGGGGATGTGCAGACTCGATCGACACTTCAAGCTGAGAACTCCTGTACTTCAAGCTGGACCGATTGACACTTCAAGTTGAGAACTCCTGTACTTCAAGCTGGACCAATCGACACTACTTGGAGACAACATCAAGGAGGCTATGACATAGTTGTGGGCTACCCACCCAGTTGATAGGCAAGCTCTATGAGGACTCACGGACAAGCTGGCGGGAGTTTGTCTCTTGCAAGTTGCTCAGAGATGAGGCCTTGTCTTAGATCAAGACCCTAGATTATATGGAAGACCTTCAGCCGCTCAATGAAGACGAGGAACGCGAGCCCCAACGACACACTATGGCGACACATTGATGCGAGTCTCATTGTGATGGAGGACCTCAGATTTGCTCATGATTGGCTGCAACACACTTGCTAAGTGTGGCTCTAGGCGGGCGATGCCCACCAAAGTTCTTCCACTTAGCCGCCACCAGTAGGAAGCAACTGAACCAGCTTCATCAAGTTCACCTAGGCGGCGCCATCATCTTCGGTTCCATGGACATTGGCTGGGCACTAGCCCGCCATTTTTTTGGCGACCTCGAGGCGGGGCCCTCGCAAATTTTGGAGGTGGTCAGTTTCAGAGGGTAACTCGGCTTTGGTCATCGCAACAACAGATGCTCGTGCACCCCTTTCTTGAGAAGGAAGTCAGGTCGGCCATTCAGGGCCTGAATGGAGATGGGGCTCTGGTCCCAACAATCTTCTTGTCTACTTCTACCGCGGCTGCTGGGATGTTGTGGGGACGGAGGTCATGACCACCGTGGAGCTCTTCCATCAGGGGAGCTAAACATTGATCGTATCAAATGCTCACACACTGTCCTCATTCCCATGTGTTAGGGGGCAATAGATATTGGGGATTTCTGATTGATATCCCTATCCAACTTGCTGTACCGGATCATGGCAAAGCTATTAGTAGACTGGTCGCGGGAAAGCATTGATGCCCTCATTAGCCCCTTTCAGTTGGTGTTCATCCTTGACTGACAAATGGCGGACAGTGTGGTGCTTGTAGGGGAGACTGTCGCTGCTTCAAAGCATAGGGGCATCACGGGTTTTCTCTGGAAGGTCGACTTTGCCAAGACATACGACTCCCTGGACTGGCAGTTCTTATGGATTGTACTTTGGCGAAGGGTTTTCCCGGAGGACTAGATACAATGGGTTAAACAATATGTCACTACCCACTACTTTTTAGTCTAGGTGGATGGCTGCCCACAAGAGGGTGGATCTATTCGAGTGTGGTGGGCGGCAGGGCTGCCCCCTTGCGCCGTTATTGTTTGTCCTAGCAGTCGATGTTTTGGACATCTGAACCCAACAACTTTGTTGTAGAGGATTCTTATGGCGACACGGGTCCCACTACTCCAATACGCCGATGACACAATGTTTCTGCTCAAGGGAACCATGGAGGCGACAAAGAACATTTCAGCAATGCTGTACATCTTTTCAGACTTCTCGAGGTCTTTGTCTCAACCGATAAAAATCCACGCTAGTGACCTTCGGAGTCTTCTCAAGGGCGGTCTTGGGATTTGAGATATAGAACGAATGAATCTCGCCCTCCTCACCAAGTGGGTCTACCGAATGATGCAACCGCTGAGAGATCTGGTGACGCAAGTCCTTGTTGATAGCTACTACTTCTAGATGAACTGGGAGAGTAGAAATTGTCCTACCCAAGGGGCCTCGACATTTTGGAAGGGACTGTGGTCGACGTTCCTCACAGTGCAGGCGTGCATCCACCCAAGCTTGGGGGATGGCTCGCACTTCCGCTTCTAGCTGGATGACTGGATGAGGAGTGAGGTGTTACAAGCTAGGTTCCCGTGCCTCTTCGCCTTGGCTCGAGACCCAGTCCTAAGAACTCTTAGACCTCTAGTGTTCCATGGTAGATCTTTCACCGACTACGTCAGGGATCAACAAATGGGTATGGGCTGGCCCATGCTTCTCAACTAGGGTCGCCTACGGTTGGCTTGGTACCGGACACCCTCTGGATCTGCCCTTTGACTTTGGCAACATTTTGGATCATTAGGAAGAGAAAGCTCCCTCTCAAGGTGAAGATTTTTGGGTAGCCCTTTCTTCGGAGCTGTCTCTCACATGACACAAGCGCAGTAAGTGGAGCCCTAGGGAATAGGCTAACAGCGCCCTATGCTTGAGGGAGAGGGATGACTGCGCTCACCTCTTTTTCCGATACCCTTTTGCTCAGGAGGCGAGGGGATCAGAGGGTTTCTCCGACACAAACACCTGGTCAGCGGAGTCCTTTTGGGACTCCATCCGACGCAGCCCATACCGCTGTGAAACCGAGTGACAAAAACTCTTTGCGCTCCTTTGGGCTATTTGGCTTCATAGAGACGAGGTCGCCTTCCGAGGCCACCAGCCCTCGGCCATGACTGCGCTTAACATCGATGGCTCTAGCCATCCTGTCACTATACTTCATTCTTTATTATTCTAAAGCCATGGGGGCACTATTTTTGGGTGACCCTTTTTTCCTTTTAAAAAAAAAAATTGCATGCAATCAAGCCCAACCTGACAGAAATAAACACATTGAAATCAATAGGCATTTCATAAGGGAGAAAATGGATAGTTGCATGGTCAGACCTCTTGTATCCTCATTGAATCTGGCATAATTAGAATCAGGGTAGCTCGTGGGTCCATCACCGATTCTTCGGGTGATTGTTGCTTGCACTTTTCCAAAAAAAAGAATTAGGGTAGCTGGTATCTTCACCAAGGGATTATTTGGTGAAACCAATGTCTAAGCTGTGTTTGGAAAATATCCATTCCCCAACTTGAGGGGGATGTTACGGGGGATTCTTTTCTTTAATATCATTATTCGAGACCCACCACCACATCCTCTGCTCTTGATCACTGCTTGAACATTCTCATTTTTCTTCACATCATAAGGTTGCAGACAAACATGATCCATTCTCCAGAAACTGAATGGTTTCCAATCCTAATTAAGTATAGATTAGCATCCACATGTGCCTTGGATGGATCTCCCATTCCTCCAAACAAGATCTGTTTTCAAAATCAATAGTTACCAGCAGATGGAGCTTTCACTGTGCACACACATTATAGTTGGAATGAGACAGGAAAACTAATCAAAAGAAAATGACACACTTTTCAATCCATGAACAATATTTTTTATTACAAGTTTGAGATTTGGTTTTATTGGATGACTTGCTGGTCTGCACTAAGTCTTCAAAACTCTTCTGGGAGTTGTGCTTGATAACAGAGAAGCTATTTATGCTTAGTCAAACTAGATCACCAAAACTGGTCATTTTTATGCCAACAAGATATATACTGCAACTCAACCTATGATCGATGGTCAAATGAAGACCATGTGATTCTCTTGCCTTAGTTACCAAGCTCTCAGGTCATAAAAAGGAATATCGGACCACAGCAGGTTTGAAGAACAGTGCTTGCTTGAAAGAACCTTAACTTTACTCAACTAGGCTGCCAATCTCCTCTACAATTGGTTAATATTTCTTCAATTCATATAAAGTCACTAAAGTTTTCATAGTAAAGCATACTTGTTCTTCAGATTCAAAGAATCTGGCACTATCCAATTACTTATTCTTCATCTAATATTAAACAAATTTTGAACAAAGGAAATACCTTTCAATGACATCCTGATCAAAAATCTCTGTAGAAGGGGAAAGGTTATCTAAATCCAGGTACGCCTCAATATCAACATCGAATTTTGGCTGTCTCCTTTCAAAATCAAGTAAAGTATCTTTCGCCGTAGGTATGCTATCTTCCTTCCTTCTTTGTCCAAATAGCCAGTTGGGAGTTATGAGCTGTATCTGTCTGAAATTATAATCATTAATCAAATCAAACATGAGCTCCAAAGAAAATTTCTAAAACAACAAAAAAAGGAATAAAAAACAAGGATTTATTGATCTAACTTCAAACAAAACGGACTTCTACTAACCAAAGACAATGAATACGGCAAAAAGTAGTGATTTTAAATTGATAAAAATAAGGTTTCTCAGGACCAATAACAAACGTCAAGAAGAAAAATGAGAACAAAGATCTCTCAGAGCAAATATATCCACCTTGCTTTGGCAAAGGATACCATGATAAGGCTAATAAGAACGTGGAGAGAAGGACATTTTCAATATATGAAAATTCAATAAAGTTAGAATTATTACGCTGCATCAGCTGCCATTGCAGAATTGCCTACACTGCCGGGAAATCTGAGAGAAGGTTCTGCACAAAGTCTTACATTCTTTATTGAGCTACAAGTGGCTTCAATCAGCTTATCAAATGATGTTAACTTCATTCGATGAAAATCTCTTTTGCAAGTTGAAATTGGAGCAAATTTCTGTCCTCTTCCCTCAGTTGTGAGAGCACAATGTGAGCTGAAGTTCCAAGACAGTTTTATAAAAAATATATCAATGTCACTAGTAAAGAGAAAAACTGTGAGACAAATTCACTGACAACTTACAACCTGTCAGTGTCAGAACTTGGCTCATCTCCATTTCCAGAAACATGAAGATAGTAGTCAGAATCTAGTTCCCAAAGAGCAGGCTTTCCTTCTTGTGGCTGGAAGTAACCCAGAAATCTAATGTACAAAATACAAGAGGACTAATTGCATTATTATCACAAGGCTTCACCTTTATAGGATGAGTATAATGATTTTCAAATAAAGAAAATGACTCAGTAAAAGGGAGAAAATTACAGGTTCATTGCATCCTGTTTTTCTCCGTCGGTGTATGCATTGCTATAGAATCGCCTTATAGACTTCAAAAATTCAAGAGACTGGGTGGTAGCTTTGGATTTGCCTTGTCTTTCGGGGAAAACCTAATATATAATACAAAATGGTAAGTGTAAAAAATTGAACATGAAGTCTACCTCATTTCAGAGAGAAATCCCATGAGAGATAAAGGCATATTCAATGGATCAGAATGGGAGAAAGACTAACTGTATTGTGTGCTGCAGAGCCTCCATATTGTTGGGCCAGCACATCCCCCATTCTCAGATACATGTCCCTAAGAGCAGCTGCAATGCTACTGTAATGATCTACTTTGGGAGTATCAGTCAAACCTAATGCATGAAGCTGACGGCCCAACGCTTCCAGACCACATGCATACTGTGCAATATTAGTACGATCTAAGCAATCAATGCAATTAGTGCGCAGCACTCCGCTTTGAAAACAAGACCCATTTAATCTTGGTTCTCGATACTGTCGCCCATTTTGATCATTAGAGCTGGTATTATCCAACAGATCTTTACCAACCACCTTCGAGAAGTCACTTGAAATACCTCTAAGATCATTAAGAGAAGCTTCTCTACTTGAAAGATCAAACAGTATATGCAATTAGAAAAACAGTAACAGAAAGAAAGGGAATGCAAGCATAATCACTCAGTTTGTACCTTTCAAAAATAAAATAAAAATAATCACTCAGTTTGTACCTTCCTATATTAGTCCGGTTAACTTGAGTTGTCCTCTTTTTAGCATGGACAGGTTTTCCACTCAAGAAGAAACCAGTAATATCAAGCGCTTCACTAGCTACTACTCCCAGAACAGCCAACACATTGGCAGTTTTTCTGTTTATAGAAGAAGAAAATAAGTAAGAATAAAATAAGGATCAGACAGTGGTTTACTACAAACACCTTTACTAACGTTTTTGCAAATTTATGAAAATCCCAGTGAATAAACTTCAATTTCTTGTCCTCTGGAAGAATCTGATTGAGATATCCAACTGCCTGGGCAAACTCACGCCGCAGAATCATTTCACGAGGTCTTTTTTCTGTGTGCTGCATCACTCAGACAAATGTAAAAGGCATTAGATTCCGCACTTCAAAAAAATGCATTAGATTCCACTTTTGATTAAAAAAAACTACTTTTGATTAACAAAAACTACAGTTAAAATAGCAGAAATCTACCAAAGGACAGAGGGAGGTTTAGCAGAAATGAACCTAAATGATGGCCATGATTCTGTTGAAAAGGCTTCTGGAAATCCAGAAGAGCAATGGTAATGAACTAAGTCGACAAAAATACATTTAAGATACTCAGCACAAGTAACAATTCCACAATCATCTCTTCTTGTCTTATATAGTGGTCACATCTTCAAGAGCTAATATATATATATTGAAGTACAAAAGGGCCGATCACCCAACGAAGCAGTGTTCTACCCAGTTTGGGAACTATTATAATAACTGAATGATTCTAGACTGTGAAATATAATTTTTAATATACAAAGGAAGATCACCCAAAAGGAGTGATCAACCAGTAAAAGTACCCCCTTCCCAGAGGGAAAGAAACCTGGCTAAGCTATCGGCTCTTTGACTACATCATAATGAGCGGATTTATAAGGGGAGGGCTGTGTTGAGTGATGGGGTCATTCAGGAAGTGGAAGGATTTGTGTCATACCGGTGTAGAAGGATGTGAAGAGGGAAGGGAAAGCGAGCCTTTGCGGCCATTCTTGTACATAAGACACATATATATAATACTATCAGGTTGATCACTGGTCTCAGGTGATCTTCCTTTTCCTTTTGAAAAATAAAAAAGTAGAATGCACTTACTCTTTCTCACAATACAATATTCAAAGGCTTCAGTGCATTCCATGTCGTTTATCTCAGAACTAAGATCTCGAAGCAATTGATAGAAACTGAGTCAAAATGAACAGAAAATGATTGCTGACTGGAATAACTGAGCCTGGTAGTTGAATAAGGGTTGAACTGTCAGGGTAGCCATTAGGTTTAATCATTCAAGTGAACTGACATCGGAACATAATAATTTTTAAAAGTCATGTTGAGACCAAATATACATGAAAACAGAAAACTTAACCACATTTCACATCCATGTAAAAGCAGATGTACAATCAGCTTCACAAAATCTCATTAGAAGGTACGATACCACAATAAAAGAATCAGACACAATCTACCTATAAAGACATTCCGTTGCATTAAATTGGGATGTGTTTGGGTAGATAAAATTAGTAAACAGAACGAGATTGACAAATGGATATGTACGATTTTGGCTAAATGATGGTACAAGAACCATGTTTGCTGAGATAAAAGAAACTTTATTTGCACCTTGATCAAATTGAGCACAAAAATTGGATTTCCGTATCTCTTCACCAAGTCTTCAAAGTGTAACTGGGTGGCATGGTATGTTGGGTCATATCTCTGAACTGGTGGAGGCAGCAAAGATTGAGAAAAAAAGAAAAAAAATTAACAGCTCCGAGTGGTAGAAAATTCTAATGATATCATCAAAGAAACAACCTATGATATCTGGCTTTGGACTTAATCGCGAAGCTTCTTGGGACCAGAAAAGCGGTATGGAACCACGCATCTGCACAATAGAAGTCATTCTTCCCTTGTATGTCCCAGCTTCTTCATCAAGTACAATTTGTTCTGTCTCCACATCATTGGCGACTCTTCCTTTATCATTCACTCCCCTCTTTAGATAACTGTCAGAAATCAGACACAAATTAGTGAGAGAAAAAGCTGCATAGATAACTGTCGCATATTAAACTGGGACTAAATCTCCCAACAGGCAGATAAAATGATCATCAAGAAGGCAACTGATTCCAGCAAGTGAAAACAAATAATGACTAATTAGTATTCTTCAGATCCAAATGGTCACGAACAGAACACAATTGAGGAGGAAAACATCAACATCATAATAATCAGCTCAGATTGTATACATAGAGCAATTTGATAAGTATATCATGAGCAGAATATTAGTATATTTTTTTCTTGTGCCAGTAGACTCTTTGCTATCATCAGATTTACTGAAAGTTGATCATGACTCCAGGATTCACGCTGAATTTTCCATCAATACCTAATGTCTCTCATCTTTCCTGATCTCATTTCAATTATGCCCTTACCCTAACGTTTACATCTTTCTTGTCATTGAACCCTTCTGGTTTGTGCAAGACTCTCCTTAATATTGCACCAAACATTTCATGATGGCCGATCTTCTACATGATTTCTACCCCATTTCTCTACTCCGCTCTATCCTTCTATCTCTTCCTTTGTCGAAGCTAATTTCTTTCTACCTTGCAAACTGTCTGTGACCCACAACCGAGTTCCATCACATTTAGAATAAAAAATCATTGAAGCAAGGGCACCAAACAGAGTCCCTCCACCAATACGAAGGAAAGTTTACAGTCTCAGAATAAATAACAGTCAGAGGACAGCTGACTCTAATGTAAATGAACATGTATGGAGAAAAACGTTAAAGCATGAACATTAAAGATGAAATGAATAGTTAGTGAATGAAATAGCGTGAAAAATCTGGAATATTTGTGTCACAAAAACGCACCGTGTCCCTGCAAAATGCCGAGATCGCCTAGAAATGAGAACTGTGCAGAAATCTCTTCCAAAAATAGACAACCTGACCTATCATCAAACATAAATTTATCCTAAAATAAAGTAGACACACAAAGAGAAACTTTGGAATTAGAAAGCCTGCAGAAGATAATGCATTGAATAACACATATTTTGTGGAGAAATGATTTATACTATATCTACTTTTTTTTAATAGGAAAGGGAAGATCACCCAAGACTGGTGATCAACCTGATAGTATTATATATATGTGTTATATGTACAAGAATGGTCGCAAAGGACCCTTCCCATCTCCCCTTCACATCCTTCTACACCAGAAAGACACAAATCCTTCCACTCCTGAATGACCCCATCAGTCAATGCATCCGTCCCCTTGAAAACCAGCTCATTATGATGTAGATAAATCGCCCATAGCACAGCAAGGATACTTCCCTGCTCCACCTCTCTCCTGGGAGCATCATGTCTCAACGATATCTACTTTCAACAGTGATATCTATAAACATTTTTCTGAGAATTTTTCATGAACTTACCATATACATAAATCATTCATCTTCTTAACCCTTTGTTAACAAGGGTTAATAACTACTATAGACCATTAGACTTGAAAGAAGAGAATCTCCAGGGTTGATAGAGTGAAAGACACATTCAGCTGAACCATGCAAAGACTGAGTGCTTTAACTTGGGATCTAACCCACACCATCAAAATGAACAATACACACACAGTATAAAAACACTTGAATGCCTCAATTTTCTAACAAGCTTCTTGATTTTCAAAGAAACTGATTTATTTATCAAGGTCTGGGAATATTCTTTTGAGGAAATTGATGAAATATGGTCTCTAAGAAATTTAATTAATCATCTCTCAGATGGAACTTCAAGCATTCTACCACATGAACAGAAAAAAAACATTTGCAGTGGTCACAATCTTGAAAAAAGAAGTTAAGCCTGTGATATGGGACAGAAATGAAGAGAAACCAATCTCAGATCTTGTATTATTTCATGCCACAGAGTAGACAATTAAGTGACATTACTAGAGTTGAGCTATATAAAAAAATGTCATAGTAATTTTCTACAAGAAGTCAAGACATACTGCAAAATCCACAACATTTTTACAGTCCAAGATAATATTGTCAGGATAAGTTCCCATAAAATAAACCAAATATTCTAAAATTTAAACATTAAGGACAACAAATTCAAGGACATAGAATGGGGAAAACATTGATGAAACCATGAATCTTGACCAAAATGGGAACTGGTAATAAGCTGTAAGCATTATTTACCCAAGCTTCATATAAAATATAAGAATGGAAGTTTCAAACAACTATGTCAATATCAAGACAGTTTTTTTTTTGAAAAGTAATATCAAGACAGTTATTAAATGCCAATACTCCTGGAGCCTGAGAGAGAAGACAGTTAACTGTTGAAGGGCTTGATTAAGGCTCTCCAAAGCCACTTTAAGTGTCTTTTTTCTGACAGAGTGAAGTATTTTGTCTATAGCCAATTTCTTTCCCTCGACTTGATTTTTTTTGTATTTTGAAGTACAAAAGGGCCGATCACCCGACTAAGCGGTGTTTGACCCAGTTGGGGGACTATTAGTCCCTAGTTTAACCCCTAAGGCCCATTTTCCCCCTGTGACCCTATTGAGGCTCAATGAGCCCAGGATGCCATCATACCCTCTATCTTGTGGACCACACTATCTGTACAGACTGGTCTCCCCTTGAACTTCACCTCATTCCGGTGTAGCCATATTGCCCATTTTACTACAAGTATTCTCCCTCCTTCTCCCTTCCTTCTATATCCACCATTTTTTTTTTTTTTTGATTTGAGAGAGAGAGGCCCCCTAACCAGAGGCCCCCCGTTGTCATAGAGTAATATGACGGATGTACAAAGTCAAATTAAAGGGGTACATAGGTCGACTGGCCTGAGCCACTCCGATACCATGACTGCTCAAGTCCCCTCGCGTCGTGCTGGATGGCATCGACTGAGGGGATGCGTCCCCTAAAAATGACTTCGTTTCGATGGCCCCATATGGCCCAGAGTATGGAGAAAAGCCGCTGCCACTCCCCCGAATGTCGCTGTGTTCCCTCCCCGAAGGATCTCCAAAAGGCCTCCCAAGATGAGATCTCGAGTCGGTCCACATTTGCCCGTTGCCATACCGACGAGGAAACGGGACAAGTAATGAAAAAGGTGCTCGCAAGTCTCCTCGTCACCAGCACATAATGCGCAGCCGGCCGGGATGTCCGGTATCACACTCGTGCAGGAAATGCCCTCGTCTTTAGGCGTCTCCGGAGAAGGAGCCAGGGCGAATATGCGAATCTTGAGCAGCAGCCGACTCTTCCATGCAGCGCGCCATAGTCGTAAGAAAGTAGGATCCTCCGTAGACTCCTGCTCTCGAAGCCGCTGGTACACGGCTCTTGCCGAGAATCGTGGCTCTTGCCATACCCCACGCGTCCGGCCCCTCCGATGGTTGACAGCCACCCAAGAATATCTCGCATCCCTGATTAGGTCATCTGCCCGTTGGTCCGATAATGCCGGAGGTAAGGCCGGGGCCCATGCCTCCCGCCAGCCCGGCGACAAGGCCCCGCAGGTCCCGTGCTAAAGCGAACGAGACGAGGAAACTTCAGCCGCATAATCCCCGTCTGCACTCGGGCCTTCAAACCGAAGCGGAAAAACTCCCCGACCCGAGTCCGGGCCGGAAGAAAGGTCTAACCGCCCGGGAAAGTGGGACGTAAGGAGGACAAAAAGCGTAGTCCCCCCTTCTCGGGGTCCGCCATATCTAGCCCGACCAAGCGTGTGCCCATACACGTCCCTCAGCACCGATGTGACCAGCTCGCCCGTGGGATGGAGTAAGCGGCTCACCCATTTAGATAGTAGGGCTGTGTTGGTATGTAGCAGATGCCGGACGCCCAAGCCGCCTTGGTCCACTGGGCGGCACAAGGTCTCCCATGAAACCAAAGCCATCCCCCGAGACTCCTCATTTGGGGGGCCACGCCAGAAAAAATCTCTCATGCTCCGCTCCAAACGTCTGCGGACCCCGACTGGCATCCTGAAGATGGACATAAAATATATAGGTATGGCTGCTAGGACCGCCTTGAGGAGCACTAGACGGCCCCCCCGCGAAAGCAAGCGAGCTCGCCAGCCTGCGAGGCGCGATTCAACCTTCTCGATCACCGATTGCCAATCTTGTGTACGGAGCCGCCGATCTACCAATGGCAAACCCAAGTATCGAATCGGGAGGGTACCAATTGGTGTAGCCAATATCCGAGAACACCCTGTCAGCTCCTCAGGAGACAGTCCGAAACCGATGAAGGACGATTTCTCTCGATTAAGTTTGAGGCCGGAAAAGTCAGAGAAGATGTCCATCATAGTAGACAAGGTGTGGGCTGCCGCCCACGATCCCTCGATGAAAAAAGTAGTATCATCGGCGTATTGCAGCAACGGTACGCCATCTGGAATGCTGGGCGATTGAAAACCAGTGAGTGATCCATGTCGGCACAGCTGCATCGTGCACACCGCTAGAGCGCCCGCCGCGAGGATGAATAAAAGTGGAGCGAGAGGACATCCCTGTCGTATCCCCCGTTGCGGATGAATCCAGCCCCCTTGCGGTCGTCCTTGCATCAATATAGCGAAAGTGGGGGTCGTGACGCATTGCTTCATCCACCGCACCCATGTCTCCGGAAATCCCCGTCGTCGCAGGACGTTCCAAAGGAATTGCCGCCCTAAGGTATCATACGCCTTAGAGAAATCCACTTTCCACATAAATCCTTTTGTGCCGTTTCTCCGCCATGCTGCCACGATCTCCTCCGCAAGCACTATACTCGCCCGCCATCCGCCGGCCTGGCGTAAAAAGCCGATTGCGTGGGGACTAATTAAGGGCGGCAGGACCTTCCGGAGACGGTTGGCCAAGACCTTGGCGATGATCAAGTACATAGAGTTTGACAGAGGAGATCGGCCGAAGTCCCGAACATGCTCCGCCCCCGGGACTTTAGGGATGATAACTATATATGCTCGTTAAGACGGTCTAGGTTGCACCGTCCAACCCGGAAGTCCTCTAACGTCGCCATAACTTCTGGTCCGACAAAGGTGTCCCAGTCAGCCGCTGTAGAAAAAAACCGGAATGCCATCCGGTCCAGGGGCGCCCTCTCCGTTAAGGCCGCGTATGGCCTTCTTTACTTCTTCTTCTGAGAACGGCACTATCAACTGCTGTTGTTGAGAAGGCGGGAGAGTCGCAGCCCCGGTGGCGCGCCATCGCCATCGGCATGTGGGGCCGCGACGGTAAAAGTCTCGAAAATGGTCAGCCAATGCTTGGCCAATAGATGTTCGCTCGCTATAGGTCTGGTCGCCGATTTGAATTCTGCGGATGTTGTTTGCTCGACGTCTGCCATTCGCCACTTGGTGAAAAAATCGCGTGTTAGCATCCCCTGCAGTCAGCCACAACTGACGGGATCGCTGACGCCAGTCCATCTCAATATGTAGATCCACCTTGGCAACCTCGTCCCAGCAGGCCTTTCTCTCCTTCATCTCATCCAGCTCGAGAGGTCGAGCGTCTTCAACATTGTCCAGGGCAAGTATCCGAGCTAGGGCGGCGTCCCGCATCTGAGTCCTGGCCGTCCGAATCTGTCTCCTTCGTGCGAATAGGTGATGGCGGAGATCCTTTAGCTTGGTTAGTAGCTTGTCCGTCGCTGATCCGAAAGTGAGTCGGGAGCCCCACCACTCAGTTATCTCTTGTTTATATCCACCTTGTCCTATTGAGTCCCAAAAATTCATCTCATAGGTAGCCTCTGCCGACGTCATACCATGTGACACCTATATTGTATGGGCGAAGGGGCACTGGAAGAATAAATGCTTGCAATCTTCTTCTCCTTCCCAACACAAAGCACATTCTTCCCTGGACTTTCTCTTATTATCAGAAAAATGATCATTTCATTACAGCAAATATGTGTTAAAATTTCCTGGGGAAGAAAATTCAGAAGAACAGTAAAATGTTGAATTTATTGCTGACTGCATGATGGCTCCCACAATTTTTGAAGATGACCAAAGATTATTTGAAATATCCATGGACTATCCCACGGACTTACCTGTTCGAAATATCCATGAACCAAGGCAACAGTCCAGTGAGGATTAGTGCATCTAGAACGTATTGATTCAGTAAGAAATGTGTTCCACACAAAGATGTTATCATATGCCATGCTTTCCACATCCACCATCTGAACATTCTTCTGTAGGCTTCTCATGATTGGATATGTGTAACTGTAGAAGAAATCCTTTGTAAGTTCAACACTTGACAAAAGCTTCTTGTACCTGTGCACAAAAACAAATGAACATAAGAATCCTCTGCCTAATCATGCACTACACGATAAAATAACCAAAGCAAGAATGAGATTGATGAATTGTTCACTTGAATTAGGGATTACAGCAATATATATGGCACAACCCATCATGTGGACGAACATGACATATACTCCAATATTTTTCGAGGCAAAAAGTTATTTCAGCAGAAGAAGAAAATAGAGAAACATGCACTTCAACAAAATTCTAAATATATTGAATTCCCCATCAAAAAATTTTTTTGGAGGGGCTTGGTTAGTAAGATGATCCTCAAGATTTCTCAGTCTGAGTACAGTTTGAATGTATCGTGTCCACCAGTGATAGTTAGGAGCAGTAAATTGGCTTCTGGGGCCAAAAACCATTAATTGGTTGAACCATCTATCACTGGTAGTGATTGATAGCCCTTGGGGGGTTGCTATCATCAAAGCATGTGGAGTTTCCACCACAGGAGATGCTACACCCTCTCCTTTCACAGCCATCTCTCTTTCTTCCATATGGTCAATAATTTAAGCTTAGATAATAGATTCCTTGTGACAACCTAGTAGTTTGATGACCGATGGTGTAAGCAAAAAAGAAAAAAGCTAAATAATGAAGGACACACCACTGATCAGCGGCAGAAAGCTCTGATACCATGTGAAGCTTGGAGATATTGTGATAGAATCAGAGGTCGAGATAAGTTTTAGGAGAAGGAGAGAAAGATCTCTTCAGATAGGATAAAGGAAATCAGATATTGTTTACTCATACATAAAGGGTTATTTATACATTGAAGTTACCATTAAGCTACAATGGTAATATCCTAAAGGTCCTCTTGCGATAGTGTATAAATTAAAGAAGATTAGTCTAATTAGAAGTCTAATTAGACTAGATTTTGTGTAAGGGAGTAATGTCGCCTGTTTTGAAAAAAATCAATGATAAAAAATAGGAGTTGAAATCACCTAAGCTCTGTTTTAGAGTATGCCACATCAGATTGTATTGTTGAGTGGGGAACAGTGATCATCTGGCTTTCCTTGATACTATAGACTGCATGGCCGCATATAGAGCCTATCTGCTGCCGCTTCGTTATCAAAATCAAGTAATATGATTCCAAGAATCTTATGCATCCTGCAAGAAAAAATATAAAGATTTAAATAAACACTAACATAATAAATGAATAATTTTAAACAAATAAATTAGTAATGAAAGTAATTGTAATACGACTCCAAGAATTTTCTGCATCCTAAAAGAAATTTATTTTTTCATAAAATTCGAAAGTAATAAATAAACAATTACTTCGTAATAAAGAAATAAACAGATAGATTGAAAATAAAGAATTTTAAGGCCGATGCTGAGAAAGTAATCGAACGAACATTGACATGCTAGTCCAAGAATCATGTACATCATAAAAGAAAAAAAATCAAATTAGTGAGTAGTTTTACTTACTAATTATTAGTTTTTTATAAATTAATAATATATTTAAATAAATAGTGGTATGGTCGTAGCTGTGATAGTAATTCAAAACAAAATTCGATCTGCAATTCCAAAATCTCATGCATCCTAAAAGAAGTAACGTAATAATTGAAAATGAAAAACGAAATTAACTCAAAACCTAATTTGACCTGCTATTCCGTAGACCTTCGCAACGAAGCTGAGACCTCCAGTTGACTTATTTCCTTCGCCAATCCGCTGAAGAAGGCTCTTGATTTCAATCTGCGAATAGGCGACCGGATCCTCATTAATATTTAATTCCGAAGGCTCCAGTCGATCGATCTTCAACACTCGGAAGAAACGCCTCTCCCTGTCGGATCCGATGAGATAGAATCTCTGCAAAATTTAACACATGCTTTACTGATCAGAGAGAGATTGACGAGGATTTGGGAGGAAGAGGAAATGTTCTTTACTGATCGAGTTTCGTAGAGGCGGAATTTCTCCAGGTGGCGCGAATCGCGGTCGCCAGGCTGATCTTCAGTGGGAAGATACCCCATACTGAGGTGGAAAATGAAGCTCTTATGTTCTGAATTTATAGGCTTCCTTTTGTGGAAAAGCCGGCGGTCCGGTCCCGGTGTAAGCCCGGTTCATCCCGGTCGAATGTAAGTTAACAGTCCAGTCGACCGGTTGAATCCGGTTCTGCCCGGTCCATGTAGGTTGCCGTAGCACTAGTGACTCCACTCTCTTGCAAAAAAGAAACCTGCGCTTCACTGTCAAATATCGAACCGGCTCGGTCCGGTTTAAACCCGGTTTCGGTCCAGCGTATATGAACTTTCCTTCTACAGAGAGACTGTTAGACGAGCAATGGAGATAGGGGAGATCGAGGAAGCTCTGGAAAAACTCAAATCGTGCATCCCGCGCATCAAATGGCGGATTTCTTCGTCGTCTAGGCGTAGGCTTCTTACAGGTCTAAGACATATCCGTTCTTCAACTGAGTCCTAGATCTAACTTTCCTTTTGGAAATTTATGTAAATTTCCATGATAAAACTGGTACATTCTTGCTCGATTTCTCATCCTCCTACGAAATTATTGAAACTGATGGGCTTTTATTGGAAATAATGGGCGTAATTAGATATTGAAATTGCACTCATTTCTTGGAATGTTTTCCCCAAGGTTGAGATATTTCAATTCCGTCTACGGGCACCGATCAAATTTCTCTTTTGTTTAGAATGACATAATTCTCATCTTAAAATTTCTTTTTCCGTCTTATACATTAACGCATTTATGGACTCTTGATGCGTTTTTGGAATTTGTGGGCTTACGCATTGGAATTTTACTGAATATGTTGGAATTTTTACCCCAAGGCTGTGCTTTTTCCATTCTCTTGGGGGGCACGGATCATATTTCTCTTTTACTAGATCTTTGATTGAGAACGTCATAATTAATTGCCGACAGCATACACCTCTTTTTAAGAATTCAAGTTCTTTTTGTTGACAGACATTACTGTACTATGCACTGGATTGAGGCCAGTTGTGATGGTCGACTATGGAGGGAAAGTACCGGACCTCACGGAGAACCTCTGCAGTCTTCTGAAACTATGCCAAGAGGTTTGCACTTTTTGATAGAGAAAATTATTTTATAGAAAAATAATTTTGATGGACAATGTAATGCTCACGGAGAATACTGTTTCTTGAAATGATTAATTCTTCTTTTCAGGAATCTTCAAAATTACTCTTTTTGAGAGTGATGGTCATAGACGATATGGTCTACTTGATACACGTCCAAGGATTTGCAAAACATGCGTCCTGTGATTTTCAAAATCAACCGCTTTTTGTAGATCTTGATCAAGATCCTCCAAGGGTTTGTGCATTCTAGATAACTTGGTAGCTCTTTGAGTACTTAATCATCCCTCTACTCCTTGTTTCATCTTCAGCTTCTGCAATTTACAGAGAAAAATAAGCTCATGTCAGGGCTCATGGAAATTCAGAAATTATTTTCATCCATCTTTCCTGTTGGGGAAATAAGCAAAGATCTTTCCTTTAATTTTCCTTTTCCTCGATCAAGCGGTTTCAAAGCATCAACTTCCTCAAGTTTGGAAGAGGCCATCTCTCTCCAAACCAATCTAGTTGATCTTACGGCCTGCATGAAAGACTCTGATGTGGTCATACCAACCTTGAATGGGTACATTATTTCATTACTTCCCCAGATTTAATCATCTAAGAACTTTACTGGTTGAGAAATTTTTCTTTTTCACATTTCACATAAGCTTCTACAAATCTCAGAGTCCTAATGCGCTGCAGGATGCAGCACATGATGACCAAACAGATAAATAGAACTCTCCCCCTCTCTTTTGGTTGTGTGAAAAGATTCTATCTGAACTAGTCTCTTCCTTCATTTCTCTTAGGTTTTGTTCATCTCCCTCTCCCGCCAATTTCTCCCCCCTTCCTCCCCAATCTACTCACGCCTCTTTCTCCCTGTTAATCTTTTCTCTTTCTGTGGATCATCTACTTCTTTTGTTATTCACTTAACTATTTGGAGATAAGATACAAGTTCCAATCATAGTGTTTGTATCATTATACGCATAAATTGACTCATTAAAATTCAAAATTTTATGAAGATCATGTGCATACTGGTCTGCCAAATGTTATTATAATTATATGGCTCTTCCTTAAATAGGCTATCCCAGACAGAATTTAACTATATAAACCTTCCTAATATTTCACTTCTCACAGACTTCCCCTCATTGAAGAGGATTCCCCCTCTAGTTTATTGCTACATTGCTACATGTGACTCGATCATCCACAGAATATCCTACATTTACAAAATTTTATTCTTAAGAAATTTCTTGAGGCCAAAATAACTTATTTTCTGCACTGCAGATGGCTTCTTGGGTATCCAGTGGTATATTTATTCAGCAAGGATCATATTTCTGATGCCATCTTCAACCTTTCTACAAAAACTCTTTGTATCTACAAGATATTAGCTTGCAGGTTTATATTTTTCTTGGAAATTTTTTGGGGGTGGTGTAAAATTCTCATCCCCAATGGCGTTCTTGCAGAAAAGTAGCATCTTCTAAAGAGCTTCATGAAGAGGAAATATTGAGGTCAGAATTGTCTTCTGAGATTCAGTAAATGTTTAATTTTTTAGTTACCCTTAATTGTAAATTCTCATGACCATAATGGAAATGATAACTTTACCTTTTCCCTCAGTTTCTCTATTCCATACGATCTGAGCATCTATCGGAGCCAGGAACCATGGGCACTATCATTTCTTGACTGTCTGAAAAAGAAACTCGAGATGTGCACTGATGTTTGGTCGACACTTCGATTGGAAGTCAGTGAATGTCTTTGTCAAGCTATTGCTCTGTAAACCAAGATGAATAAAGTAAAATTCAGACCTTTATTGTCCCTATAAAAATGTTGAAGAAGCTTTGGTACCATGTGAAAACTAGGTTGAAACCAAAGGAGGACCTCCAGACCCATAGATTAGAATGAACTTGCTCACTGGTGTTCGAGAGAGGCGTATCTGTATATATGCAGGCTCACAATACAAATGACCATGTCACCACTTAGGGCTTAAATCTCTGAACTTGAATGATTCTCCTCATGCTAATGAATGTCTACGTTCTCCATTTACAGCTATGAGAATCCAAAAGTCACAAAAGCAAAGAGAAATTATAGCTATGACTCATGGTTCAGACAGAGTCGACAAACTATGCAAGTGGTTGGTGAGTGTTGCAGTTTGCAATCCTTGGCCATGTGGACAGACCTTTGCCACATAATTGTCGAAGTAGAATGGGGCTCCAAGAGATTGCTCGATGAGTTGAGGCAGTCGTCATGGACCAAAGCGATAAGTTTTTTGTGGATTGATTAGGATGACTCTATAAAGCCCTGTAAGACTGTTCAAAATGGCTTTAAGAAAGGGCTCCAAGGAGCCCAAAGAGGTAGCCTGAAAGGATTTAAGAGAAATAGTAATCTATGGAGCTAAAAGAGATGGCCCTAAAGAATCCAAAGAGATGGCACAGAAAAGATGTCCCTATCGACCTAAAAGAGGTGTTTTGTGGCCCAAAAATCTGTCCCTAAGGACCTTAAGAGAATTCATGTAAAGAATGAGAGAATTAAGAGACATAGATAGATAGATAGATAGATACTGAGGGAATTTGAAGAAGAAAGCATGAAAAAATGAGTGCAATGAAGAAAGGGTGTCAGGGAGAGAGTGTGTGTGCTGAGGTAGAGTGTGAGAGAATTTGGGAGGATTTGGAGATAGATGGAAAGAGAGTGTGCATGTGTGTGTGATAATCTCACTAGGGTTATGGGAGGAGTGAATGAGATATTTGGACTCTTTCTGGTTTTAGTTAATTTGTGTATTCTTTGTAATTTCTCCCTTCTCAAGTCCCTCAATGGGCTACAGACTTTGAACCCTGGTTCAAGAAGCTAATGTCTTCTACTTCTATCTACTTGGGAGTCCAATTGACTAAATAATCACTAAAAAATTTCTCAAGACTGTGGTTTTAAGCATGTTTGGCTTACTTGACTCCAGTCTTCTGTTACACTATTGCGCCTTCCATCATGCATAGTTGGACTTTCAAAGCTCTGCATGCTGCTTACCAGTTACCACTCTGAAGTTCAAGAGCCTTATCACTTGTCCATGTTTGCTATAAGTCCAACCCTTGGCATTTTGGGATGCTTCAAGATAGAGAAAAGAATGATCACAGCAATTGGCTATTTTTTTGTCAGTCCCTCGGCTCAGCTAGAGTCGATGATTCAGCTCGCCACCGGTGCTTCCCTTATCCTCATGGGTATTTGACTCATAAAGAGTCCTGCTTTAGCGAGAGTCCTTCCGACTCGCATAAAGTCTTTCTCTTACCCTCGCAAGCAAAAATGACCTAAATTAGTCCTCTCAGCTAACCCTAGAGTTAAATTTCTAATAATATGATGACTATAAGTAGAGCATTTATGAGTGTTGACTTCCAGTCAACAATGGAATTTGTTTTTAAACTTTAGAACTTACCAAATGACTCTTGTGGAAAGGGTTGACTTTCTAACAAGATAGTTGTCTTTTGATCAACAACATTGACTTTGTGACGAAATGGAAAACTTTTGGTCAACAAATTGACTTTGAGATGAAATGGCTAACTTTCTGATGAACTAGTTGACTTTTGGTAAAAAAATTGACTTTTGTAAATTGACTTATGATGATCAAAGGGCTGATTTTCTATGTACTAGTTGACTTTTGGACACAAGGGATTGAATTTATAAAGAACGCTTGACTTTTGGTCAACTCTTGAATCTTGAAAAAATATTTGATGTCATCTCCCACTCACTTTTCCAAATGAACTATGTAATGTTAAATCTAGTATCAATTTTTTTTCTCATTTAATGAGAAAAAAATCAGAAAATATGAGCTTCAAATCAAAATTGTAGTTTCCGTTTAATGGAGACTGAAATTAGATAGTACACTTTCCAAATCAGAAAGTGAGTTTAGATAGAAACAAGAAAAATATAAATTTCAAATATAAAATTTATTTTCAGATCCCATGAATACAAAATCTCATATCTATAGATCAATTTCATTTTTTCAATTTGTTAAAAAAAATCAAAATGGAAAATATAATACCAATGTCTTAGATTCACATAAAGATGTAAATCAATACAATTGGATATCAAGACTTGGACAGAAGGAGATCAACATTTCCGGAGTGTCATATAAGACACCGATTTGAATCCCTTCAAGACACCGTCAAAAATCAAATGGAGCGATATCAAATTTTCCAAATTTTAATATCAAAACTAAGGTCAATACAATGATTTAAATCTCTGCAACATGATATCAAAATCAATTATGAGATCAGAATTTTGTGTAGTACAATTTCAAATTTCAGGTTAGCATATGATTCTAGTTCTTGTAAGCTAATATATAATGAATTGATGGCAAAAGCATTTATCTCAAGAAACTTAAACAGAATTTGACTCAAATTTGTGACTTATTTGATTGAAATTTAGATTTAATTCAATCTAAAGATCTTAAAAATCAAAACTAAAAATTATATAAGAAATAGTGAAAATTTGATCTATATATTTGTGATTCAAAATCACACATTTGAAAATGAAATGATCAATATGATTAGTTATCTACTCCACCAATCATCAAACAAGGAAGACAACTAATCAAGATATATGAATGAGCTTTTGCACCAAGAATAAATTTGAATAAATTTCTTTAAAAAGAAATTGATTTTGATAGGACGATGACGATGATATTATGTACTTTGAATCATGAAAATTTAGAATTATCAAATTTCTAGTTTGTATTATGATTTGAGGGATTTGAATATATCTAGTTTCATATACTCTTTACTTACTATTTTGGCTAAAGTGATATTAGTATATTAGATTAGCTCATCAGACATGATTTGACAACTTCATAGAGTTGATTTTTTGAATTATTGATTGTTGACCATAACATATAAGAAATTTTAATCAATTTTTCCATTTGGATAATTGATAACATATAATTTATACATGTAATTATATGATTATTAATGCAAACTAAGGCATAAACCATTCCATTCTTATTCATGTTATCATACTTTGAGAACATATCTATCATTCTATGAAATTTATAGTTACAATCTCAAAATGCACTATTTTTAGGAATAATCATAAAAATTAAAGAGATATTTTTGAGATTAGATTGTTTCTATTTTATATTTGAGATTATAATTGAGTTTTAATGCCAAATAATAAGAGAAAATATTTTATATATACATACATTTATTTTTCTAGTTTTATTTTCTAAAAGAAATGACTGTATTTTTGAGATAAAAATTTCTTCTCTTGTTATTTATTAAATTTTACATTTTAGAATGATAGATTATTTAATTTTTGATAAAAAATTGGATTAAAAAGGACTTATATTTTTAAAGTTATGAATTTTCTAATTTAAGGGCTTTTATATAAGTTTTTTGATTTTTTTGATTTATTTTATATTTTATTTTGATTTAAAATTGTTAAAAAATTGATTTTTAATCATTGCAGTGACATGACAGTGTGCTTGCATGGCAGCGCATGCATGCGCCACGTGGCGCACAGTGTGTATATATATGTTTGTATAATAATGGGTTATGGATCCATTTTAAGGATATAATCTAACCCATTATTGAGCCTCTATATATATACACATTATGTGCTATAATTTTTGCCATGTGAGACTAGTTTTGTTTCTTTCCCTGTGCCGGTGATGTGGCGTGATGTGAGGCATTCGATCTTTGAATTTAATGAGAGCTGTTAATCTTCACAAAACAAGTCGTCACCGAATCATTTTTGAAACGTTTAATCTCAGCCGTTTATCTGAGCAGTTATAACGGCTGACATTAAAAGCGCCCGATGGACTCCTATTTACACATGGATGCATATGGAGCACTTGATGAAGATCAAATGACATGCATTATGCGATGCTTCTTCTTCATGCCCGACGTGGAAAAATCTAAGCGCTCCATTTTTTATCGAATGTACAAGACTTAATAGTGACAATTCACATCAGAGCATTTCATCTGAGCCATTGATTGAAGATGAAGAGACAAATTGAACGGCAAGGCCCAAATTTAAGCCTATTTATACCCCCAATTCTTTGATGAAAAGAGCATTCTTAGATGGTTCGAGTAATTAAACTATTTAGATGCCTCAATCCTAAATCTCTTGCTTTCTTCCTCTTCTAGACTCATTTCTACGTCCAAGGAGTGTTTGAAGTCAAGATTTTGTTGAGAGAATGGGGAGAATTCATTGCTTGAACACTAGATTTTTGTTTTTTGAAATGCAGAATGGAAAGCCTTGATCTGACAGTCAATTGGATCATTTTGAGCGCGATTATAGGTTAGATCACGTGTTTTCTCCCAAATCTTTCTTCCTGTAGCATTAGATTTTAATTTATAATAATAGATTATTCAAATTTTATGAATTTTATGTGTTTTCTCTCTCTTCGTGATTGATTTTTCTACCTTGATTTCACTCCTTGATTTCTCTATGAAATACTAATCCAAATCGAGAAATTTTTGTTTCCTAGCTTTTGTCTTGGGAGTCTTCTTTCAAAAAATGTTCAAACTCGTAATTTCTCAACTCATTTCGTCATCTCATTTTGATCAAATTTGAAGAACATCTAAAAATATTTTCCTAGATCTCCATGGATTTGACCCTTATTCATCATTATACTAATCAATGCCTGATTTAATCTTAAAATTGGTGAGTTTTATATTTGTTTTGACACAAATTTGTATGTTATCATCGACCACATAAATTTTTTCCATTAATAACTAAGCTCACATTTAGGTTTTAGGGCATTGATTGTGGAGTGATGGAAGTCAATTACATGATTATTCACATGTTTTCAACGACCACGCAGTCTCACTTTATCAATGATGAGCTGATTTCTCGTGGTCATTAAAAACACATGTCAACTAGTCAAATTCATTCAATTTCATTTTAAATTAATATTAATTTATTATGATTAGTGAAAATGTCTTGAACCTACAAAAAATTAGAGTTGATTTTTTAGAGTTTTAGAACTGAATCAAGTTGAAGGCAAATTAGGGTGAAAATTTAGGGGGAATAGTATCATTAAGAAGAAATTCTATGACCTTTCCTATAGTTCCTGGATCACACAAATTAGTGTTGTATCTATGGTCAAATATAGAAGTTAGATAGAGAAAATTGATCGCAAAGAGAGAGGAATTTGCCAAATTTGATTAATTTCTAATGGTGAATGACAATAAACTTGGAAATTTAAGCCTTAACTATTAAGACATTAACTCAATTAATCACCAAATGAAGGACTTTTTATTCCACAATTTTAAAATTTGAAACCTGAAGTTCATGTAATGAATTATCTTAGATTTTTTGACAAAATCTTGATTTTTGATGCTCTTTAACATGATTTGATCAAGAGATTCTATGAAAAAAACTATCCAAAAGTTTTGAGCAATAAGAAATTTCGTAGAATGTCTTCACTGTTGTATTAAATAGATTTGAAATCAATTTGGAATTGGGCATGGCCATCGAATTGCCTCCTCAAATGTAATCAATAGCCAAGATTAAATAGAGAGAGGAAAATTGGTGCCTTTAATTCGCGCCATCCCTACCTTTATATCTTTATATCTTTATTCAGCACTTAATGTTTGTCAGTATATCTTGATCCAGCACTTTAGCTTGCATCATGCATTAAGGAGGAGACCATTGGGCATGGCAAAGTGTGACCATTATCTCCCCAAATCAACGACCAAGATTCATCCAAAAAAGAAAAAGAAAAATCATATTAAGTGAAAATGGAGGACTATATTAAATCTAAATATTTAAAGTTTCTAATTGCGGCACTACCATGTCACATCTGGCACTACCAGATGTGATAGTCCCACATTTGGAAAATGAAAAAACATTGATTCAATGTCTAGGTTAAGGATCTTATCAAGATTAATTAGGCCCGTAAGGGCACCTAAATTAAAACTAATACTCCCCTTAATCAGGTGCCACTCATGCAGCACTTATGCATCGCATGGTGCCTTGAGGGACTATCACATCTCACCACGTAGATGCATGAAATCTAACTTAGCCCCACCATGTCAATTCATTATTATACTTGCAATTACATGATTATTAATGCAGTTTAAGTCATAAAACATTCAATTCTATGTAGATCAAGATTCATTTATCTTTCAGCCCTTTGTTTACCCTCAAATGAAGAATCAAGCTAGAAAAAAGTTCAATGATTAGATTCTTATTTATTTTATTAAACTTACTAAACTTGTAGTGTCCCTCCCGTGAGTACCATTGATGGGCCCCATTTTATGCTTTGATGAGCCCTTGAAATATGCTCCTTCCTTCAAATTTTGTCCTCTAGATAATTTTCTCCTTGATTCAAATTTTCTTGAAATAAATAATTACCATTTATATAGAGAAATTCTACTTAAAAAAATTATCTGATAAAAACTCAGTCATGAAAATGGTGCATGTAATAGCATATTCAAGAGTTTCAATGTAATCATGTAAGAGCATTTTATGAATACTTAAAATCACTTTTATGCTCTCATTAGTCTATAGTAATTAAGCGATCGTTAATGGGCTTGAGGTCTATCTAGATAGTTCGCTTTTGTATTTAATTATATAAATTCCTTTGATTTTTCCAATATGGGATTATGTTTCATTTTTATTTTATCGCAAGCGACATGGCATAAAAATGATCATTTAAGTGGGAGCTTAATAATATGGGAGCATATGATTTTTGGATTTAATCAAGACCATCGATGATCACTTAAGTGAGGATGTTGGGGGGGGAGGTTAAATGGCAGCATCTCAGTAGACATCAAGTCATCTTATTTAACAGGCTAATCTCGGTCGTTAATTTGAGGAGTTATAATGGTCATGATTCTTTGTGGATTCAACCCTTACTCACCATTATGCTAATTAATTCTTAATTAATTATCTAAATAAGTGAGTTTTAGATAATTTTTTCGTGGGCTCTTTAAGGTACTTGATTCATAGACATCCTAATTTGATATTCTATGTGGGTTTTCAAGACGACCTATTTTTGATGTATTTGTGACGGGACGAGACCGCGAGGTCGTTGATTTCACACGGTCTCGTATCAAAAATATTTCCGAATGTACTAATTTAAGGAATTAATAACAAATAGAGGGGTATAATGGTAAATAAGGGTCGAACCCACAGGAAATTAATCTATTTTCGCAAGATCTCTTTGATCAAATTGGATGATGAATTGAGGTGAGAATTTAGGGAAAATGGTAGATTTAGATAGATAACTCAAAGATGTATCCACGGAATCAAAAATCACTAAATTTCGATTAGTGATTGCAGAGAAATCAAAGAGCAAAGTGAGATGAAATTTCCGAAATCGCGAAGAACATAAACCAAAATTAAAGACTAAATTAAGCTAAATTATGATCCTAAATTAGAAATTGATGATACATGACAATAGATTAGAGGGAAAACAAGTATTCTAACCTGAGATAATGATCGAATCGATCCAATTGATTGCCGGATCGACGGCTATTCATTCCACGAATTCGAACGTGAACATCGATGTTCAAGAGACAAATTCTCCTTGATCGATCGACGAAATCTCACTTTTAATCACTCTGTGGACGCGGAATCGAGTCTAGAAGAGATTAAAAGTGAGAGATTTAAGGATAGATGCATGTAGATAGGTCGATTAAGCGAAATCCTCCAAGAATGTCTTACAAAGATCGAAGAACACCTTATTTTATAGGCGAATTGGGCGTAACCATCTGATTGATGCGTTTACTCCGCATCAACGGTCCGGATTAAACACATCAAATCGAATCGTTACAAACATGACATGGCCGTCAGATCACAGATGGACGCTCCAGATGCATCCTCGCGATGTGCGTTATAAAACACATTAAACGGCGCCCGTTGGATCGCGATCCGACGATCGCGATGCGTTTTGGCGCATTAAATCAGGGCCGTTATAACTCCGTCTTAAATGACACGTGCGTGATAAAAGACCGGTGGTCCGCGCGCCCACCCGATCGACGCGCGGATTTCCAAGGCGCCGCCGATCCAACGCTCCTCCGTCAGCCACGTCGCCTGAAATGAAAATAACTGTGTGGGACTTAGTCCCTTCACGAAAAAAATTAAAGACAACTATCGGGTATATAAGCAGCAGAGGTTTTAAGGGTTGAATACCCTTCCGATATACGGAAGGCTGAACTTAATGTATATAATATGTAAAATATAAATATAAATATACGTCGCGTAGGCGCCGCATGGGCCCCCGTGGCGCTGCCACGTGGCCCTGAGTGCCACGTTGCATCCACATGGGACCCGCGCAAAATATCAACCCCTTTTTGCCTTTTTATGAAATCATTTTAATCATTTAAAAATTAAAATTAATTCGGAAAAATCCAGAAAAAATCCCTAAAAATTATAAAAATCATAACTTTCAAAATACAACTCCAAATTAATCCAAATTTCTTTCATTTGATCTGAAATTTAATTATCTATCATTCTAAAAAGTCAAATTATTTAAATAAAAATAGATTTAATTCTTATTTCAAAAATACATTCATTTCTTTAAGATTTTAACTTTAGAAAATTTAATGAATGTTCATAAAAATGATTTATCTCATATTTAACTTTTAAAACCACTATAATCTCAAGTAAAGATAGGTTATAAAATCTTTAATCTGTAATTCATCATAATTAACCCTAAATTAACACATTTTGAGATTATAATATAAAATTGCATGGAATGATAGAAATGCACTCAAAGTATGATAACATGCACATAAATGGAATGTTTTATGCCTTATTTTGCATTAATAAACATGTTTTATCATGTTAAGATTGCATGTTATCAATTTGCTTCAAGGATAATTCTTTCCAAAAGGTTTGGTTAATAAAAAATCCAAGAATGCATACACCCTGAAAGAAAAGTGGATTTATAACATTTCAAAGAGAGACATGGCCATTCTTAAATTGCAGTGCCAAGATTTTGTCACATCGCTTCGTGAAGAGATATTGTCATTTAATTGCATCAAGCAGGTCTTCATCAAACATTTTAGATCATGCCATGTGTCAAGGTGAGTTCATCGAGCGCTTCAAATTTTGATTGTTACAACTCCATGAATCAATGGTTCAAATTCATTGGGTTTTATAGAGCAAATCATGGTCGAATAGCATTGCGCCACCTACCCTCCGCTTTAATGATTATCAATGGTTGTGATTAAATCGAGAGATTGAATACTCTTCATTGCACCAGATCACCCGTGCATAAATAAAAAGAGATAGTCCCACTATGAAAATATTAGAGGCAATTTTTTTTACTGGAAATAAAGCAGTGGTTTAGTTGAACTAATATTGGCCCATTAAGGACACTTAACACTAATACACCTGGATATTGGCACCATGTCTTCTGCCATGTCAGCTCACAGTTAGAAAACCCTTTTTCAATTATTTTAATTAAAAATAAATAGAAAAAATTCATAAAAATTCAAAATAAATTTATAAAATTGAAGAAAATATCTAAAAATTAGAAATTTCGTATATTTAAAAAGACAGCTACTTTTTAATCCCAATTTAAAAAAAGAGAATAAAGACCTAACTCCAAAATGCACTAAATTAATTGAATTTCCTCTCTCTCTCTCTCTCCCCTTCAATTTCCTGCTTTCTCTCTCTCTAAACCCATTGCTCTTTACGTTTTTCTCTAGCTCCCCCTCTTGATTTCTTCCTCTTGATTTTCTCTCTCTTTCATTTCCTCTCGCTCGCCCCTCAGTCTCGCTCTTCCTCGCCCTCGCGATCTCCATCTCTTGAAATCATAGCTCTCTTTCTCTCTCTCTCTCTCTCTCTCTCTCTCTCTATTTCGATCCCTTCTGCATTCTCTCCTTCTTGCTTCCTCGTGCTTGCCCTTCCGCTTTCTCCTTCTCGTGCTGCCTATTTCTCTCTCTAAATCTCTTACTGGCCCGCCAGTTCGCTTAACCTCTCTCTCTCTCTCCCCCGCGTTCTCTCTCCCGTTCTCTCAAGAGCTCTCGCGTGGTTTCGAAAAATCAAATGGAGAAAGAATTGAGGAGAAGAAGAACTGCGATCGAACTACTTCACGCTTAAAAAAAAAAACATTCCAGACATTTCGTCGAACAGTTAGGTGTCATTTACAGGGCAGCCAATGCGGTAAGAAGAGAGACTATGTTTAACTGCCTCCGTGATGAGTTGGCTTCTTTTCTGACGTGTCTTCATCGCTGCCGTTATAACATTCTTCACGGACGGTCCCGATTGAAAGCTGGAAAAAGCCGCAACTTCCTGAAGAACAGAAAGCTGCTAGAAAACGTTTACGCCGGAGGAACAGCAGAGGACGATGATCATCCGAAAGCTCGAGCAATCGACTTCATTCTTCGCTCCCTCTCGATTTCTCTTTCTCTCCCTCTCGATTTCTCTTTCTCTCCCGCTTTCTCTGAATCCCTCTCGACAGTGCAATGGCTCACATTCTCGTCTCTCCTTCTATGGCGTTCTCTTTCTCGGGATCTCTTCTTTCCCCGCTGAATCTCTCTCACCCTCTCCTCTGCTCGTGCTTTCTCTCTTTCCCCCTCTCTCTTCCGCTCTCTCGTGCTCAATCTTCTGCTCTGTCGTCCGCTCACTCTTCTCTCTTCAGCTCTCTCTACCTCTCCTTTCCGGTCTCTTCTTCTAAGTCGTCAGCACTCTCCATCTTTCTCTCGATCTCTCTTTCTGTCAGTCCTACTCTTTCTTACTCTCCCTTACGCTCCTCCTTTCTCACTCTTTCTCTAGTTCCCCTCTGTCTCCTTTCTCCCGCATTCTTCTCCCAGCTTTTCGGTTATTATTCAATCTCTACTATTCCTCTACTTTTTTCATCCTTTAATTTCCGTTCTAGTTTAATTGATCCTGGACATTTTCCTCTCCTGCCGCTAAAATGGACATTTTCTCGCCCTAAAATCCCTGCGGATCGACTAGGAAGCTATATGTCTTAACTCTCTGCTCAGCAGCAGCCACGAAGCGGCTCGTCTGACGATGACAATCCGAGGTCTGAGCTGCTCGGCCTGCTCTCGGCGGCTTCTTCTTTTCTCGCTGTTCCGGTTCCTGCCGAGTCCGGAGGGGTAGAGGTATTTACAGGCGAGCGTCTTTTCAACATTTTTTTGCTCAATTCAATGAAATATGTACTCTCCTTCTCCTGTTTACTGCTTCAATCTAGAGCTCTCTCTCTACCCAGTGAAAGATTTTAAATGCAGGAAAGGCGGGGATGGCCGCACCGGCAATCTCACGTCTCGGCAGGAGGCTTCAGGGAGATATGAAATGACGCTCAAAGGGCACAGATCAAAGGTCAACTCCAGTACCTGCATCAGCATCAGTTTCTGTAAGCGTAACTTAAAATTTCTGGAGGCTTCCTCCTGCCACTGATTTTCGGGATTGGAAGACTCTGTTAGTGGTGACATTCCCCTTGCGGAAAATCCGTCGTGATCCGAGAAACTAGGAAGCCGTTTCTTTGATTGAACCGCTTTTCCGATCTGTACGATTCCTACTTAATCTCCTCTCCCCCGTCACAGTGCACCGAGAAAAAAGCGATCGACGGCGATGGCGGACTGGTCTCTGCTTCCTACTCCTCTCGTGGACTACGTGGCGGGCCTTCTCAGCGTGGCGGACCAAGCACGCATGGCTTCCACATGCAAGCCGTGGCGGGAGGCCATGGCAGACGGCCTCTGCCGCCGGCGCCCGATGCCATCAATCTGGCTTCTCGTTCCCCATCAAAGCGAGGAGGAAGACGACGACCTGCTCTTTGAATTTCCGAGCTTTTCGGAAGGCATGACGCGCAGCTACTTCTTCACCATGCCGTCTGTGAAGGCTCGCGTCATCGGAACATCGCGAGGCTGGCTCTTGCTGGAAGACGACCTCACCCGTCTCCAAGCTTTCCACCCGTTGACCAAAACCAGGGTGGTGTTTCCCTTCTCCGGTAGCCGTCACCGCGAGATCAAGAAAGTCGTCTTCCTGCACCGAGGCGGTGACCAGAGGCCGCCCGTTTTGGCGCTTCTCCGCCGATACGAACCTGAGCTGGCCTTTGCCGCTGCCGGCGATGACGTGTGGACGGATCTCTGGTCACCTGCGGGCAGCCACTTGGACGACATCGTGGCCCATGATGGGAAGCTCTACGTTCTCCGGGACCAGAACCAAGTCCTGGTCTTCGACGTTGCCGGGGAGCAGTCTTCGTCTTCTCTTGCAATGATGATCGAAGTGGAGCCAGACTACCATCCATACCAGGCGAAGTATCTTGGGGTGATCTCCGGCCAGTTGATTCTCTTGCGGTGGTGGATTTGCACGGCGTGCCCATTCCGGAGAAGGAGATGCGTGCCCGACTTCGAGGTCCTCCGGTTGCTCACTGGTCATGGAAGTCAACCGTCGTGGGAGCAGGTCAAAGACTTGGCCGGGCACGCCATCCTCCTTGGGAACGACGGCATGGTCGCCGTGCCTGCTGGAGACTTTTGGGAGCTCAAGGCAGACTGCATTTACTCTGTTGCCTGCGACAAGACCTACGGCGAGGCGGGTCTCACAGCGATGAGCGTGGCGAGCAGGGCCGTGGGCTACCAGCCGCTCTCTACTATTTCTTCCTTTTCGCCATTATTCTGGTTCCTGCCGAATGGTGAGGTTTGAGGATTTTAATCGGCGGTCTTTTCTCTGAACGCACTTCTGTAAGCAAACTGTTGAATCATTCATGGTAATCAGAGGACTGGTTGGCCAACTCTCTCATCTCTCTTTCTGTTTATCGATTCAATACGAGATTGATGCTATTCAGAAGCTCTTGACGACACAGACTCCGATCAGATTCTTATCTTCTCCTCTCCTCCTTGCTTGGCACTGGCTCGCCTACCTTCTTCCAACTTTCCTCTATTTCTATTTCCTTACCTATGCATTTTTGCCCAATTCTTGCCCCCAATTCTTGCCCTACGAGCCTCCATGTCATTTGTACAAAGGTTTTTTCTAGCCATAGCCCAATAGGGTTGGTGAATTAGGGCATAGTCCCACATGGGACATATATTTTCCTTCGTTATCTCATCCTCTACGCATAGAGGCTATGTACGTTCTTGTTAATCTATCTACCCATAAAGAATTTTAGCATTTCATAAGTGATTAGAGCTGATGGCTCTCCCTCAGACTTCTAGGGTTTCTTTGTCCACCGCCATCGCAGTAGCCATCATGCAACCGGCATCCGCATCACAAATCAGTACCTGATTTGTGTGCATTTGCCTACATGCCTCAACTAGAGCTGATCCCTCCTTCTAAGGCCACCATTGACACCAAATCCTACTATGTAGGTCACTCCTGCTATTTCCTTTTACAACATCAAGCTCCATAAAACTCACCACTATCTCCTTAAGAGCCTATTTGACACAATTTTTAAGGGGAGAAGATGGTTTTCCCTTGACCACTAGAACAATTTTTAGGGTTGGAGACCTTTTCAGAGCCCCCCCCCCCTATGGTGGGAAATATAGAACTCCCCCCAAATGATTGCCACAACTTCTCAATGGTGGGTTACTTTCAAAGAAAGTGTATGGTGGCGTACGACCCCCGTCGCCACCAAGGCATGACACTACGGCGCCGGAGGAGCCGACACCCGCGCGCGTCTAGCCCCCTCGACAGGCGAAGATGAAGGATGCCGAGTTTTACTACACCAAGTGAGGACCTCATCTCGCTACGACACATTTCACAGGGCTCGCGCGCGCGTGGAGTTATCTTTCCAGTTTTTATTTCATTATGAACTTTATTTAGCCCGCACGTGTTTAAGCGGGCCTTTGCATATCTCTTCTCTCCCTTTTAGGCTTTCGGGTGGGCTCTTCCCCTTTTCGGGATCCCATTCGTTAAGCCCTTCTCTTTGTGGACCCTTTTCTATTTTTCTATGATTATGTTAGGTGTGGGTTGTGGGCCTCAAGTGGGCCCTTTCCTCTCTCGGCCCACTATGGGCTCTATAAGAGCGGAAGGGACCCCCCCACAAACCCTAGCCGTCATTTGAAGAAAAAGAGTGTTCCTCTCTCAAGTGGCTGCTCAAGGAAGATCAAGGAAGGAAACCAACCGCCGCCTCCGCCGCCGCCACCGCCGCCGCACCACCACGTGCCGCCGCCGTGCCCGCCGCCGAGACCGCCGCCTCCCCTTGCCTTGGTTACTATATATCATTGTGCCGCCTTCCTGCCGCCGCCGCCGCCGGATCGCAGCACTGCCATCCCCTCCGCTCATTCCCCTCCTCAAGCCCAGCCTCCACCCTTCCTCCTCCCCATCCCTTTTCCGTCAACCCCTGCCATGATTCCCCCCCCTGTCTCCACCCTGAGATTATCCTGATTTCTCCCCCCCCAATCCCAGGAACCGTCTTCACCCGAATTTTTCCCCAACCCCGGCATTTCACCGATCGCTGGTCCACGTCGGTGCCCATCCCCTCTACCGATCACCGCCCTGTCATCGCCTCTTCACCCTCCCCGAATTTGCCTATCAAATCGCGCCCCAATCACCCATCACTACGACCACAACCTCCCCTGATTTCCCCACCTAACGCGTCCCCGTCAACGCCTGACCGTTTGTCTCCCCGACTCCGGATTTCCACCTTCCCTCTAGGCGGACCTTCCAACTTCCCCTCCCACGTCCTTTCCGGCACCCCTGGACGTGGTACGGCCCGCGATTCCCCACCCCTTTCCCAACACTTCCGTTTTCCCTCCAACGCTCTGCTGATTTCGTCGGCGCTTGCCGCGCACCTCTGCTGACCGGCCGACTCCCCTCGCGGCCTTGCCTCACTGCTCCACCGCCCAGACTCCCTTCCGTGAAACGACGTGCCTACCATTTCACCTCCCTGCCAGTGATTCGTGAGGTTGACCTGTCGCAACTAACAAGAAATTTACCTCGCCACGCCCACGACGCCCCATGCCGACTTTGCCCACGACTTCCGCAGGCTGACGCGACCCCCCTGTCCCGTGTGGAATTCCTGCTGCAACGAACAGCCAGCCATCACGACTGGTTAGTCGCTCGACCCCCCTGTAGCCCGGACGTGATCCGGCGCTACGACGGGCTGAGTTGTGAACCTCCTTCCCACTCAACATACGTTTGGTTCGTGCTTGCGTCGTTTGTCCTACGTGAGCCACTCCGACGCGTTCCCGCGCCTTCGACTGCGCCGCCACCGAATCCCCTCTCGATATCCCTCCGCCGACCGTCCGTGCTACGTACGAACGGCCTCCCTTGCCCCGACCGACCGGGCTCGCGCCCCGCAGGTTAGACACTCGTTCCCCCCCTCCTTTAATTCAAAGTTTATATTTCCTTCAGTGTTTCCCGCACTTGTCTCCACCGCCATCGGAACGTAGATTAGGAAGAGTGCTTAGACGGCTTGATTGGGTTCTACCGTGGCCAACCCATCGAGTTGACGGTCGAGCTCCCCTCGACGACCCACGGCCCGTCACCCCGAGGACGTGGATTGGAAGGACTTCCGGACGAACTCTACTCGGCGCACCCCAGGGCCTACGGAGGCGACGTCCGAGACGGTACTCTGCTTGACTGCATCATTAGTCTGTTTCATCATACTAGAGTTTCACTAGTCCACCCCTAGTATCGCGGTGTTTGACCGGTTTCGCACCCGGTCCTACATCAGTGTACCTTGATCTTTAGGATACTTGATTACTTGGCAACAAAACTAGAATCCTCATTGATTGAGTCTTGCCTAAGTTATGGGATATTGATTTGGCGATAATGGAGGGTGTCACCTAGTATCAATGTATGATGAGGAAGCTGATCAGTGTGGTGATAAGTGTCATTGATATAGTCTATGATGTTAGTTTTCTTAGCCTATTTATGTAGAAATCTTGCAAGGTGCATTACATGTACTTGCATATGTCAAGCCAACCTCTAGAAAATCGCTCATCTACGACTGGCACAATTATCTTAGGTTTAAGGCTTATTTTTAGTCTAATTATGTTGGGAACAAGGGATATCAAATATTAACCTTGGGGAGTTGCACATATGTCAATGGCAATCTGATGCCCTAAGACTCTTCGAAGCAAAATGTTGTTTCTTGTTTTAATGGAGAAAGTGAGTATTGTGTTTTTATCGAAACAACTTGTATAATGGTATGGCTTTGATATGTTCTACAAGACTTTGGGCATCATGTCACATGCCCATGATTATGTACTTTAATAATCGAGTAGTTATTGAAACAACTTGTATGATGGTATGGCTTCGATATCTTCTACAAGACTTTGGGCATCATGTGACATGCCCATAACTATGCACTTTAATAATCGAGTAGTTATCTTCTTTTTGGGGAGTTCTATATTTTATGAGTGTCACAACATTTATGGCAAGATTGTGTAAAAGGTCATTATAGTGCACAACGAAGGATATTATGTGACCTATAAGCCAATCACACTTCCGCGTATCTTGTTGATGTTCATCAAAATGAAATTTTTTTATAATAAAGTTTATGAGCATATGCAATGAATAAATGAATTATGATGAGATCATAATATAATGATCATTAGTCTTATTTTTGGGATATTCGAGAAGGATAACGACTTATCGAGAAAGAATAATTGTGAGGGTTGACTTGGTCAACTCTCTATCCTAGAAGCTTCCGGAATATTTTAGAGCTTTCTAGAATCTTTTAGATGCTTTTAGAATCTTCTATGCTTCTTCTAGAAGCTTGTGGAGTCTTCGAGGTTACCCAAGAAGATTATGGATATTTCTAAAAGCTTGTGGATCTTTCTAGATGTTCTAGAAAGTTATTGGCATCTTCTAGAGAGAGAGTCTCTAGAAGCTTTGAAGGAACTCTATAAAAGGAGGGGCTCACCCCAAGCTTAGAGAAACTCAAAAGGAAGCAACTCAAGAGCATCCTAAGGAGTGAAACCCTTGTGAAGGAAGGGTCAAGATACTTGGATAGTTGGAGAAAAGAGAGGGGGCAACATAACATCTTTGGAAGAAGCTTTGTGAAGAGGTGACACAAGCGTGACTCTTCTTGTTGGTTAGTCCCTTTAGTGAACTTGTTCTCTTTCCTCCTTTTGTCCTAGTTGTTTTGGACCTCTATTGTGAATATTTTTCATCCCATTTAAGAAGGTTATTTTTTTTCTAATTTGTTGGTGGGTGTTGTCTAATCTCATCCCCAGACTCTTGGTGGATACTTAAGCTTAGTTGAATACATACTTTAGACTCCTTTATTCTAAAGATCCTCAATAATAACACAATATAATAAGGCTCGTATGATGAGTATGTATGATATTTTAGCCATTAGTTTGGAGGCACTAAGGATCGATAGTGGGTGCTTTTTGGAGAAAGAGTTCACTAAATTGATCTCTATGAATTCTTGAATGGTACTATACCCAATTGTGAATCAAGTTGATTTATATCACAGTTGTGTATGTTGTCTTTTGACTTGAGACACCAAAGACATCTTGTGGATGTATGACCGTGTTTTGATTATGACTTATAAATCCTTTGTCATGAATATCTAAAGCATCTTATATTGTATAAGACATGAAGTCCAAAAATATGATTGTGTGATCAAGATGGGATCGTTCGCTCTCGTTATTTGAAGAGATTGACTCAAGGAGATAAGATGAAATCCTTGGCCAAGATATGAAAATATTAGAGGAGTTTTTGATAATATCCTACACGCATCAGTACTAGCTTGAGTGATCAATTAGGGTTTGAGACGTGATCGTATGCTAAGTCATTCATGAGTCTGACGTGTCGTTTTCGTGCGTCGTTAAAACACAAAGACGATGGTAAAAAAAATTTATAAAACCAAAATCACAAAGATAAGATATAATAATCAAGTATTGTGTAAGTATCAGGTCAATCAACAAAGAGCACGGTTGACTTTAATCGCAGAGTTGACTTGGTCAAACTTAGGTTTAAAAGGAGTTTTAAATAAGAGAAAATAAGTTTTAAGGAATGGAAATAATATAAATAAGCTAAATAAGAAGTTTTAAGAATTGAAATCTTGGATTTGATAGAGAAAAGTCAAAAGTCAAAGTCAAAGCGTTGACTTTGACCAACAGTAGGTGTTCTGAAAAATCAGAGAATCAACCAGAGTCAGAAGTTTACAAAAATTATTGATACTAGAGAAAAATGGAATTTATTGATATATATTTCGTAATTTTTGGATAAGAAATGGATTTATTATGAATTATTGAAAATCAACTATCAAAAAATCCCCAAAATTAACACCTCAGAGGAAATCTTCAAATTGAATGGCAAAATGAAATCCAAATCTTGAAATTTCTATGTCAATAGAAATCTAAGAACCAGAGGAATCTAACAAGACTGACATTATCAAATTCTGATTTGTAAATCAAAAGTAATTGACCTCGAAAGTCAACATTTGACTTCTGATGAAATATGAACAGTCCTTGGTCAAACATCAAATTGGAGGGTCAAATGAACTCGGAATTTGATGAATTTGTTATCCACGGAAAGCTGATGAAAAGAGGAATTCAATGAAATAAAATCAAGTGATTTGGAATTATAATCAAAGAGATATCCTATTTTCAAAATCAGCGACTTTTCGGATGGAATTTTGGGAAAAATGAAGAACACCATGAACTAATTTGCAAAATTAAACTTCTAAATCTAATAAAAACTCAAATTACCTCTTGATAATCGATCGAATCTCACAAATAACCCAATTGCCCCAAGAAAGGGGCTTCGATTCTCGTGGATTGAAGCGAATTTGTTCAGATTCTTCCTCGCGGACGTTCGGAATTTAAGGGGAAAATTCGATGAAATCAAAGAGGAATTCGCGATCAATCCCGCTCCAATTGCGTCGCAATCGAGTCTAGAGATCTTCGATGAACTAGAGATCTTCCTTGAAATTTGCTTAATTCCCTTCACGAATCGATCAAAAGTTCAAGAACAAGAGAAGATATTTTTGTAGTTGGTTTGATTAATAGATTGATATAAAAGGAAGGAAATGTCCTAAGATTAATACATAAACCCTAAGTGTCGGTCAATCCATCTAATCGTGAGGCAGTCATCAATATTCTACCGGAGCTTGAATTAACGCCCAAGCTTGGCGTCTATCACTATAGAATAATGAGCTGAATAAGCAACTAGAACTCCCATAGTATCAATCTTGCCCCCTATCCTCAGTCGTCACGGGGCTAAGACCCTCGCCCTAGCCTTGAGCGGGATCTCAGTGACAAGGCCCTCTAACTTTCTCGAGATCGATTCAACCGATGGTGATTAATTCTAAACACAATAAGAAGATAAAACCTGATCCACCTGTCCTCCCTTGGCCTTTCGACACGAAACACTCTTGCCATGGAACAAGCGACCACAAAAGAGGATACGAAGAAGCAAGCCAGGTATCTAGATGCACTCGGTTCGTCACGCCGCACAATCCTAGATACCAGGCGAACACACAAGAACATAAGAAGAACAAACAATAATTAAACATACCAAGATAGATGATCCCTTGTAGCCTTGATCCCAATGGCCAACCTCCAAAAGGAGGCTAATTAGAAGATAAAAAAAGGTCTTCCCGTGCCCTATTTATAGGGCATGGATGGAAAGAGGAGAGAGAGAGGAAGTTGCCCCCAAAATTTGGGCTTGATCCGCCTTCTAGATCGCTAGATATCGCGTCTAGAAGTTGGAGAAATATGAGCCGTTGATTTAATTCTCTCTCCTACTTTGACTTGGCATGGATCGATGATGTGGCATTGATTTTCGTTCCTGAATTTCCATGAAAGAGGAATAACTGTCGCTCTGATCCGCGTGAAATGATTCTTGGAATCATTGCTTGACACGTCGCATCATCGTCAGCGTTCCGCGTGAAATGACTCCCATAATCATGGCTTGACACGTTGCATCATCGTCAGCGATCTGCGTGAAATGATCGTTCAATCATGGGCCGGCAAATCACGTCACGCGTCAGCGATCTCTTGAAATGCTCTTGTCTAATCCGCCTTTGCCACGTCATCCTCGCGCCTACAAAATAAATAAAAAAAAGAAAAGACATCTTTGTCTTATTAGGCGAGATAAAGTCACTCCTTTTTTTCATTGGCCGCCGCCTCCTCGATTGACGTGCATCGAGTTAGGCGGAAGAAAGACACTTTTGTCTTATTAGGCGGGAGAAAGTCCCTCTTTTTTTTTCATTGGCCGCCGCCCTTTTTGACTGACACGTCTCGGTTATAGACGTGTCAGTCAAAACAAAACGTGTGGCCAATCATTGGGCCGACGTTCTTCTTGACTGACACGTCTCGGTTATAGATGTGTCAGTCAAAACAAAATGCGTGCCCAATCATTGGGCCAACGTCCAATGATTGGAGCACGTTTAAATTTCTGAACTTGGACGGTTCAGATCGTGACACGTGTTGCGATTTGATTAAATCTGCAAAAGGCTTAATAAATTATTATAAAAATTATATAATGCCTTTAAATAACTCCAAAATTATATTCTGACTTTAAATATTTATTTCTCTATGATTCTGAAGTAAAAAAATTACCAAAAAATACCAGAAAATCAGGAAAAATAGGAATTTTGCTGTAAAGCCAAAATTAATCATTTCCTATGATGATAACATGCATAAATAGTTGATTTAGTCCAAATAAGCATGTAAAATGCATGATTTTAATACATTAAATAACATGTTATCAGAGTCTCGTATAGATGTAGAATTATACATATATACTAACCGATGATGAAAAGTTTCCATAAGGGAGTTCTTACATGGTCCACATCTCCTAGAGTATGCGGCGTAGTTTGACACTCAATTGGCTAGCAAGTCAACCTATTGATTGGGTAAAAGCGATCCTTGGTTAATTAATATTTATGTTTATATAGATAATTAATAAAGGTTGACTAACAAGATATCATTGGGTCTATAAAGTTAAGAACTAGTGAGATATATAGACCTAATATTCGGTTATGAGGTCGATAAACTTTCCAAATTTTTGATTAAAACATTAAATGCAATGAAATATATTAAATTAGATATTCAAACCATTGAGGCGCCAAGAATAGATGATCCTATCATTTGGTATGTATGAGAAAACATACTCACATGGTTTCTTAGAAGGAGTTCTTATAGCTATTCAAGTGTCTAGCCTCTAGCGGTATCCACATGGTCTCTTGATAGTTGGATCTCCTCTTCAAAGTTCTCTACAAAGAGATAAAGAGACGAAATGAGAGTATTCCCACAAGGCTTGTATGGGCACATTAAGTTGTGGTTGTTCTCTTCCTATTTACAGACATCTGGTATGAAAATTTTTCATAAGACTCTCATAATTATGTCTATATCCATTAACATCCATAGAACTTATGTGCGTGACCCGTTAGGTTCATATATCTCACTAGTTAATAACTCTATAGACCAAATAATAACTTATTGGTGAACCTTAATTAATTATCCACTTGAACATATATATTAATTAATCAAGGATCGATTTAACCCAATCAATAGGTTGAGTTTCTATCCCATTGGGCGCCAAGGAAATGGTCAACTGTCAAACCCTAATTGGTCACTTAAGTTAGTACTTGATGCGTCCAGGAAATCATCGGGAACTCCTCAGATATTCCTACTACCTTAGCTAATAATTTCATCACATCTCATTTCTTGAGTCAACCTCCTCAAGTACTAAAGGCGGATGATCCTATCTTAATCACACAATCATCTTCGTGGACCTTATGTCGTATCCAATACTTGACGTTTTAAATATCACATGGTCATGGATTCATAAGTCATAATCAAAATAGGATCATCCATCCACAAGACGTCTTTGAAGTCTCAAGTCAAAGGACCACATACCAACCGTGACATGAGTCAATCTGATTGATAATTTGGTATAGTTACCATTCAAGAATTCATACATATCAATTTAGTGAACTTTTTCTCCAAAGAGCACTCATTATCTTTCCTTAGTGTCCACACCGATGGCTATATGATCAACCATACTCATCATATGAGCCGGATCAGATAGTGCTATTCTTTTTGGATCATTTGATGTACCTCTCGAATATCCCACGAATAGGAATGTTTAGAAGATATACTTAAAGACTAGGGATCATTGTATTATGATCTCATCGTAATTCATTTACTCATTAGATATGTTCATAGAATTCATTGCAAACATCACACAATAATGACAGTGAATAAATTTCATTTCAATAAACATAAACAAGATACATGGAAGTGTGATTGGCTTATAAGCCATATAATATCCATCACCTAGAGGGTCACACTCATAAGGTCTATCAATGTTGGTGGATATAGACATAATTATGAGGGTTTTATTAAAAATTTACATACCAAATGTCTATAAATATGGGGAGAATGACCACAACTCAAGGTGTTTGTGCAAGACTTTTAGGAATTATCTCATTTCTTCTCTTTCTCTCTTGGTGGAGTGCTTTGAAGAGGAGATCCAACCATCTAGAGATCGTGTCGATGCTGCTGGCGGCTAGACACTTGAATAGCTTTAAGAACTCCTGTAAGGGAACCTTGTTTTTCTCATACATACTAGATAATACGATCATCTATTCTTGGTGCCGCAATATTTTGAATATTCAATTCAATGTATTGGACAACACTCGATATTTTGATCAAAGCTTTGGAAGGTTTATCGACCTCAATACCCAACACGCTACATGTGTCTTCATTTGATCAGTTGACCAAGAAACTCAATAGTATCAAATCTAACACCGTTGGAATCAACATGGGCATGTTTGATCTATGTGCTCTGGCTTGAAGAGGAGTGGTGAAGTATGGTCCAATAGGGTCAACCTATTATGCTCTTTGTCCCACAAGGGCACACCTCATTGACTCTAATATTTTTCTTTACATATAGAGGGTTATTCCCTCATGAACTGTGAACGAACTACTTCACGCTGAAAAAAAGCATTCCAGACATTTCGTCGAACATTTAGGTTTTATTATAGGGCAGCCAATGCGGTAAGGAGAGAGACTATGTTTAACTGCCTCCGTGATGAGTTGGCTTCTTTTCCGACGTGTCTTCATCGCTGCCGTTATAACTTTCTTCACGGACGGTCCCGATTGAAAGTTGTAAAAAGCCGCAACTTCCTGAAGAACAGAAAGGTGCTAGAAAACGTTTAAGCCTGAGGAACAGCAGACGACGATGATCATCCGAAGACAGCTCGAGCAATCGACTTCATTCTTCGCTCCCTCTCGATTTCTCTTTCTCTCCCGCTCTCTCTGAATTCCTCTCGACAGTGCAATGGCTCACACTCTCGTCTCTCCTTCTATGGCGTTCTCTTTCTCGGGATCTCTTCTTCCCCGCTGAATCTCTCTCACCCTCTCCTCTGCTCGTGCTTTCTCTCTTTCCCCCTCTCTCTTACGCTCTCTCGTGCTCAATCTTCTGCTCTGTCGTCCGCTCACTCTTCTCTCTTCGGCTCTCTCTATCTCCGGTCTCCTCTTCTATGTCGTCAGCACTCTCCATCTTTCTCTCGATCTCTCTTTCTGTCAGTCCTACTCTTTCTTACTCTCCCTTACGCTCCCCCTTTCTCGCTCTTTCTCTAGTTCCCCTTTGTCTCCTTTCTCCCGCATTCTCCTCCCAGCTTTTCGGTTATTATTCAATCTCAACTATCCCTCTACTTTTTTCATCCTTTAATTTCCGTTCTAGTTTAATTGATCCTGGACATTTTCCTCTCCTGCCGCTAAAATGGACATTTTCTCGCCCTAAAATCCCTGCGGATCGACTAGGAAACTATATGTCTTAACTCTCTGCTCAGCAGCAGCCACGAAGCGGCTCGTCTGACGATGACAATCCGAGGTCTGAGCTGCTCGGCCTGCTCTCGGCGGCTTCTTCTTTTCTCGCTGTTCCGGTTCCTGCCGAGTCCGGAGGGGTAGAGGTATTTACAGGCGAGCGTCTTTTCAACATTTTTGCTCAATTCAATGAAATATGTACTCTCCTTCTCCTGTTTACTGCTTCAATCTAGAGCTCTCTCCTACCCAGTGAAAGATTTTAAATGCAGGAAAGGCGGGGATGGCCGCACCGGCAATCTCACGTCTCGGCAGGGAGGCTTCAGGGAGATATGAAATGACGCTCAAAGGGCACAGATCAAAGGTCAACTCCAGTACCTGCATCAGCATCAGTTTCTGTAAGCGTAACTTAAAAATTTCTGGAGGCTTCCTCCTGCCACTGATTTTCGGGATTGGAAGACTCTGTTAGTGGTGACATTCCCTTGCGGAAAAATCCGTCGTGATCCGAGAAACTAGGAAGCCGTTTCTCGGTTGATCCGCTTTTCCGATCTGTACGATTCCTACTTAATCTCCTCTCCCCCGTCACAGTGCACCGAGAAAAAAGCGATCGACGGCGATGGCGGACTGGTCTTTGCTTCCTACTCCTCTCGTGGACTACGTGGCGGGCCTTCTCAGCGTGGCGGACCAAGCACGCATGGCTTCCACATGCAAGCCGTGGCGGGAGGGCATGGCAGACGGCCTCTGCCGCCGGCGCCCTGATGCCATCAATCTGGCTTCTCGTTCCCCATCAAAGCGAGGAGGAAGACGACGACCTGCTCTTTGAATTTCCGAGCTTTTTCGGAAGGCATGACGCGCAGCTACTTCTTCACCATGCCGTCTGTGAAGGCTCGCGTCATCGGAACATCGCGAGGCTGGCTCTTGCTGGAAGACGACCTCACCCGTCTCCAAGCTTTCCACCCGTTGACCAAAACCAGGGTGGTGTTTCCCTTCTCCGGTAGCCGTCACCGCGAGATCAAGAAAGTCGTCTTCCTGCACCGAGGCGGTGACCAGAGGCCGCCCGTTTTGGCGCTTCTCCGCCGATACGAACCTGAGCTGGCCTTTGCCGCTGCCGGCGATGACGTGTGGACGGATCTCTGGTCACCTGCGGGCAGCCACTTGGACGACATCGTGGCCCATGATGGGAAGCTCTACGTTCTCCGGGACCAGAACCAAGTCCTGGTCTTCGACGTTGCCGGGGAGCAGTCTTCGTCTTCTCTTGCAATGATGATCGAAGTGGAGCCAGACTACCATCCATACCAGGCGAAGTATCTTGGGGTGATCTCCGGCCAGTTGATTCTCTTGCGGTGGTGGATTTGCACGGCGTGCCCATTCCGGAGAAGGAGATGCGTGCCCGACTTCGAGGTCCTCCGGTTGCTCACTGGTCATGGAAGTCAACCGTCGTGGGAGCAGGTCAAAGACTTGGCCGGGCACGCCATCCTCCTTGGGAACGACGGCATGGTCGCCGTGCCTGCTGGAGACTTTTTGGGAGCTCAAGGCAGACTGCATTTACTCTGTTGCCTGCGACAAGACCTACGGCGAGGCGGGTCTCACAGCGATGAGCGTGGCGAGCAGGGCCGTGGGCTACCAGCCGCTCTCTACTATTTCTTCCTTTTCGCCATTATTCTGGTTCCTGCCGAATGGTGAGGTTTGAGGATTTTAATCGGCGGTCTTTTTCTCTGAACGCACTTCTGTAAGCAAACTGTTGAATCATTCATGGTAATCAGAGGACTGGTTGGCCAACTCTCTCATCTCTCTTTCTGTTTATCGATTCAATACGAGATTGATGCTATTCAGAAGCTCTTGACGACACAGACTCCGATCAGATTCTTATCTTCTCCTCTCCTCCTTGCTTGGCACTGGCTCGCCTACCTTCTTCCAACTTTCCTCTATTTCTATTTCCTTACCTATGCATTTTTGCCCAATTCTTGCCCCCAATTCTTGCCCTACTAGCCTCCATTTTTGCCTTTTGGCTGCCTTGTCTGCATGGTGACTCTGCCTACCTCTTGAGTTGCCATAGCTGTTTGATTTTCATGATTCATTGACATAAGAGTAGGTACAAGTAGAGATCGTATCAACATCATCTCCCAAGAAATCATTGCCATAACATGATACTTCACTTCAATCCTTGAGGTGGATACCACATTTAATTTCTTATTAGGCTTCCTCCATGATTTGGGTAGTAGCTAAAGTGAATTTTTATCATCATATCACCTTTGAAGCAGAAGTTTGAGTAGGAATCAACTCAGAGATGTTCATGTCATTTGTACAAAGGTTCATTGTAGCCATAGCCCAATAGGGGTTGGTGAATAAGGGCATAGTCCCACATGGGACACATATTTTCCTTCGTTATCTCATCCTCTACACATAGAGGCTATGTTCGCTCTTATTAATCTATCTACCCATAAAGAATTTTAGCATTTCATAAGTGATTAGGGCTGATGGCTCTCCCTAAGACTTCTAGGGTTTCTTTGTCCACCGCCATCACAGTAGCCATCATGCAACCCCCATCCGCATCACAAATCAGTACCTGATTTGTGTGCAATTGCCTACATGCCTCTACTAGAGCTGATCCCTCCTTATGAGGCCACCAATGCCACCAAATCCTAGTATGTAGGTCACTCCTGCTATTTCCTTTTACAACATCAAGCTCCACAAAACTCACCACTATCTCCTCAAGAGCCTATTTGACACAATTTTTAAGGGGAGAAGATGGTTTTTCCTTGACCACTACCACAATTTTTTAGGGTTGGAGACATTTTTACAGGACCCCCCAATGGCGGGAAATTTGTTTGGGTACCACACTTCCCTTCATCCCCCCTAATGATTGCCACACCTTCTCAATGGCGGGATACTTTCAAAGAAAGTGTACCTTGATCACCATGTTCAAAGAAAGTGTACCTTCAAAGCATGGAAACCTCTTAGTCCAACCTCCACTAGATCACCATGTCCTCCTATTTCAAAAAGTGATGGTCCCTAACTGCCCCCATCAACTTTGAGCAGGGGTGCACCAGCCATCAAAAGCCCTATGGGCTTAGTGAGAAATGTTGTTGGCTAGGCTTCCCATGACAAACCCTATCTTCTCCAATACTTTGGCAACCTAACTAATTTATTCGCTAGTCATAATCATGGGAAGGTGATTCTACTTATAATAATGTGGTGGTTAGTAAGATAGGTCATATTCCTTGCGTCACATAGATGATCATATCATTCAAGTGATCCCAATGTTGTGACTCAAAATTCTAGTCCTTAGAAGAATGCACCAGAGTGAAGTATGTAATTGTTTAGTACATACATTAGATTCATTGTAATAAATTTACTCTTCATCCGTGATTATTGACATGAATTATTATTTTTTGATGTTTCAATTTGTATTCAAGCCCCTTATAGTTGATCTCATGAATACAAATATCAAGGATGATATTTCATCTTCTTTTGTGACAACTGAAATGTTGATAGAATTATTTTCCATCCACCCAATGTCCTACCTTTTACCTATGATAGAAGTTAATCTCCATCTCCAAAATCATGTAGTTGTTTCACAAGAGGAGGTGAACTGGTGATATCTCTCTCTAAAGATCTCAACTTACACAAAAAATGACCAAGAGCTAAGAAGACTTGAAGCTCACCTATTAGCACACACTATGCCAATGCACAACAACCATCATGAGGCTCAAGACCAGAATCAAATAAACTGAAATAAAGCTATCTGATACCACACATTGAGACATATCGGGAAACTTCATATTCTAGTAATATACATTAATGAGTTTCAATGGAAGCTTTGTTGAGCACAAAACATGCAATGGTTAAATCAGTTTTTAAGCCACACACTTTTACGAATAAAGAAATAAACACAAATCCACTCTAGTGATAGTTCAAGTCAAGTACAATGGTAAATATGTGTAAGCAACAAACAATTGGGCAAGCAACAATGATAAGCAAAAACTTTCTCCAACTCAAATCAAAGGCTGAAAATAGATGAGAAAATAAATATAATGAAAGATTTGATAAAAGGAGTTTGCAACAAGATGGCCATTAATAAAATTTGAAATAAGTAAGATATACAAGAAACACCATCATGATCATAATTTTGAGAATCGCGCAAAAGTCATCGAGAACACCGTAAAAAATCTATACCTACTCATAATCTAATGCTAACGAAACTTTTAGTGTAGGGAGAAAAATCTTACAAACTTGGAGATGATGCAAAGATGACGTTTGTCGGGGGATTGAAGGTTAATGTTTTTTATTGCTCGATGATGGCTGTTGGTATCCAAGCAATGAAATCCCCACACGCTTACTCATTGAGTAGACTACTACTAACCCATAGGTAATGGGAAGATAATCCTATTTTTCTAGTTCTATCGATGAAGTTGAAAATTCTTCTAGAATGACTATCAATCTTGAATCAATGAACTCCTTCCGAATTTCTAGGTCAATGAATGATCATTAAACATAATTTCACACAAAATATGAAAGAAATTCAAATTCATCATTGAAAGGGTGAGAGGATTAAGTTTGGCCAAGAACAATGCCTCCCAAGCCCACACACAAGAAAAAGAGGGAGGACCTTAGTTCAAGGTCTGAAATGGCCTTAACACCTAGATTGGACAGCCCACGTTTGAAACAGCCCATCTAAGGTTACTTCAAGCTAAAAAACCCTAAAAACAGAGTCCTTTTTCATCTTTTTCTTGTGTGTGGACTTGGGAGTCCTTGTGGCCAAACTCAATCCTCACATTGTTTCAATGATGAATTTTCATTTCTTTCATGACAAGGTGTGCAATTCTTTCAAATGATCATTGATTGACCTTGAAATGCGTGGAGAATTCATTGGTTGAATGTAGATATCATTTGTGGGAGTCTTCTCCAAGAGTGATAGGTTGGGATTACTTCACTCAAACTGCAAAAATTTTCATTGAGCAATAAAAAAGCTTAACCTTCAATATGACCGCAAAGGGTGATCTTTGCCTCATCTTTGGGTCAGTTGAATTTTCTTCATTCACTAAAGATTTAGTTTGCGTTAGATAAGTGTTTTTAGAAATTTTTCTCTCTTACACTCATGATGGTCTCTTTTTTTTGTGTCTTTCTCTTTTCAACTTTGATGAAGACCCTATTTGATGCATTGGATTCCATTTTATATGCCGTTATTAAGTCTTCTAATATTTACTTTCTCATCTACTTTCATCCTCTGATTTGACAAAATTTGACCAAGTTTTCACTTATTGTTTCTGTCAACCCAATTCGCTATTGATTTGACATGCATTCACCATTGTACTTGACTTTGATTATAACTAGATGGATTCTCTATGCATTTGACAGGTTTTGCACCATGGTTCCATAAAACTGCATTGAAATAGGCCAAAGGCCATCAAGATAGCTCATTGGGCTTCACTTGGGCACAAGGGTAGAGATTTCAGCATGTCCCTAAAAGATTTCAAGAAATTGTCAAGTTCCCTTAAAGCAATCAGATCACCCATTTGAAGAGTTTTTGACAAGTACGATTTGGCTACATGTAGCCCGATCCAATGATCACATGAGGAGACTCAATTATCAGAGCACTTTACTTAGAAAAAGATTGCATGCATCATAATGACATGAATTGTGCATTAAAATATCTTCAAAAGGTATATTTGCACAAAGAAAAAACATGTTATCAATATTGTCTCAACACCCTCAACATGAAAATTTACTGTCAAACACATAATGATGCATTCCATCTCTCTCTCTCACTCTAAAAAAAATTAGGTGCCTTGACACATGAGTGGTGCTCTATGCACTTTGTCTCACATATGACAAGTGTCTTTGGGCCCCCAACTCCATCATGGTAACCAAGAGGACAAAATTCACAAAATCATTCAAGGTGGGTTAGAATGGTTACTAATAACATGGAAAAAAAGTATATGCCATTTCTTCTACTTCTTCTTCATCTTCTTCTTCTAGGTCTTTTTGTTCTCTTCTTGTGTTCTTGATATAATTATGATGTTGTTGAAGATTTTTGAACTTAAGCAAAGTAAGTTTCACGCTTCCTTGTGCTTTGCCTTGGTGTACCTCATTCTAAGGATCTCTCCCTTTCCTCTCTCTGCTGATGTACTACAATTTCTCCTTCTTCCTCTTTACACACTACCTTTCCCCCTCTCTCTCGTCATTGTATCTAGATTTTATTTCTCCCTCAATTTTTTCCTTCTCCTTTTCTTTTTATCTACCTATCTATGTCTCTCCGTTTCTTCCTGAATTTTCTCCCTCTACTAACTTTATCTCCTTTGATTTTTCTCTTCTTTTTCTTTCCCTCTCTTTCTTTTTATTTTTCTTCCATTTTCTTTCTTTATTTCTATCTTTCCTCTCTCTTCCCCATATGTTATTTTTCTTTCTCTTTCTGCTTAACTCTCTCTCCCTTCCATTACGCTTTACTCTCTTCCTTGGCTCAACTAATGCTCCCTTTCCCTCTAGCTCCGCTCTATATTGTGATTTGGTCCTCTTTTCTTGTGTTGCTGTTTTTGTTTTTTGTTTCTCTATATTTTCTATCCATTCTCTCAATATGAAGTGCAGCTCTCTATTTCTCTTTCCAACTTTTCCCTCCCACTTCTCCTTTTTTTCCCTTTTCCTCTATCTCTTTCACTTTATGCACTACTCTCTTTCTCTTGCTAGACATTCTCTTTCTTCCTCAAATTCCTCTCCCATAGTCTCTCTATCTCCACGTCTTTCCCCCATACCTCCTCTCCTCCAACTCTTGTTTCTCTTCCTTCTATCTTTCCTATTTTTTTCTGCCTCTATTATGCTTTTTCCCATATTTTATCAGTCCACTTCCTTTCTCTTCCTTTTCCTCTGTATCATCCTAAATATTTTGATAAATGTATCATATCCACCTCTATCTTTTCTTTTTTGGATTCCCAACTAATTTCTTCCATCTATTTACTTTTTGAAGTTTATGATACCCGTCGGCTTGTACATTCCCTCTTTTGGCCCAAATTTTATAATTTCCACGGGAAGGGCATAAAGTAGGCTCTTAGTAAATCCTAAAGAGGTTTAGGCTGCCCATGTGGACCATACCCAGTTGATGCAACGATGAGCTACTAGCTTGAAATACAAATTTGAGGTTGATCTTTGAGGAGACAAACATAATTGATGCAAGAGGAATCATGAAGAAAGACAAGCTAGAAATAGTGGCCACATGTTTATGAAATGTGGAAGAGACCCTAGACTTTGCATTTCACAAGGTCAAGTTTCTTGGAGTATGGAATGTCTTGAATGCACAAGTAATTAGAATGATGTTGTTCATCCAAATGGCATGACTGCACACAAACTGAAATAGAGAAATCTTAGGTTAGGCACTAGGTACTTTTAAAAGACATATGTGCTCGTGGAGTTTCTACAACAATAAGGAAGAAAAAGGATTCAAGTTAGCCCATGGAAATAGAATAATGGAGGAAGGGGTGTCTTTTTCTAGCTTCTAGAGTTCACATCTAGTTTAGGTTCCAAATCAATCGTCTATTTTCTGAAAAATTATCAAAGCATAGTGAAAGGGAAAAAGATGACAAGACAATTAGGGAAAATGGCGATGACATTAATCTAGAGGAGATAACAGGTGAAGACAAGCATAATGAAGACATCTTCAAGATGAAATGATGATGTCCAAGAGGAAATAATGATGGGACAAAAGTATCCATGAGAAACATATGGGAACCTATGATAATGGGCAAGTGCCCAAAATTTGGTGATCCATTATGAGTTTCTTCAAGAAAGATGGGCATGTATACTCGATTTCTCTTTCTCTCCCTCTCGATTTCTCTTTCTCTCCCGCTTTCTCTGAATCCCTCTCGACAGTGCAATGGCTCACATTCTCGTCTCTCCTTCTATGGCGTTCTCTTTCGCGGGATCTCTTCTTTCCCCGCTGAATCTCTCTCACCCTCTCCTCTGCTCGTGCTTTCTCTCTTTCCCCCTCTCTCTTCCGCTCTCTCGTGCTCAATCTTCTGCTCCGTCGTCCGCTCACTCTTCTCTCTTCAGCTCTCTCTACCTCTCCTTTTCGGTCTCCTCTTCTATGTCGTCAGCACTCTCCATCTTTCTCTCGATCTCTCTTTCTGTCAGTCCTACTCTTTCTTACTCTCCCTTATGCTCCCCCTTTCTCGCTCTTTCTCTAGTTCCCCTATGTCTCCTTTCTCCCGCATTCTCCTCCCAGCTTTTCGGTTATTATTCAATCTCTACTATCCCTCTACTATTTTCATCCTTTAATTTCCGTTCTAGTTTCATTAATCTTGGACATTTTCCTCTCCTGCCGCCAAAAATGGGCATTTTCTCGCCCTAAATCCCTGCGGATCGACTAGGAAGCTATATGCCTTAACTCTCTGATCAGCAGCAGCCACGAAGCGGCTCGTCTGACGATGACAATCCGAGGTCTGAGCTGCTCGGCCTGCTCTCGGCGGCTTCTTCTTTTCTTGCTGTTCCGGTTCCTGCCGAGTCCGGAGGGGTAGAGGATTTTCAGGCGAGCGTCTTTTCAACATTTTTTTGCTCAATTCAATGAAATATGTACTCTCCTTCTCCTGTTTACTGCTTCAATCTAGAGCGCTCTCTCACTCCCTCACTCTCTCTGCCCACCTGGAGGAAGGTTTTAAATGCACGAAAGGCGGGGATGGCCGCACCGGCAATCTCACGTCTCGGCAGGAGGCTTCACGGAGATATGAAATGACGCTCAAAGGGCACAGATCAAAGGTCCACTCCAGTACCTGCATCAGCCTCAGTTTATGTAAGCGTAACTGAAAATTTCAGGAGGCTTCCTCCTGCCACTGATTTTCGGGATTGGAAGACTCTGTTAGTGGTGACATTCCCCTTGCGGAAAATCCGTCGTGATCCGAGAAACTAGGAAGCCGTTTCTTTGATTGAACCGCTTTTCCGATCTGTACGATTCCTACTTAATCTCCTCTCCCCCGTCACAGTGCACCGAGAAAAAAGAGATCGACAGCGATGGCGGACTAGTCTCTGCTTCCTACTCCTCTCGTGGACTACGTGGCGGGCCTTCTCAGCGTGGCGGACCAAGCACGCATGGCTTCCACATGCAAGCCGTGGCGGGAGGCCATGGCAGACGGCCTCTGCCGCCGGCGCCCGATGCCATCAATCTGGCTTCTCGTTCCCCATCAAAGCGAGGAGGAAGACGACGACCTGCTCTTTGAATGTCCGAGCTTTTCGGAAGGCATGGCGCGCAGCTACTTCTTCACCATGCCGTCTGTGAAGGCTCGCGTCATCGGATCATCGCGAGGCTGGCTCATGCTGGAAGACGACCTCACCCGTCTCCAAGCTTTCCACCCCTTGACCAAAACCAGGGTGGTGTTTCCCTTCTCCGGCAGCCGTCACCGCGAGATCAAGAAAGTCGTCTTCCTGCACCGAGGCGGTGACCAGGGGCCGCCCGTTTTGGCGCTTCTCCGCCGATACGAACCTGAGCTGGCCTTTGCCGCTGCCGGCGATGACGTGTGGACGGATCTCTGGTCACCTGCGGGCAGCCATTTGGACGATATCGCGGCCCATGATGGGAAGCTCTACGTTCTCCGGGACCAGAACCAAGTCCTGGTCTTCGACGTTGCCGAGGGAGCAGTCTTCGTCCTCTCTTGCAATGACGATCGAAGTGGAGCCAGACTACCATCCATACCAGGCGAAGTATCTTGGGGTGATCTCCGGCCAGTTGATTCTCTTGCGGTGGTGGATTTGCACGGCGTGCCCATTCCGGAGAAGGAGATGCGTGCCCGACTTCGAGGTCCTCCGGTTGCTCACTGGTCATGGAAGTCAACCGTCGTGGGAGCAGCTCAAAGACTTGGCCGGGCACGCCATCCTCCTTGGGAACGACGGCATGGTCGCCGTGCCTGCTAGAGACTTTTGGGAGCTCAAGGCAGACTGCATTTACTCTGTTGCCTGCGACAAGACCTACGGCGAGGCGGGTCTCACAGCGATGAGCGTGGCGAGCAGGGCCGTGGGCTACCAGCCGCTCTCTACTATTTCTTCCTTTTTCGCCATTATTCTGGTTCCTGCCGAATGGTGAGGTTTGAGGATTTTACTCGGCGGTCTTCTCTCTGAACGCACTTCTGTAAGCAAACTGTTAAATCATTCATGGTAATCAGAGGACTGCTTGGTCAACTCTCTCATCTCTCTTTCTGTTTATCGATTCAATACGAGATTGATGCAATTCAGAAGCTCTTGACGACACAGACTCCGATCAGATTCTCATCTTCTCCTCTTCTCGATCTTCTTGGATCAAACTCACAAACAAACATAGGGAAGGTTCTTCTACTTGCCTCCTTGCTTGGCACTGGCTCGCCTACCTTCTTCCAACTTTCCTCAATTTCTATTTCATTACCTATGCATTTTTGCCCAATTCTTGCCCCCAATTCTTGCCCTACTAGCCTCCATTTTTGCCTTTTGACTGCCTTGTCTGCATGGTGACTCTGCCTACCTCTTGAGTTGCCATAGCTGTTTGATTTTCATGATTCATTGACATAAGAGTAGGTACAAGTAGAGATCGTATCAACATCATCTCCAAAGAAATCATTGCCATAACATGATACTTCACTTCAATCCTTGAGCTGGATACCACATTTAATTTCTTATTAGGCTTCCTCCATGATTTGGGTAGGAGCTAAAGTGAATTTTTTTATCCTCTTATCACCTATGAAGCAGAAGTTTGAGTAGGATCCATGTCATTTGTACAAAGGTTCTTTGTAGCCATAGCCCAATAGGGTTGGTGAATTAGGGCATAGTCCCACATGGGACATATATTTTCCTTCGTTATCTCATCCTCTACACATAGAGGCTATGTTCGCTCTTATTAATCTATCTACCCATTAAGAATTTTAGCATTTCATAAGTGATTAGAGCTGATGGCTCTCCCTAAAACTTCTAGGGTTTCTTTGTCCACGGCCATCGCAGTAGCCATCATGCAACCCCCATCCGCATCACAAATCAGTACCTGATTTGTGTGCATTTGCCTACATGCCTCTACTAGAGCTGATCCCTTCTTCTGAGGCCACCATTGCCACCAAATCGTACTATGTAGGTCACTCCTGCTATTTCCTTTTACAACAGCAAGCTCCACAAAACTCACTACTATCTCCTTAAGAGCCTATTTGACACAATTTTTAAGGGGAGAAGATGGTTTTCCCTTGACCACTAGAACAATTTTTTAGGGTTGGAGTCCTTTTCTCAGGGCTGGAGACCTTTTTAGGGTTGGAGACCTTTTTCTATGGTGGGAAATATAGAACTCCCCCCCAATGATTGCCACAACTTCTCAATGGTGGGATACTTTCAAAGAAAGTGTACCTTGATCTTTAGGATACTTGATTACTTGGCAACAAAACTAGAATCCTCATTGATTGAGTCTTGCCTAAGTTATGGGATATTGATTTGGCGATATTGGAGGGTGTCACCTAGTATCGATGTCTGATGAGGAAGCTGATCTATGTGGTGATAAGTGTCCTTGATATAGTCTATGATGTTAGTGTTCTTAGCCCTAATTATGTAGAAATCTTGCAAGGTGAATTACATGTACTTGCATATATCAAGCCAACCTCTAGAAAATAGCTCATCTACGATTGGCACAATTATCTTAGGTTTAAGGCTTATTTTTAGTCTAAATATGTTGGGAACCGAGGATATCAAATATTAACCTTGGGGGAGTTGTACATATGTCGGTGGCAATCTGATGCCCTAAGACTCCTGGAAGCAAAATGTTGTTTCTTGTTTTTAATGGAGAAAGTCAATATTGTGTTGTTATCTAAACAAATTGTGTGATGGTATGGCCGATATCTTCTACAAGACTTTGGGCATCATGTGAGATGCCCATGACTATGTAGTTCTATAATCGAGTAGTTTTCTTCTTTTGAGAGTTCTATATTTCATGAGTGTCAGAACATTCATGGCAAGATAGTGTAAAGGGTCATTGAGTGTGCACATGATAGATACTATGTGACTTATAAGCTAA
>CM044119.1:5618494-5784126 GCA_024174645.1 Lemna minuta | reverse complement strand
ATTCTTTCCAAAAGGTTTGGTTAATAAAAAAAAATCCAAGAATGCATACACCCTGAAAGAAAAGTAGATTTATGAAATTTCAAAAAGAGGCATGGCCATTCTTAAATCGCAGCCATCGGATCTCCATTGGAGTGCCAAGATTTTGTCACACCACTTCATGAAGAGAGATTGTCATTTAATTGCATCAATCAGATCTTCATCAAACATTTAAGATCATGCCATGTGTCAAGGTGAGTCCATCGAGCGCTTCAAATTTTGATTGTTACAACTCCATGAATCAATGGTTCAAATTCATTGGGTTTTATAGAGCAAATCATGGTCGAACAGCATTGCCACCTACCCTCCACTTTAATGATTATCAATGGTTGTGATTAAATCGAGAGATTGAATGCTCTTCATTGCACCATATCACCCGTGCATAAATAAAAAGAGATAGTCCCACTATGAAAATCTCAAAGGCATTTTTTTACTAGAAATAGAGCAGTGGTTTAGTTGAACTAATATTGGCCCATTAAGGACACTTAACACTAATACACCTGGATATTGGCACCATGTCTTCCGCCATGTCAGCTCACAATCAGAAAAACCCTCTTTCAATTGTTTTAATTAAAAAAATAAATAAAACAAATTCAAAAATCAAAATAAATTTATAAAATTCCAGAAAATATCTAAAAGTTAGAAATTTCTTACCTTTATAAAGAAAACTACTTTTTAATCCCAATTTTAAAAACGAGAATAAATACCTAACTCCAAAATGCACTGAATTAATTGAATTTCCTCTCTCTCTCTCTCTCTCTTGTTCAATTTCCTGCTCTTGATTTCTTCCTCTTGATTTTCTCTCTCTTTCATTTCCTCTCGCTCGCCCCTCAATCTCGCTGTTCCTCGCCCTCGCGATCTCCATCTCTTGAAATTGTAGCTCTCTCTCTCTCTCTCTCTCTCTCTCTCTCTCTCTATTTCGATCCCTTCTGCATTCTCTCCTTCTTGCTTCCGCGTGCTTGCTCTTCCGCTTTCTCCTTCTCGTGCTGCCTATTTCTCTCTCTAAATCTCTTACTGGCCCTCCAGTTCGCTTAACCTCTCTCTCTCTCCCGTTCTCTCTCCTCTGTTGGTATAGAATTCACTCAAGAGCTCTCGCGTGGTTTCGAAAAATCAAATGGAGAAAGAATTGAGGAGAAGAACTGTGATCGAACTACTTTACGCTGAAAAAAAACATTCCAGACATTTCGTCGAACAGTTAGGTGTTATTTAAAGGGCAGCCAATGCGGTAAGGAGAGAGACTATGTTTAACTGCCTCCGTGATGAGTTGGTTTCTTTTCCGACGTGTCTTCATCGCTGCCGTTTTAACTTTCTTCACGGACGGTCCTGATTGAAAGCTGTAAAAAGCCGCAACTTCCTGAAGAACAGAAAGCTGCTAGAAAACGTTTACGCCGGAGGAACAGCAGAGGACGATGATCATCCGAAGACAGCTCGAGCAATCGACTTCATTCTTCGCTCCCTCTCGATTTCTATTTCTCTCCCGCTTTCTCTGAATCCCTCTCGACAGTGCAATGGCTCACATTCTCTTCTCTCCTTCTATGGCGTTTTCTTTCTCGGGATCTCTTCTTTCCCCGCTGAATCTCTCTCACCCTCTCCTCTGCTCGTGCTTTCTCTCTTTCCCCCTCTCTCTTCCGCTCTCTCGTGCTCAATCTTCTGCTCTGTCGTCCGCTCACTCTTCTCTCTTCAGCTCTCTCTACCTCTCCTTTCCGGTCTCCTCTTCTATGTCGTCAGCACTCTCCATCTTTCTCTCGATCTCTCTTTCTGTCAGTCCTACTCTTTCTTACTCTCCCTTACGCTTCCCCTTTCTCGCTCTTTCTCTAGTTCCCCTCTGTCTCCTTTCTCCCGCATTCTCCTCCCAACTTTTCTGTTATTATTCAATCTCTACTATTCCTCTACTTTTTTCATCCTTTAATTTCCGTTCTAGTTTAATTGATCTTGGACATTTTCCTCTCCTGCCGCTAAAATGGGCATTTTCTCGCCCTAAAATCCCTGCGGATCGACTAGGAAGCTATATGCCTTAACTCTCTGCTCAGCAGCAGCCACGTAGCGTCTCGTCTGACGATGACAATCCGAGGTCTGAGCTGCTCGGCCTGCTCTCGGCGGCTTCTTCTTTTCTCGCTGTTCCGGTTCCTGCCGAGTCCGGAGGGGTAGAGGATTTTCAGGCGAGCGCCTTTCAACATTTTTTTGCTCAATTCCATGAAATATGTACTCTCCTTCTCCTGTTTACTGCTTCAATCTAGAGCGCCCTCTCACTCACACACACACTCACTCTCTCTCTCTCTACCAAGTGAAAGATTTTAAATGCAGGAAAGGCGGGGATGGCCACACCGGCAATCCCACGACTCGGCAGGAGGCTTCACGGAGATATGAAATGACGCTCAAAGGGCACAGATCAAAGGTCAACTCCAGTACCTGCATCAGCCTCAGTTTCTGTAAGCGTAACTGAAAATTTCAGGAGGCTTCCTCCTGCCACTGATTTTCGGGATTCGAAGACTCTGTTAGTGGTGACATTCCCCTTGCGGAAAATCCGTCGTGATCCGAGAAACTAGGAAGCCGTTTCTTTGATTGAACCGCTTTTCCGATCTGTACGATTCCTACTTAATCTCCTCTCCCCCGTCACAGTGCACCGAGAAGAAAGAGATCGACAGCGATGGCGGACTGGTCTCTGCTTCCTACTCCTCTCGTGGACTACGTGGCGGGCCTTCTCAGCGTGGCGGACCAAGCACGCATGGCTTCCACATGCAAGCCGTGGCGGGAGGCCATGGCAGACGGCCTCTGCCGCCGGCGCCCAATGCCATCAATCTGGCTTCTCGTTCCCCATCAGAGCGAGGAGGAAGACGACGACCTGCTCTTTGAATGTCCGAGCTTTTCGGAAGGCATGAGGCGCAGCTACTTCTTCACCATGCCGTCAGTGAAGGCTCGCGTCATCGGATCATCGCGAGGCTGGCTCTTGCTGGAAGACGACCTCACCCGTCTCCAAGCTTTCCACCCGTTGACCAAAACCAGGGTGGTGTTTCCCTTCTCCGGTAGCCGTCACCGCGAGATCAAGAAAGCCGTCTTCCTGCACCGAGGCGGTGACCAGAGGCCGCCCGTTTTGGCGCTTCTCCGCCGATACGAACCTGAGCTGGCCTTTGCCGCTGCCGGCGATGACGTGTGGACGGATCTCTGGTCACCTGCGGGCAGCCATTTGGACGATATCGCGGCCCATGATGGGAAGCTCTACGTTCTCCGGGACCAGAACCAAGTCCTGGTCTTCGACGTTGCCGGGGAGCAGTCTTCGTCTTCTCTTGCAATGACGATCGAAGTGGAGCCAGACTACCATCCATACCAGGCGAAGTATCTTGGGGTGATCTCCGGCCAGTTGATTCTCTTGCGTTGGTGGATTTGCACGGCGTGCCCATTCCGGAGAAGGAGATGCGTGCCCGAGTTCGAGGTCCTCCGGTTGCTCACTGGTCATGGAAGTCAACCGTCGTGGGAGCAGGTCAAAGACTTGGCCGGGCACGCCATCCTCCTTGGGAACGACGGCATGGTCGCCGTGCCTGCTGGAGACTTTTGGGAGCTCAAGGCAGACTGCATTTATTCTGTTGCCTGCGACAAGACCGACGGCGAGGCGGGTCTCACAGCGATGAGCGTGGCGAGCAGGGCCGTGGGCTACCGGCCGCTCTCTACTATTTCTTCCTTTTCGCCATTATTCTGGTTCCTGCCGAATGGTGAGGTTTGAGGATTTTAATCGGCGGTCTTTTCTCTGAACGCACTTCTGTAAGCAAACTGTTGAATCATTCATGGTAATCAGAGGACTGCTTGGTCAACTCTCTCATCTCTCTTTCTGTTTATCGATTCAATACGAGATTGATGCAATTCAGAAGCTCTTGACGACGCAGACTCCGATCAGATTCTCATCGTCTCCTTTTCTCTATCTTCTTGGATCAAACTCACAAACAAACATAGGGAAGGTTCTTCTACTTGCCTCCTTGCTTGGCACTGGCTCGCCTACCTTCTTCCAACTTTACTCTACTTCTATTTCCTTACCTATGCATTTTTGCCTTATTCTTGCCCTACTAGCCTCCATTTTTGCCTTTTGGCTGCCTTGTCTGCATGGTGACTCTGCCTAACTCTTGAGTTGCCATAGCTGTTTGATTTTCATGATTCATTGACATAAGAGTAGGTACAACATCATCTCCCAAGCGATCATTGGCATAAGATGATACTTCACTTCAATCCTTGAGCTGGATACCACATTTAATTTCTTATTAGGCTTCCTCCATGATGTGGGTAGTAGCTAAAGTGAATTTTTTTTATCCTCATATCACCTGTGAAGCAGAAGTTTGAGTAGGAATCAACTCAGAGATGTTCATGTCATTTGTACAAAGGTTCATTGTAGCCATAGCCCAATAGGGTTGGTGAATTAGGGCATAGTCCCACATGGGACATATATTTTCCTTCGTTATCTCATCCTCTACGCATAGAGGCTATGTACGTTCTCGTTAATCTATCTACCCATAAAGAATTTTAGCATTTCATAAGTGATTAGAGCTGATGGCTCTCCCTAAGACTTCTAGGGTTTCTTTGTCCACCGCCATCGCAGTAGCCATCATGCAACCCCATCCGCATCACAAATCAGTACCTGATTTGTGTGCAATTGCCTACATGCCTCTACTAGAGTTGATCCCTCCTTCTACATAGGACACTCCTGATGTTTCCTTATACAACATCTCTAGCTCCACAAAACTCACTAGTATCTCCTCAAGAGCCTATTTGACACAATTTTTAAGGGAAGAAGAAGGTTTTTCCTTGACCACTACAACAATTTTTTAGGGTTGGAGACATTTTCACAGGGCCCCCCAATGGCGGGAAATTTTTTTTGGGTACCACACTTCCCTTCCTCCCCCCTAATGATTGCCACACCTCAATGGCGGGATACTATCAAAGAAAGTGTACCTTGATCTTTAGGATACTTGATTACTCGGCGACAAAACTGGAATCCTCATTGATTGAGTCTTGGCTAAGTTATGGGATATTGATTTGGCGATATTGGAGGGTGTCACCTAGTATCGATGTCTGATGAGGAAGCTGATCTATGTGGTGATAAGTGTCCTTGATATAGTCTATGATGTTAGTGTTCTTAGCCTAATTATGTAGAAATCTTGCAAGGTGAATTACATGTACTTGCATATATCAAGCCAACCTCTAGAAAATAGCTCATCTACGATTGGCACAATTATCTTAGGTTTAAGGCTTATTTTTAGTCTAAATATGTTGGGAACCGAGGATATCAAATATTAACCTTGGGGAGTTGTACATATGTCAGTGGCAATCTGATGCCCTAAGACTCCTGGAAGCAAAATGTTGTTTCTTGTTTTAATGGAGAAAGTCAATATTGTGTTGTTATCTAAACAAATTGTGTGATGGTATGGCTTCGATATCTTCTACAAGACTTTGGGCATCATGTGAGATGCCCATGACTATGTAGTTCTATAATCGAGTAGTTTTCTTCTTTTTGGAGAGTTCTATATTTCATGAGTGTCAGAACATTCATGGCAAGATAGTGTAAAGGGTCATTAGTGTGCACAACGATAGATACTATGTGACTTATAAGCTAATCATACTTCAACATATCTCGTTGATGTTCATTGATAACATGTAATTTGTATATAAATTTACGTGATTATTAATGCAATTTAAAGCATTAAATACTATATTTGTATGCATGTTATCACATTTTCAGTACATATCTATCATTTTATGTAATGATCTAAAAATATATCATTTTATGGATAATTATACATAATTAAACAATGTAATTCTAATCCTATTTATATTTGAGATCATAATTATATTTTCATGATTAAATGATAAGAGAACATATTTTTATTTACACTCGTATTTTTCTACATTTATTTTATAAATATGAATGAGTGTATTTTTGAAATTAATATTTATTCTCGTTATTTTAATATTTTGACTTTTTATAATGATAAATAATTCAATTTCTGATAGAAAAAAAAAATAAATTTAGATTAATTTGGAGTTATATTGTGAAAGTTATGAAATTTCTAATTTTTAGGAATTTTCTGGAATTTTTCTGAATTTATTTAACTCTATTTTTTATTTTTAAATAATTAAAAATAGAAGAAAAAAATATTTTTAAACCGCACGCTGATGTGGAAGACCGTTGTCATGTGGCGACGCGTGTGCGCGTGACACATATACACGTGTGCATGACGTGTGCATGTGACATGTCCTTTTGGAGCACTAGCACATCACAACATTTGGAAACAAGAATAGTGGGAATGAGAGAAACAAAACCTAAAAATTTATAATAGCTGACTTAGAGGATAAATAACTATTTGAAAATAGGGGTTCGTAATATTCAAAATAAAATTTCAGAAGTTTGCAGGTCTATGCAATCTAAAAAAGGAGGGCAACATAATCGAGGAAAGAGAAAATTAAATTGGATGGGTCTATTTTTTTTACTCTTTTCACACTCGATTTTTTGGGAAGTTAAATGGGTAAGCATGGATTGGAATAAATTATTTATTTTCTATAAGAAAATATGAGTGGAATTTCAAGTTTCTTCTTGTTATTTGAATCCTCATGACCTTTGTACTTCTTTAAAAGGATGTAGTTTCCCAATACATACCTTAAATTTGTCTCCGCTCTTCTCATGCGGGTGAATGAAAGGAGCAAAAATGATAAAACTTTGAATGGAGGACTGCAATGGAGTTTTAAATTTGACTTTTTTAGCACAATTTGTTCAAAAGTGGGATGGCTAGTGATCCTTTGTTGAATTTTTTTGAAGCATACATGCTTAGCTAATGTTTTGGATCTTCTTAGAAAATGGATCAATCTGCAACACAATAAGATCACTACATGAACTAACTGAGTAAAAATTAGTGAGGTTTAACCCTCAAGAGGTTTAACTACATGAGTTTAACCCTCAAGAGGTTTCCAAAAATATAGTGAGGTTTTGAAAGGGTATCTAGTTAAATTCTGCCCACTTATTCCTTTATTCATTCGTTGGTTTTTAATTGAAATTGGTTTCTAAGATTTGAGAAGATTGGACTTAAGAAGTTTGAATATTCTTGGAATGGACCCAAAAACTATAGAATGTTTTTCCTTTGAGAGTTGAGGTACTAAAAAAATTCTTGAAATCTAATTAATAATCTTTGAGAGTCACGGGTGTCATAGAAGACATAAAATAATATAACGAGATGGAGAAAATCATAAAGCTAAATTTATGAAGGCTGTCCAAGAAGACAGGATAATGCAAAAGGAGAAAGGCCTCGAGATTTGAGAAGAGAATTTTAGAAGTGTTAGAAAGTAGAGAGGAGAAATCACATAAATGTAAATAAGAGAAAGAGAGAAAGATTAAGAGGAAAGAGAGAAAAGAAAATCGAAGTTATATAGCTCATCAAGGAACATGAATTTTTAGAAATAGTTACTAAGGAGGATTTTGAATAAGGAAAATTGAAATTCAAAAGTGTCTAGAAGGTGTTCTTAGATATATTGATATCTTTAATTTTTTATATGCTTATGATAACATATTAAGTAAATACTATAATGGTAAATATGGGTCGAATCCACAGGGAATTAAGGAAATTTAAGATGATCTCTTCGAATTTGATCAAATCGGACGATGAATTGATGATAGAAATTGGGAAAAATGGTTGATTATGAAAGAGAACTTCAAGAAAATTCCACGGAATAAAAATCATCGAATTTGACTTTGATTTCGCGGAGAAATTGAAGATCGAAGTGAGGGATAATTTCCAAAACTCGGAATCGCGAAAATGACAAAAATCAACTTAAAATTACTCAAATTAACTAATCTAAAATGAAATTAAATACTAATAGACGATAGATTAGGCAAAACCGAGATCACTAACCCACAATTACGATTGGATTAACCCAATTAATCGCCGTAATCAAGGCTTTTCATAAAAATCCAAAAATCGCGATCGTCGAGTTCAAGCGTCGATTTCTTCCTCATCTTTTGCTCAAATCTTGATCTTAAGAACTCCGTGGACGCGGAATTGAGTCATAGAAGAGGTTAGGATCAAGAGATTCAAGAGATTTGGTGTCTAAACAGATCAATTTGATTGATTTGCTCTCAAATGCTTTACAAATCGGAAGAACATCTCAATTTATAGGGATTTTGGGCGTAACCGTTCGATCAAATTGATTTACGGCTGTGATAAAACAGTCCATCGCGAGCTGTTACCATTAAGTTATAGCCGTTCGATCGCGATCGGACACTCGAGATGAAGCCACATCGATGCGCGTTTTAAAACACTGTGAAACGATCGCCGTTGGATCTTGATCGGACGCATCTGATGCGTTTCTTTGCGATTTAATCTCGACCGTTATAACTCTAGCGATCAACGGTCGAGATTAGACGCGATCCAGTGGACCCGATGAAGCCACACATGTCCATTTGATTTAAGTGAAGATCGACGGCTGACGTTACACGCGCGACCGGACGTCCCACATGCTGCCACGTCATCGCACGCATCGACTGTTTGATGGCGACGTGATTGGACGGCTGTGATAATGCCACGTCACCTGTGCATTATAAAATATTCAAAAAATCGAGTTTTAATTAGAAAAATCAATTTTTAATTCCGTAAAATCCTTAGAAAATCCATTAAAAATTCAGAAAAATTCTAGAAAAATCCCTAAAAATTAGAAAATTCATAACTTTCTAAATATAACTCCAAATTAATCCAAATTTCTTTCATTTGATTTGAAAGTTAATTATCTATCATTCTAAAAAGTCAAAATTAATAAATAACAAGAATTTTAATTTATTTTTCAAAAATACATTTACTTCTTTAAGATTTTAACTTTAGAACATTAAGTAAATGTTTACAAAAATGATTACTCTGATTATTTAACTTTAAAAATCATTTATGATCTCAAGGGAAGATAGGTTATAAAATCATTTATCTTTAATTGATCATAATTAACCCTCATTTAAAGTATTTTGAGATTATAATGACTTTTTCATAGAATGATAGATAAAGACTGTTAAATATGATAACATGCATAGGAATGAAAGCTTTTATGTTAAAATATGCATCAATAATCATGTATTATCATGTATAATTAGCATGTTATCACTATCTCCATGTCTTTCTCCCATACCTCCTCTCTTCCAACTCTTGTTTCTCTTCCTTCTATCTTTCCTGATTTTTTTCATCCTTCTATTATGCTTTTTCCCATATTTCATCAGTCCACTTTATTTCTCTTCCTTTTCCTCTGTATCATCCTAAATATTTTGATAAATGTTTCATATCCACCTCTATCTTCTCTTTTTTGGATTCCCAACTAATTTCTTCCATCTATTTACTGTTTGAAGTTTATGATACCTGTCGGCTTGTACATTCCCTCTTTTGGCCCAAATTTTATAATTTCCATGGGAAGGGCATAAAGCAGGCTCTTAGTAAAGCCTAAAGAGGTTTAGGCTGCCCTAGTTGATACAACGATGAGCTACTATGCTGCAATAAAAATTTGAGGTTGATCTTTGAGGAGACAAACATAATTGATGCAAGAGGAATCATGAAGAAAGATAAGCTAGAAATAGTGGCCACATGTTTATGAAATGTGGGAGAGACCCTTGACTCTGCATTTCACAAGGTCAAGTTTCTTGGAGTATGGAATGTCTTGAATGCACAAGTAATTAGAAAGATGTTGTTCATCCAAATGGCATGACTGCATACAAACTGAAATAGAGAAATCTTAGGTTAGGCACTCGGTACTTTTAAAAGACATATGTGGTCGTGGAGTTTCTACAACAATAAGGAAGAAAAAGGATTCAAGTTAGCCCGTGGAAATAGCATAATGGAGGAAGGGGTGTCTTTTTCTAGCTTGTAGAGTTCACATCTAGTTTAGGTTCCGAATCAATCATCTATTTTTTGAAAAATTATCAAAGCATAGTGAAAGGGAAAAAGATGACAAGACAATTAGGGAAAAGGGCGATGACATTTACTCTAGAGGAGATAACAGGGGAAGACAAGCATAATGAAGACATCTTCAAGATGAAATGATGATGTCCAAGAGGAAATAATGATGGGACAAAAGTATCCATGAGAAACATATGGGAACCTATGATAATGGGCAAGTGCCCAAAATTTGGTGATCCATGATGAGTTTCTTCAAGAAAGATGGGCATGTATACTCGATTTCTCTTTCTCTCCCTCTCGATTTCTCTTTCTCTCCCGCTTTCTCTCAATCCCTCTCGACAGTGCAATGGCTCACATTCTCGTCTCTCCTTCTATGGCGTTCTCTTTCTCGGGATCTCCTTTCCCCGCTGAATCTCTCTCACCCTCTCCTCTGCTCGTGCTTTCTCTCTTTCCCCCTCTCTCTTTCGCTCTCTCGTGCTCAATCTTCAGCTCGGTCGTCCGCTCACTCTTCTCTCTTCAGCTCTCTCTACCTCTCCTTTTCGGTCTCCTCTTCTATGTCGTCAGCACTCTCCATCTTTCTCTCGATCTCTCTTTCTGTGAGTCCTACTCTTTCTTACTCTCCCTTATGCTCCCCCTTTGTCGCTCTTTCTCTAGTTCCCCTGCCGAGTCCGGAGGGGTAGAGGATTTTCAGGCGAGCGTCTTTTCAACATTTTTTTGCTCAATTCCATGAAATATGTACTCTCCTTCTCCTGTTTACTGCTTCAATCTAGAGCGTCCTCTCACTCACACACTCTCTCTCTCTCTCTCTCTCTCTACCAAGTGAAAGATTTTAAATGCAGGAAAGGCGGGGATGGCCACACCGGCAATCCCACGACTCGGCAGGAGGCTTCACGGAGATATGAAATGACGCTCAAAGGGCACAGATCAAAGGTCAACTCCAGTACCTGCATCAGCCTCAGTTTCTGTAAGCGTAACTTAAAATTTCAGGAGGCTTCCTCCTGCCACTGATTTTCGGGATTGGACGACTCTGTTAGTGGTGACATTCCCCTTGCGGAAAATCCGTCGTGATCCGAGAAACTAGGAAGCCGTTTCTCGGTTGATCCGCTTTTCCGATCTGTACGATTCCTACTTAATCTCCTCTCCCCCCTCACAGTGCACCGAGAAAAAAGAGATCGACAGCGATGGCGGACTGGTCTCTGCTTCCTACTCCTCTCGTGGACTACGTGGCGGGCCTTCTCAGCGTGGCGGACCAAGCACGCATGGCTTCCACATGCAAGCCGTGGCGGGAGGCCATGGCAGACGGCCTCTGCCGCCGGCGCCCGATGCCATCAATCTGGCTTCTCGTTCCCCATCACAGCGAGGAGGAAGACAACGACCTGCTCTTTGAATTTCCGAGCTTTTCGGAAGGCATGACGCGCAGCTACTTCTTCACCATGCCGTCAGTGAAGGCTCGCGTCATCGGATCATCGCGAGGCTGGCTCTTGCTGGAAGACGACCTCACCCGTCTCCAAGCTTTCTACCCGTTGACCAAAACCAGGGTGGTGTTTCCCTTCTCCGGTAGCCGTCATCGCGAGATCAAGAAAGCCGTCTTCCTGCACCGAGGCGGTGACCAGAGGCCGCCCGTTTTGGCACTTCTTCGCCGATACGAACCTGAGCTGGCCTTTGCCGCTGCCGGCGATGACGTGTGGACGGATCTCTGGTCACCTGCGGGCAGCCATTTGGACGATATCGTGGCCCATGATGGGAAGCTCTACGTTCTCCGGGACCAAAACCAAGTCCTTGTTTTCGACGTTGCCGGGGAGCAGTCTTCGTCCTCTCTTGCAATGACGATCGAAGTGGAGCCAGACTACCATCCATACCAGGCGAAGTATCTTGGGGTGATCTCCGGCCAGTTGATTCTCTTGCGGTGGTGGATTTGCACGGCGTGCCCATTCCGGAGAAGGAGATGCGTGCCCGACTTCGAGGTCCTCCGGTTGCTCACTGGTCATGGAAGTCAACCGTCGTGGGAGCAGCTCAAAGACTTGGCCGGGCACGCCATCCTCCTTGGGAACGACGGCATCGTCGCCGTGCCTGCTGGAGACTTTTGGGAGCTCAAGGCAGACTGCATTTACTCTGTTGCCTGCGACAAGACCTACGGCGAGGCGGGTCTCACAGCGATGAGCGTGGCGAGCAGGGCCGTGGGCTACCAGCCGCTCTCTACTATTTCTTCCTTTTCGCCATTATTCTGGTTCCTGCCGAATGGTGAGGTTTGAGGATTTTAATCGGCGGTCTTTTCTCTGAACGCACTTCTGTAAGCAAACTGTTGAATCATTCATGGTAATCAGAGGACTGGTTGGCCAACTCTCTCATCTCTCTTTCTGTTTATCGATTCAATACGAGATTGATGCAATTCAGAAGCTCTTGACGACACAGACTCCGATCAGATTCTCATCTTCTCATCTCCTCCTTGCTTGGCACTGGCTCGCCTACCTTCTTCCAACTTTCCTCTATTTCTATTTCCTTACCTATGCATTTTTGCCCAATTCTTGCCCTACTAGCCTCCATTTTTGCCTTTTGGCTGCCTTGTCTGCATGGTGACTCTTGAGGTGCCATAGCTGTTTGATTTTCATGATTCATCGGCATAAGAGTTGGAACAAGTAGAGATTGTATCAACATCATCTCCCAAGAAATCATTGCCATAGCATGATACTTGACTTCAATCCTTGAGCTGGATACCACATTTAATTCTTATTAGGCTTCCTCCATGATGTGGGTAGTAGCTAAAGTGAATTTTTTTTATCCTCTTATCACCTATGAAGCAGAAGTTTGAGTAGGACTCAAATCAGAGATGTCCATGTCATTTGTACAAAGGTTCTTTGTAGCCAGAGCCCAATAGGGTTGGTGAATTAGGGCATAGTCCCACATGGGACATATATTTTCCTTTGTTATCTCATCCTCTACACATAGAGGCTATGTACGTTCTTGTTAATCTATCTACCCATAAAGAATTTTAGCATTTCATAAGTGATTAGAGCTGATGGCTCTCCCTCAGACTTCTAGGGTTTCTTTGTCCACCGCCATCGCAGTAGCCATTATGCAGCCCGCATCCGCATCACAAATCAGTACCTGATTTGTGTGCATTTGCCTACATGCCTCTACTAGAGCTGATCCCTCCTTCTGAGGCCACCATTGCCACCAAATCCTACTATTTAGGTCACTCCTGCTATTTCCTTATACAACATCAAGCTCCACAAAACTCACCACTATCTCCTCAAGAGCCTATTTGACACAATTTTTAAGGGGAGAAGATGGTTTTTCCTTGACCACTACCACAATTTTTTAGGGTTGGAGACCTTTTAACAGGGCCCCCCTATGGCGGGAAATTTTTTTGGGTACCACACTTCCCTTCCTCCCCCCTAATGATTGCCACAACTTCTCAATGGTGGGATACTTTCAAAGAAAGAGTACCTTGATCTTTAGGATACTTGATTACTTGCCAACAAAACTAGAATCCTCATTGATTGAGTCTTGCCAAGTTATGGGATGTTGATTTGGGGATATTGGAGGGTGTCACCTAGTATCGATGTCTGATGAGGAAGCTGATCTATGTGGTGATAAGTGCCCTTGATATAGTCCATGATTTTAGTGTTCTTAGCCTACTTATGTAGAAATCTTTTAAGGTGCATTACATGTACTTACATATATCAAGCCAGCATCTAGAAAATAGCTCATCTACGATTGGCACAATTATCTTAGGTTTAAGGCTTATTTTTAGTCTAATTATGTTGGGAACAAAGGATATCAAATATTAACCTTGGGGAGTTGCACATATGTCAGTGGCAATCTGATGCCTTAAGACTCTTGCAAGCAAAATGTTGTTTCTTGTTTTAATGGAGAAATTGAGTATTGTGTTGTTATCGAAACAACTTGTGTGATGGTATGGCTTCGATATCTTCTACAAGATTTTGGGCATCATGTGAGATGCCCCTGACTATGTACTTTAATAATCGAGTAGTTATCTTCTTTTTGGAGAGTTCTATATTTCATGAGTGTCATAACATTCATGGCAAGATAGTGTAAAGGGTCATTAGTGTGCACAACGATGGATACTATGTGACTTATAAGCTAATCACACTTGCACGTATGTCGTTGATATTCATCAAAAATGAATTTTTTATTGTCAGTGTTATGTGATGTTTGCAATAAAGTTCATGAGTATATGTAATGACTTAATGAATTATGATGAGATCATAATATAGTGATCATTAGTCTTTAAATATATGTTCTAAACATTGTTATTTGTGAGATATTCGAGAAGGATATCAACTTATCCGGAAAGAATAACACTATATAATATGGCTCATATGTATGATATTATAGCCATTAGTGTGGAGGCACGAAGGATTGATCGTGAGTAATCTTCAGAATAAGAGTTCATTAAACTGATACCTATGAATTCCTGAATGGTACTATACTTAATTGTGAATCAAGTTGATTCATGTCACAGTTGTGTATGTTGTCCTTTGACGTAAGATACCAAAGACATCTTGTGGATGTATGACTATGTTTTGATTATGACTTATGAATCCTTGGCCATAGATCTCTAAAGCATTATATATTAGATACGACATGAAGTCCCAAAAGATGATTGTGTGATCAATATGGGATCATTTACCCTCAATCTCTCCCGCTTTCTCTGAATCCCTCTCGACATTGCAATGGCTCACATTCTCATCTCTCCTTCTATGGCGTTCTCTTTCTCGGGATCTCTTCTTTCCCCGCTGAATCTCTCTCACCCTCTCCTCTGCTCGGTGCTTTCTCTCTTTCCCCCTCTCTCTTCCGCTCTCTCGTGCTCAATCTTCTGCTGTGTCGTCCGCTCACTCTCTCTCTGCAGCTCTCTCTACCTCTCCTTTTCGGTCTCCTCTTCTATGTCGTCAGCACTCTCCATCTTTCTCTCGATCTCTCTTTCTGTCAGTCCTACTCTGTCTTACTCTCCCTCACGCTCCCCCTTTCTCGCTCTTTCTCTAGTTCCCCTCTGTCTCCTTTCTCCCGCATTCTCCTCCCAACTTTTCGGTTATTATTCAGTCTCTAATATCCCTCAACTTTTTTCATCCTTTAATTTCCGTTATAGTTTAATTAATCTTGGACATTTTCCTCTCCTGCCGCTAAAATGGACATTTTCTCGCCCTAAAATCCCTGCGGATCGACTAGGAAGCTATATGCCTTAACTCTCTGCTCAGCAGCAGCCACGTAGCGGCTAGTCTGACGATGACAATCCGAGGTCTGAGCTGCTCGGCCTGCTCTCGGCGGCTTCTTCTTTTCTCGCTGTTCCGGTTCCTGCCGAGTTCGGAGGGGTAGAGGATTTTCAGGCGAGCGTCTTGTCAACATTTTTTTGCTCAATTCAATGAAATATGTACTCTCCTTCTCCTGTTTACTGCTTCAATCTAGAGCGCCCTCTCACTCACACACTCTCTCTCTCCCCACCTGGAGGAAGGTTTTAAATGCACGAAAGGCGGGGATGGCCGCACCGGCAATCTCACGTCTCGGCAGGAGGCTTCACGGAGATATGAAATGACGCTCATAGGGCAGAGATCAAAGGTCAACTCCAGTACCTGCATCAGCCTCAGTTTCTGTAAGCGTAACTTAAAATTTCAGGAGGCTTCCTCCTGCCACTGATTTTCGGGATTGGAAGACTCTGTTAGTGGTGACATTCCCCTTGCGGAAAATCCGTCGTGATCCGAGAAACTAGGAAGCCGTTTCTCGGTTGATCCGCTTTTCCGATCTGTACGATTCCTACTTAATCTCCTCTCCCCCCTCACAGTGCACCGAGAAAAAAGAGATCGACAGCGATGGCGGACTGGTCTCTGCTTCCTACTCCTCTCGTGGACTACGTGGCGGGCCTTCTCAGCGTGGCGGACCAAGCACGCATGGCTTCCACATGCAAGCCGTGGCGGGAGGCCATGGCAGACGGCCTCTGCCGCCGGCGCCCGATGCCATCAATCTGGCTTCTCGTTCCCCATCACAGCGAGGAGGAAGACGACGACCTGCTTTTTGAATTTCCGAGCTTTTCGGAAGGCATGGCGCGCAGCTACTTCTTCACCATGCCGTCAGTGAAGGCTCGCGTCATCGGATCATCGCGAGGCTGGCTCTTGCTGGAAGACGACCTCACCCGTCTCCAAGCTTTCCACCCGTTGACCAAAACCAGGGTGGAGTTTCCCTTCTCCGGTAGCCGTCACCGCGAGATCAAGAAAGCCGTCTTCCTGCACCGAGGCGGTGACCAGAGGCCGCCCGTTTTGGCGCTTCTCCGCCGATACGAACCTGAGCTGGCCTTTGCCGCTGCCGGCGATGACGTGTGGACGGATCTCTGGTCACCTGCGGGCAGCCATTTGGACGATATCGCGGCCCATGAGGGGAAGCTCTACGTTCTCCGGGACCAGAACCAAGTCCTGGTCTTCGACGTTGCCGGGGAGCAGTCTTCGTCTTCTCTTGCAATGACGATCGAAGTGGAGCCAGACTACCATCCATACCAGGCGAAGTATCTTGGGGTGATCTCCGGCCAGTTGATTCTCTTGCGGTGGTGGATTTGCACGGCGTGCCCATTCCGGAGAAGGAGATGCGTGCCCGACTTCGAGGTCCTCCGGTTGCTCACTGGTCATGGAAGTCAACCGTCGTGGGAGCAGCTCAAAGACTTGGCCGGGCACGCCATCCTCCTTGGGAACGACGGCATGGTCGCCGTGCCTGCTAGAGACTTTTGGGAGCTCAAGGCAGACTGCATTTACTCTGTTGCCTGCGACAAGACCTACGGCGAGGCGGGTCTCACAGCGATGAGCGTGGCGAGCAGGGCCGTGGGCTACCAGCCGCTCTCTACTATTTCTTCCTTTTCGCCATTATTCTGGTTCCTGCCGAATGGTGAGGTTTGAGGATTTTACTCGGCGGTCTTTTCTCTGAACGCACTTCTGTAAGCAAACTGTTGAATCATTCATGGTAATCAGAGGACTGGTTGACCAACTCTCTCATCTCTCTTTCTGTTTATCGATTCAATACGAGATTGATGCAATTCAGAAGCTCTTGACGACACAGACTCCGATCAGATTCTCATCTTCTCCTCTTCTCTATCTTCTTGGATCAAACTCACAAACAAACATAGGGAAGGTTCTTCTACTTGCCTCCTTGCTTGGCACTGGCTCGCCTACCTTCTTCCAACTTTACTCTACTTCTATTTCCTTACCTATGCATTTTTGCCCAATTCTTGCCCTACTAGCCTCCATTTTTGCCTTTTGGCTGCCTTGTCTGCATGGTGACTCTGCCTACCTCTTGAGTTGCCATAGCTGTTTGATTTTCATGATTCATTGACATAAGAGTAGGTACAAGTAGAGATCATATCAACATCATCTCCCAAGCGATCATTGCCATAGCATGATACTTCACTTCAATCTTTGAGCTGGATACCTCAAATAATTTCTTATTAGGCTTCCTCCATGATTTGGGTAGTAGCTAAACTGAATTTGTTTTATCCTCTTATCACCTATGAATCAGAAGTTTGAGCACGACTCAACTCAGAGATGTCCATGTCATTTGTAGAAAGGCTCTTTGTAGCCATAGCCCAATAGGGTTGGTGAATTAGGGCATAGTCCCACATGGGACATATATTTTCCTTCGTTATCTCATCCTCTATACATAGAGGCTATGTACTTTCTTGTTAATCTATCTACCCATAAAGAATTTTAGCATTTCATAAGTGATTAGAGCTGGTCGCTCTCCTTAAGACTTCTAGGGTTTCTTTGTCCACCGCCATCACAGTTGCCATTATGCAACCCGCATCCGCATCACAATCAGTACCTGATTTCTGTGCATTTGCCTAATAACGCCGCATCACAATCAGTACCCGCTCCCGTTTTCTTCCAAGCGTGTACTCGAGCACATCAAGAGCACTCTGAATTACGGGCAATGGTATAAGTAGGGGGAGATTTTTTGGCTGATCGGGTGCAGTGACAACGATTATGCTGATGATCACGTAGATAAGAAGAGCACTTCAGGAATTGTATTCCTACTTGCTGAAAGCGTGATAAAATGGACTTCTCAAAAGCGAAAAATCGTCACTCTGTTGTCGTGTGAAATTGAGTACATTGGCCTTAGAACTGCAGCTCATCAAAGGACTTGGCTATTTGGGCTCATTGAAGAATTGACCCCGAGCTAGAGGACAAGCCCATGAAGATCATGATGGATAAGAGATCAGCCGTAGTGCTCGCCGAAAATCTAGCATTTCACTTATCACTATATTAGAACCTGTGTTGGAGAATTGAACAGTATGTTGCGACGAAAAATATCGGAGTATCTGATGTGGGAAATCATCTTCAAGTTTTAAGAAGGTGACATATTCGGGTTCAGACATTGAGGATAATGACGAGTGCCCATCAGATCGTCGAACGTTCAATGAAATTATTAGGCCTTCTTGGATTATGGTTGTTCTTTAATTTTCTCTCTCCACTTTAGACTCTTTGTGTAATGGTGGGCATCCATCGCCGAGTAATAACGGTCTAGATTTGCCAGCATAGCATCTGGTAGCCGAGGTGGTCATCACTACTGTAGCTGCCGCTAGAATGTGTTCGAGGTGGGCCTTTAAGAGACAGTCGTGCTCTACATCTCTGTGTGTGGCACATCTTTGATCTTTCTTTTAAAAGAATTTTCTTATCTCTCTTGAGGTTCTTGAGAGGTTCGAATGGACGTATATGAGTTGTACCACCACAGAACTGACTCAATTTACTACCCATCCTTTGTACACGTTTGACTATAAGTTAAGTAATATTAACATTGTAAATAATATTACATTAGAGGACGAAATATTTCTGATTTAAGGAGTTTATATAACCTTACGATAATAGAATTATTATTTGATCGATCATTAGCCAAGATATTAGATTAATATCTTACTACAAGTTCAGTTGTATTAAGATTGATAAGTTTATGAAACCTAATAGTGAGGGAAATATTATTTTAATTTCCCTATAATTAACCATTTAATAGATAAATTTATTCATCAATTGTATATCAAATCATAATAAGATGAATAGGATAGTCAATCTGATAAATTGTACTTTAATTGCATGATAATCATGTTTACATTTTGACTATAAGTTAAGTAATATTAACATTGTAAATAATATTACATTAGAGGACGAAATATTTCTGATTTAAGGAGTTTATATAACCTTACGATAATAGAATTATTATTTGATCGATCATTAGCCAAGATATTAGATTAATATCTTACTACAAGTTCAATTGTATTAAGATTGATAAGTTTATAAAACCTAATAGTGAGGGAAATATTATTTTAATTTCCCTATAATTAACCATTTAATATATAAATTTATTCAACAATTGTATATCAAATCATAATAAGATGAATAGGATAGTCAATCTGATAAATTGTATATTAATTGCATGATAATCATGTTTACATTTTTTACTATAAGTTAACATTAATTGTATATCAAATCATAATAAGATGAGTAAGTTAAGTAATATTAACATTGTAAATAATATTACATTAGAGGACAAAATAAGAATGAGACAACTAGTTAAGTGGGTAATTTTTGAAAAAAAAAATGATAGAATTCCTCTCTAAAAATTGATAAAAAAACCCTGGAAACTTAAAAATAAACGTCTACAAAGAACTATAAAGTTTTCTCATTCAACATTTCCCATCGGCTGTTTGGTCATCTCATCGCCGAACCCTATGCTCGTTCCTCGTTATCGCTTTGGAAGATCGTCAAGCGTCGAAGCCTCCTTCGCAGTTGCTTATCCCCTTCAAGGTTAAGTCATGAAAAGGAGTGAACAAAGCATAACATTTAACTGTTAATAGTATGATAAGTGATGATAGGTGATGGCCTCAGTGAAAGATTTTAAATGAAAGCATAACACACTCTCTCTCTCTCTCTCTACTCAGTGAAAGATTTTAAATGCACGAAAGGCGGGGATGGCCACACCGGCAATCCCACGACGCGGCAGGAGGATTCACGGAGATATGAAATGACGCTCAAAGGGCAGAGATCAAAGGTCAACTCCAGTACCTGCATCAGCCTCAGTTTATGTAAGCGTAACTTAAAATTTCAGGAGGCTTCCTCCTGCCACTGATTTTCGGGATTCGAAGACTCTGTTATTGGTGACATTCCCCTTGCGGAAAATCCGTCGTGATCCGAGAAACTAGGAAGCCGTTTCTCGGTTGATCCGCTTTTCCGATCTGTACGATTCCTACTTAATCTCCTCTCCCCCCTCACAGTGCACCGAGAAAAAAGAAATCGGCAGCGATGGCGGACTGGTCTCTGCTTCCTACTCCTCTCGTGGACTACGTGGCGGGCCTTCTCAGCGTGGCGGACCAAGCACGCATGGCTTCCACATGCAAGCCGTGGCGGGAGGCCATGGCAGACGGCCTCTGCCGCCGGCGCCCGATGCCATCAATCTGGCTTCTCGTTCCCCATCAGAGCGAGGAGGAAGACGACAACCTGCTCTTTGAATTTCCGAGCTTTTCGGAAGGCATGACGCGCAGCTACTTCTTCACCATGCCGTCAGGGAAGGCTCGCGTCATCGGATCATCGCGAGGCTGGCTCTTGCTGGAAGACGACCTCACCCGTCTCCAAGCTTTCCACCCGTTGACCAAAACCAGGGTGGTGTTTCCCTTCTCCGGTAGCCGTCACCGCGAGATCAAGAAAGCCGTCTTCCTGCACCGAGGCGGTGACCAGAGGCCGCCCGTTTTGGCGCTTCTCCGTCGATACGAACCTGAGCTGGCCTTTGCCGCTGCCGGCGATGTCGTGTGGACGGATCTCTGGTCACCTGCGGGCAGCCATTTGGACGATATCGTGGCCCATGATGGGAAGCTCTACGTTCTCCGGGACCAGAACCAAGTCCTGGTCTTCGACGTTGCCGGGGAGCAGTCTTCGTCTTCTCTTGCAATGACGATCGAAGTGGAGCCAGACTACCATCCATACCAGGCGAAGTATCTTGGGGTGATCTCCGGCCAGTTGATTCTCTTGCGGTGGTGGATTTGCACGGCGTGCCCATTCCGGAGAAGGAGATGCGTGCCCGAGTTCGAGGTCCTCCGATTGCTGACTGGTCATGGAAGTCAACCGTCGTGGGAGCAGCTCAAAGACTTGGCCGGGCACGCCATCCTCCTTGGGAACGACGGCATGGTCGCCGTGCCTGCTGGAGACTTTTGGGAGCTCAAGGCAGACTGCATTTACTCTGTTGCCTGCGACAAGACCTACGGCGAGGCGGGTCTCACAGCGATGAGCGTGGCGAGCAGGGCCGTGGGCTACCAGCCGCTCTCTACTATTTCTTCCTTTTCGCCATTATTCTGGTTCCTGCCGAATGGTGAGGTTTGAGGATTTTACTCGGCGGTCTTTTCTCTGAACGCACTTCTGTAAGCAAACTGTTCAATCATTCACGGTAATCAGAGGACTGGTTGGCCAACTCTCTCATCTCTCTTTCTGTTTATCGATTCAATACGAGATGAAGTCAAAGCTCAGGAGCAAATACCTGTCGTCGAAGAAGATTGATGCAATTCAGAAGCACTTGACGATACAGACTCTGATCAGATTCTCATCTTCTCCTCTTCTCTATCTTCTCCAACTTTTCTCTATTTCTATTTCCTTACCTATGCATTGTTGCCCAATTCTTGCCCTACTAGCCTCCATTTTTGCCTTTTGGCTGCCTTGTCTACATGGTGACTCTGCCTAGCTCTTGAGTTGCCATAGCTGTTTGATTTTCATGGTTCATTGACATAAGAGTAGGTACAAGTAGAGGTCGTATCAACATCATCTCCCAAGAAATCATTGCCATAACATGATACTTCACTTCAATCCTTGAGGTGGATACCACATTGAATTTCTTATTAGGCTTCCTCCATGATTTGGGTAGTAGCTAAAGTGAATTTTTTTTATCCTCTTATCACCTATGAATCAGAAGTTTGAGCACGACTCAACTCAGAGATGTCCATGTCATTTGTACAAAGGTTCTTTGTAGCCATTGCCCAATAGGGTTGGTGAATTAGGGCATAGTCCCACATGGGACATATATTTTCCTTCGTCATCTCATCCTCTACACATAGAGGCTATGTTCGCTCTTATTTATCTATCTACCCATAAAGAATTTTAGCATTTCATAAGTGATTAGAGCTGATTGCTCTCCTTAAGACTTCTAGGGTTTCTTTGTCCACCGCCATCGCAGTAGCCATCATGCAACCCGCATTTGCATCACAAATCAGTACCTGATTTGTGTGCAATTGCCTACATGCCTCTACTAGAGTTGATCCCTCCTTCTACATAGGACACCTGCTATTTCCTTATACAACATCTCTAGCTCCACAAAACTCACTAGTATCTCCTCAAGAGCCTATTTGACACAATTTTTAATGGAAGAAAATGGTTTTTCCTTGACCAATACAAAAATTTTTTAGGGTTGGAGACCTTTTTACAGGACCCCCCTATGGTGGGAAATTTTTTTTGGTGTACCACACTTCCTTTTCTCCCCCCTAAAGATTGCCACAACTTCTCAATGGTGGGATACTTTCAAAGAAAGTGTACCTTGATCTTTAGGATACTTGATTACTTGGCAACAAAACTAGAATCCTCATTGATTGAGTCTTGCCTAAGTTAATATACAGAAGAAGCTAATTACCTCCCCCTCCTTGAATTTGTAACACCATCAAATTAGGAATCTAATTCAAAGCATGGAAACCTCTTAATCCAACCTCCACTAGATCACCATGTCCTCCTATTTCAAAAAGTGATGGTCCCTAACTGCCCCCATCAACTTTGAGCAGGGGTGCACCAGCCACCAAAAGCCCTATGGCCTTAGTGAGAAATGTTGTTGGCTAGGCTTCCCATGGCAAACCCTATCTTCTCCAATATTTTTGCAACTTGACATATTGATATCATCTATATCCTAACTAATTCATTCACTAGTCATAATCATGGGAATGTGATCGTCACTTAAATGAGGTGATTCTACTTATAATAATGTGGTGGTAAGTAAGAAAGGTCATATTCCTTGCGTCACATAGATGATCATATCACTCAAGTGATCCCAATGTTGTGACTCAAAATTCTAGTCCTTAGAAGAATGCACTAGAGTGAATTATGTAATTGTTTAGTACATATATTAGATTCATTGTAATAAATTTACTCTTCATCCGTGATTATTGACATGAATTATTATTTTTTGATGTTTCAATTTGTATTCAAGCCCCTTATAGTTGATCTCATGAATACAAATATCAAGGATGATATTTCATCTTCTTTTGTGACAATTGAAATGTTGATAGAATTATTTTCTATCCACCCAATGTCCTACCTTTAACCTCTGATAGAAGTTAATCTCCATCTCCAAAATCATGTAGTTGTTTCACAAGTGGAGGTGAAATGGTGATATCTCTCTCTAAAGATCTCAACTTATACAAAAAATGATGCCCAGGAGCTAAGAAAACTTGAAGCTCACCTATTAGCACACACTATGCCAATGCACAACAACCAGCATGAGGCTCAAGACCACAATCAAATAAACTGAAATAAAGCTATCTGATACCACACAATGAGACATATCGGGAAACTTCATATTCTAGTCATATACATTAATGAGTGTCAATGCGCAGCTTTGTTGAGCACAAAACATGCAATGGTTAAATCAGTTTTTAAGCCACACACTTGTGATAGTTCAAGTCAGGTACAATGGTAAATATGTGTCAATTCCACAAACAATTGGGCAAGCCAAAATGATAAGAAAAAACTTTCTCCAACTCACATCAAAGGCTGAAAATAGATGATAAAATAAATATAATGAAATATTTGATAAAAGGAGTTTGCAACAAGGTGGCCATAAACCAAAGTTGAAATAAGGAAGATATACAAGAAACACCATCATGATCATAATCGTGAGAATCTCGCAAAAGTCATCAAGAACACCGTAAAAAATCTATACCTACTCATAATCTAATGCTAACGAAACTTTTAGTGTAGGGAGAAAAATCTTACAAGCTTGGAGATGATGCAAAGATGACCTTTGTCGGGGGATTGAAGGTTAATGTTTTTTATTGCTCGACGATGGCTGTTGGTATCCAAGCAATGAAATCCACACACTCCTATTCATTGAGTAGACTACTACTAACCCATAGGTAATGGGAAGATGACCCTATTTTTCTAGTTCTATCAATGAAGTTGACAATTCTTCTAGAATGACTATCAACCTTGAATCAATGAACTCCTTCCGAATTTCAAGGTCAATGAATGATCATTAAACATAATTTCACACAAAAATATGAAATAAATGAAAATTCTTCATTGAAAGGGTGACAAGATTAAGTTTGGCCAAGAACAATGCCTCCGAAGCCCACACAGAAGAAAAAGAGGGAGGACCTTATTTCAAGGTCTGAAATGGCCTTAACATCTAGATTGTACAGCCCATCTAAGGTTATTTCAAGCTCAAAAACCCTAAAAACAGAGTCCTTTTTCTGATTTTTCTTGTCTGTGGACTTGGGAGTCCTCGTGGCCAAACTCAATCCTCACATTGTTTCAATAATGATTTTCATTTCTTTCATGTCAAGGTGTGCCATTCTTTCAAATGATCATTTATTGACCTTGAAATGCATGGAGAATTCATTGGTTGAACATAGATATCAATTGTAGAAGAATCCTCATCTTCAAGCATTCATCCAAAAAATAATAATCATCTTTGAATTGCCTCTCATTTGTGGGAGTCTTCTCCAAGAGTGATAGGTTGGGATTACTTCACTCAAACTGCAACAATTTTCATCGAGTAATAAACTTCAATATGACCGCAAAGGGTCATCTTTGCCTCATCTTTGGGTCAGTTGAATTTTCTTCATTCACTAAAGATTTAGTTTGCGTTAGATAAGTGTTTTTTAGAAATTTTCTCTCCTACACTCATGATGGTCTTTTTTTTGTGTCTACCTCTTTTCAACTTTGATGAAGACCCTATTTGATGCATTGGATTCCATTTTATATGCAGTTATTAAGTCTTCTAATATTTACTTTCTCATCTACTTTCATCCTCTGATTTGACCCTATTTGTTTTTGTCTACCCGTTTCACTATTGATTTGACATGAGTTCACCATTGTACTTGGATTACAACTAGATGGATTCTCTATGCATTTGACAGGTTTTGCACCATGGTCCCCTTAAGCTGCATTGAAATAGGACAAAGGCCATCAAGATAGCTCATTGGGCTTCACTTGGGCACAAGGGTAGAGATTGCAGCAAGTCCCTAAAAAATTTCAAGAAATTGTCACGTCCCCTTAAAGTAATCAGATCGCCCATTTGAAGAGTTTTTGACAACTAGGATTTGGCTACATGTAGCCCGATCCCATGATCGCATGAGGAGACTCAATTATCAAAGCACTTTATTTAGAAAAATACTGCTGCATCATAATGACATGAATTATGCATTAAAATATCTTCAAAAGGTATATTTTCACAAAGAAAAAACATGTTATCAATATTGTCTCTACACCCTCAACATGCAAATGTACTCTCAAACACATAATGCTGCATTCCATCTCTCTCTCTCTCTCTCTCTCTCCCCAAAAATTTAGGTGCCTTGACACATGAATGGTGCACTATGCACTTTGTCTCACATATGAGAAGTGTCTTTGGGCCCCCAACTCCATCATGGTAACCAAGAGGACAAAATTGACTAAATCATTCAAGGTGGGTTAGAATGGTTACTAATAAAATGGAAGCAAAGTATATGGCATTTCTTCTTATTCTTCTTCTACCTCTCCTAGGTCTTTTTGTTATCTTCTTGTGTTCTTGATATAATTATGATGTTGTAGAAGATTTTTGGAACTTGAGCAAAGTAAGTTTGACTCTTCCTTGTGCTTTGCATTGGTGTACCTCATTCGAGGGATCTCTTCCTTTCCTCTCTCTGCTGATGCTCTACCAATTTCTCCTTCTTCCTCTTTACACAATCCTTCCCCCCCTCTCTCTCTTGTCATTGTATCTAGATTTTATTTCTCCCTCAATTTTTTCCTTCTTTTCTTTTTATCTACCTATCTATGTCTCTCCCTTTCTTCCTGAATTTTCTCTCTCTACTAGCTTTATCTCCTTTGATTTTGCTCTTCTTGTTCTTTCCCTCTCTCTTCCCATTTTTCTTCCATTTTCTTTCTTTATTTCTATTTTTCCTGTCTCTTCCCCCTATGTTATTTTTATTTCTCTTTATGCTCAACTCTCTCTCCCTTCCATTCCGTTTTACTCTCTTCCTTGGCCCAACTAATGCTCCCTTGCTCTCAAGCTCCTGTCTATATTGTGATTTGGTCCTCTTTTCTTGTGTTGCTGTTTTTGTTTTTTGTTTCTCTCTCTTTTCTATCCATTCTCTCAATATGAAGTGCAGCTCTAAATTTCTCTTTCCAACTTTTTTCTCCCACTTTCCCTTTCTTTTCCCTTTTCCTCTATCTCTTTCTCTTTATGCGCTACTCTCTTTCTCTTGCTAGACATTCTCTTTCTTCCATAAATTCCTCTCCCATAGTCCCTCTATCTCCACATCGTTCTCCCACACCTCCTCTCCTCCAACTCTTGTTTCTCTTCCTTCTATCTTTCCTATTTTTTCTGCCTCTATTATGCTTTTCCCCATATTTCATCAGTCCACTTCCTTTCTCTTCCTTTTCCTCTGTATCATCCTATATATTTTGATAAATGTATCATATCCACATCTACCTTCTCTTTTTTGGATTCCCAACTAATTTCTTTCATCTATTCATTTTTTGAAGTTTATGATACCCGTCGGCTTGTACATTCCCTCTTTTTGGCCCAAATTTTATAATATCTGTGGGAAGGGCATAAAGCAGGCTCTTAGTAAAGCCTAAAGAGGTTTAGGCTGCCCAAGTGGACCATACCTAGTTGATGCAATGAGTAGCTACTATCCTGCAATAAAAATTTGAGGTTGATCTTTGAGGAGACAAACATAATTGATGCAAGAGGAATCATGAAGAAAGACAAGCTAGAAATAGTGGCCACATGTTTATGAAATGTGGAAGAGACCCTAGACTCTGCATTTCACAAGGTCAAGTTTCTTGGAGTATGGAATGTCTTGAATGCACAAGTAATGAGAATGATGTTGTTCATCCAAATGGCATGACTGCATACAAACTGAAATAGAGAAATATTTGGTTAGGCACTCGGTACTTTTAAAAGAAATATGAGCTCATGGAGTTTCTACAACAATAAGGAAGAAAAAGGATTCAAGTTAGCCCATGGAAAGAGAATAATGGAGGAAGGAGTGTATTTTTCGAGCTTGTAGAGTTCACATCTAGTTTAGGTTCCAAATCAATCATCTATTTTCTGAAAAATTATCAAAGCATAGTGAAAGGGAAAAAGATGACAAAATAATTAGGGGAAAGGCCGATGACATTTACTCTAGAGGAGATAACAAGGGAAGACAAGCATAATGAAGACATCTTCAAGAGGAAATGATGATTGATAACATGCAATCTTAACATGATAAAACATGATTATTAATGCAAAATAAGGCATAAAACATTCCATTTATATGCATGTTATCATACTTTGAGTGCATTTCTATCATTCTATGCAATTTTATGTTATAATCTCAAAATGCGTTAATTTAGGGTTAATTATGATGAATTAAAGATTAAAGATTTTATAACCCATCTTTACTTGAGATTATAAGTGGTTTTTAAAGTTAAATAATAGGAGAAATCATTTTTATGAACATTAATTTAATTTTCTAAAGTTAAAATCTTAAAGAAATGAATGTATTTTTGAAATAAGAATTAAATATCTTGTTATTTAAATAATTTGACTTTTTAGAATGATAGATAATTAAATTTCAGATCAAATGAAAGAAATTTGGATTAATTTGTTGTATTTTAAAAGTTATGATTTTTACAATTTTTAGGGATTTTTTCTGGATTTTTCCTATTTTATTTTCTATTTAAAACGTTTAAAATAAATAAATAAATAACAAAAAGCTTTTATTTTTTGCGCGGGTCCCACGTGGATGCGACGTGGCACTTAGGGCCACGTGGCAGCGCCACGCGGCGCCTACGCGGCGTATATATATTTATTAATATTTTACATATCATATATAGTAGAGGTTTTCAGCTTTCCGTAGATCGGAAAGGTATTCAAACCATAAGATCGTCGGGTGTTATAAACCCGATAGTTTTGCTTAATTTTTTTCCGTGTGGGACTAAGTCCCACACAGTTATCTTCATTTCAAGCGACGTGGCTGATGGAGGAGCGTCGATCGTGCGGAGCGCAGAAAATCCATGCGTCGATCGCGTGAATGCGGGACCACTGATCAATCAATGACGCATGTGTCTTAAAGGCGTTATTATAACGGTCAGATTTAATGCGACGTGGTGGCATCACAAGCTTTGATCGCGTGGACGCACGGACCACCGGAGATCATCAATGCACGTGTCTTAAAAGCGGTGTTATAACGGTCCAGATGCAATCGCGCGGGGAGCATCTGACGCATTGGATCAAGATCCAACGGCGGAACTTAAAAGTGTTTTATAACGCATGTTTTAAAGGCTTCATTAGAACCATCGGATCGCGATCCAACGGCTACGAAACGACGCGTTTTTAAACGCATATCAAGTGGATCATCCTGGCGCTCCATCCGCGATCTAACAGTTGCGAAATTTTCATACCGTTTCGTATTGATGCGTTTAATCCGGACCGTTGATGCGGATTAAACGCATCAATCGGACGGTTACGCCCAATTTCGGCTATAAAACGAAGTGTTCTTTGTCTTTTGTAAGCATTCGAGGAAGATTTCATTTAATCGACTTATCTACACGCATATTTTCTTGAATCTCTCACTTGTAATCGCTTCTAGACTTGATTTCGCGTCCGCGGAGTGTTTATAAGTGAGATTTCGTCGATTGATCGAGGAGAATTTGTCTCTTGAACACCGATGTTCACGTTTGAATTCGCGGAATGAATAGCTGTCGATCCGGCGATCAATTGGATCGATTCAATCGTTATCTTAGGTTAGAAAACAAGTTTTTCCTCTAATCTATCATCATGTATCATCAATTTTAAGTTTATGATCTTAATTTCGTTTTATTTAGCTTTTAATTTCAATTTGTGTTCTTCGCGATTCCGAAAATTTTGTCTCACTTCACTCTTTGATTTCTTCGCAATTACTAATCCAAATGGAGTGATTATTGATTCCGTGGATAGATCTTTGAGTTATCTTTCTAAATCTACCATTTTCCCTATTTTTCACCTCAATTCATCGTCCAATTTGATCAATTTCCAAAAGATATCTCGAAAATATCTTAATTCCCTATGGATTTGACCCTTATTTACCATTATACCTTTCAATTCGAGTCAATTTCTTAAAAATTGGTAAGTTCGAATAATTTTTGATGCGATACCGTGTGAAATCGACGACCTCGCGGTCTCGTCTTGTCAATGATGTCCAAGAGGAAATGATGATGGGACACAAGTATCCATGAGAAACATATGGGAACTTGTGATAATGGGCAAGTGCCCAAAATTTGGTGATCCATGAAGAGTTTCTTCGAGCAAGATGGGCATGTATACTTGAAGAATAGGCATGGATGGCAATATGATTTCTAGGAGAGTTAATTAAAGTAGCTTGCTTCTTGATTTCTTCCGTGATGAAGTTAGCTAATGTAGGCACACATTTTCAGCTCTTATGAATACCTATCAAGAGTTAAGAAGATGCATTGTGTGTGGAGATGTGATTCTTTTAAGGTTTTTATGCATAAGTCATGCCACAATGATGCATGTTGCCATGTTTTTATTATATTTTCATCAATCATATGGCATTTTCCACAAGTTCTCAAAAGTGCAATATTTAATGCTAATTCTATGTTGTTAATATATTTGACCTTTTCATGATCAAATATTTTTTATTAGGCTATGCTATTAAAAATTTAGAATTAGAGACTTGAAAACATTAAGTTTTTAATAAAGAGAAGAATGATGAGATTTTGATCTAGATGTAATTCCAAAGTTGACCTAACTTTATTTAAAAGGCAATCTAGTGATATTTCTACCAACCCTTCAATTCTCTTGTTATTTTGAAACTAAATGACATAGGAAAAAATAGACGATTAAGTTCCCATTCCGATGATAGAAAATTTGGTGAAAAAGGATCTATGTTTTGCAAGATATTTAGTTTATTCTTTTTTCTCTTTTGTCCTATTCTTTTTCAAAAGTTTTTCTGACTTAAAACATTAACAATTACTGCTTCACTTGTCATTAAATAAAATTCAAAGAATAAAGATGAATTAGGATTAGATCATGGAGATTTCTTGGATTAGAAAAGGTACATGAAAGGATGATGGCACTCTTTTGGCCCCCAATCTTAAATATTTTCACACAAGCTTAGATAGCCCATCCTAAACAAGTGGTGAATGACTAGGTAATAACAGATGATTTAATATTACAAGAATATAAATTTTGAAAGAATTAAAGCACAAAATTCAAGTAAATCAGGCCTTATTAATAAATTCAAAAATTATAATTTTACCATGAAATTATGAAAATCAAGTAGAATCATTATTTCAAAATCATTTCATAAGTTGATCACTTGAAAGAAATTTGATCCTACAATTTTTAAGGTAAATTTGGTGCTAAATTGGTAAAAAAATATTTTTTATTATAAAATGCTCTCACTTTGTTTTCATTAAAATATATTAGAATTTTCCCTAGTTTTGGTGACTCTACTTGGTTTACGTTGAAAATGTGATTTTAGTGTTGATTGCGCTTTTCGGGGTTTCTTGTATTGCAAGCATTTTTTTGGAGTTAAATGAGTCATTATGGGAGAAAGGATGGTTACAGCCCATAAGGTAAGGGAGGACGATTAGGGTCCAAGTGGGGAGAGAGATAAAAGGTAGCTCGAGGAGAAAAATTGCAGAAGTTCTTGGAGCAGATTCATATTGCAATAGCTGTTGAAGAAGCAACAGGAATATCATAGAGGCATGTATAGAGTCCTTGAATTGTGAAGACACCTCAAATGACGCTCTAAGGGTGTCATGGGTAGAGAGTTATCAATTTCATCATCGATTTGCCAATGCCAAACTACTGCATCCCCTACCAAATTGAGTTCGATTTCCTCCCTTTTTGAGGTTATCAAGATTGTTTGCAGTAGCAGGATGTTTTGACATGCACAAATGCCTCACAAGGAGCCAAGATTGCCACTAATCTTTGCAGCAATCACTCCATCTCTTCGTCCATGACTCCATTGGTGATGACCAATGGAGTTGGATTGTGAGCGTTGGATGCTAGAGTAATGAAGTGCTAGATGAGGCCATGTCATCGCAGACCAACGTCAGTTTTAAAGGCTGTTCATATTGTAGATTGATATAAAAGCAATTCAACCTGTGCCTATCAAGAGATCAGTCAATGTGTCTCAATGTATGGCATACAGATTTCTGTCCTCTCTCAATAAACTTAGTTTGTTTCTATCAATCTTGAGATTCTTGAGTGTTACGAGAGTTTGGATAGTGTTTGCGCATTCTTCAATTAGTATTAGAGCACTGTTCTGATCGTGACATTCAACTCACACTGCCGTGCCAAGGAGATAGCTCGTCTCTAGAACTCGTTGTGACAGCAGCTCCTAAAGAACTGAATGAACCCACCTAGATAGGAACTTTTACTATTCTAAACATGATCAAATATCAAGTATGGGTGACGAGAATGCATCTACATCTTGAAGGTCTTGAATTGTCCTAGGTCGTTGAATCAAAAAATGATCCAAGAAAGAAATATTGGCAAGTTATGTTGGTCATGTTCATCACAATCTCGGATGAGATCTTGCTGCCAAGCAGACATGGGAGATACTAAACGACAAGAATGGAGGCGTGCCTCGACTTTGCAAGGCAAAATTTCAATCCATTAACAGAGACTTCAAGAGTCTGTTCTTGGAAGACAACAAAATGATCTTGGAGTATTTCGGAAAGCTTTCAAGAATTGTGATTGACATGGGAGAGAAGATCTCGAAATAGTGAAGTGGTTGCAAAGCTTCTTCTGATCAGTTTCCAGAAAATTTGATGCCATCACTAGCTCCATTGAGCAGTTCCAAGGCACTGACTCACTAACACTTGATGAAGTTCTTAGATCTCTAGAGATTTATGAGGACAAAGTAAACGATAGATCCGTAAAGAGAGAGGAGAAGGCTCTCCTAGGACAAGCTCTTGGCAAGGCCAAGAAGAAGGATGATGATCATGCTTGAGGAAGAGGAAGGGATAGAAGCAAAGGCCAAGGAAGGGGAGATTGACACTTTTCACATCCCAAAGATGACTTAGATGATGAAGATGAGCAGAAGGCTCATAACAAATCTAAGATACCAGCTATAATTTCCACAAAATCGCTTTCTATTCTAATAAAAGGCAAGCTTCCCAAGAAGAATAAACCCAAGATAGACAAAGAAAAGGAAAATCTAGCTGATGAAGAGAGAAATGAAATGACATTGTTTGTGGCAATCAAAGAAACCAATGAAGAAGTCTTACTTCTAGTTATTACTCAGTATAAACCTCAAAGTAGACAAGTGGTACCTTGATACAAGTACCTTGGTATAGGTATTATTCAGCATAGCATATGACCGGTGAAAAAAGCCTCTTCTATGAACTTGATAAGTCTTTTAAAGGTAAAATGAGATTTGGAGATGATTCAAAGATCAAACATAGAGGAAAGAGGTAAAATGTTGTTGAACTCTTGAGAAGATGCACCATCTCCCTTTGTAAATGTGCTCTATACATCCAAATTGACAGAAAACATACTAAGTCTTGGACATTTGAATGAGCAAGGTTGCAAGATTCTGATACAAAAGGTGTGTTGACCATACATGATGAAAGGGGAGATTGTTGACTACAGTCAAACGATGCTCAAGCATAAAAGGGTTGAAGACTGCTGAAAAGGGGATATTTTTACCATTCATGACTTGAAAAAGGGTGACATTGTTGAAGACACAATTTGGAAGTGATATAAAAATGTTTGAACCCCTTAATTTTGACTAATTAAAGTTATTATCTTCAAAAGATACGGTTAGAGGCCTACCTTCTATCAACAAGGTTGATAAATCTTAAACAAAATTTAATTTAATGGGAATCGGCTTCCCAAAAAAACATTTCTTTGCATTTGTGAAGAACACACAGGTGAACTACTTGATTGAAGCGTTGGGACGAACAGTTCTTGCTACAAAGGGGTAAATGTAGGAACAAATTTCTCAGTAAGGATCACCTTCCTCTCGAGACCTAGGAGTCTCTCTGACTAGTTGTAGGGAAGGTTTCTGACAATAAAGATCACTGTGGATGGTAATTCTTAGCTTTTCCCCAGATGAAAGCTTTCAGACCCTCTTGAATGAATCCATCTCTCTCAATCTCTTTATATTCGTGGCCCATTGATCTTTTGACAAATCTAATGCTTTTTGATTGATTTCCAGTGTGTTCCAAATATTGTAATTCAGATCCAGACTTTGCCTTTAGATGTTTAATGAAAGGCATATAGATGACTGTATGATACATGATGACATGTAACAATCCATACACATACAAAATACATCCAATGCACGCATATATAAGAGGATAAAAAATGTCACCTTCAATTTATATCCACGACAAAATCAAGAATCTACATCTATGAATATACACATCTATATGCATGGACATGTGACGTCTAGATATTTACAGTTGAATAACTCTCCCCATGAGTCACCGTGCGTTTAAAAAGTGGTCCTAGCCTTACTATAGTATCCAAGGCAGAAAAAATTTCATCGCTACTTTTTTAACTCTTCGGTACTTTCTAGGACATGACTTTCTGACAAGGGTCAAACTTCGGCCGATGTAATCTTTCTCCGCCGCCATTGTTTGAACATGCAAGATATTACTAAATCTGGCATTAACTATATCAATAGGCGTTCTCTCTAGACAAAATATTGGGCACAACGTTCATGGACATAACTAGCTGTTAGAAAGTCGATCTCCTGCCGCTACTAAAAAAATCGAGCCCTTATCTGATTGGACTTGGAATTAATAACTTCCAAGTGCTCCATTTTTTTATTTCAAATTACGTAATCTGGCCCATTTTTTACCTGTCGTGCGTTTCTTGCTGGGCTGATCCCCGGACTCGGTCAAGGATAATCTATTGAGATAAACTCAAGGACTTCTTAAAGGATATGACATATATAGACATAAGATAATTCTGCCGCCTATATAAATGGAGATTGTATGTGCACAGCGGCAAAGTGAAGGTGCAATCATGGTTTCAAAGGTATGTGTCCTCGCTGCTTTCTTCATCGCCGTGCTCGCCGTATCCCTGCCAAGTGCAGACGCCCAAGCGCCAACTTCAAAACAAGGCAAGCGCACTACACTTCAATTTTCTTAAATTATCCTATGTTCTTCCTGGAAGGTGTGCGTATTGATTTCTCCTAATATGGACCTCGTTCCAGTTATTGCATTTACGGTGAGGAGATGGATTGATTTTCCATGGCCGATACCCGATGCACCAGGACCTGGTTGTTGCTCCCGATGCTGTGATATACGGGGGAACAGGTGCTACAGATGCTGCGGTGTGGTGGCACCGGTTCCTATCATCATTGGGCGATGCTGTCTTCGTTGCCGCCGCTGGGTACGGAACTACTGCGTCTCCTGCTTATAGGCAAGACGTTGGAACTGCTTGGGTTGACGTTTCTCGTGTTCGTTGTGTTGGAATGCTTGGTTTGGGGTTTCTCGCGTTGGTTGTGCAGAGCGTTTTCACACACTGCAGTGTGTGGGATTCGCTCGAGTTGTTTGCGTGTCAATAAGCGTTGACTACAACGCAGTGTGTAAGGGTATCCTGGAAACTTTCGGGGTACCCCTGGGACCAATGTGTAGTAGTATGACGTTATCGTTGAATATGGTGCAGTTTGCAAGTTTGCGCAGCAAATCTCTCTAAGCATGGCTTCTAGGTGGATCGTTTGGTCCATCGAGGTAACTTGTGCTATCGGAAGGTTGAATAGCTCGTTGACCACAAAAAAGACTGACTCTGGAACGGTTTATCCGGAGGGTTACCGGTTCTTGGGCTGAGTGAGTCGGCTGATTGATAAATAATTCTAGAATCAACCGAAAATTATGTCAATGCGGAATTTGAGAGGGTCGCCCGAAGAAGATACCTAAAGTTGTGGTTTAAATTGTTTGGAGGGGTAAAGAGCATGATCTTTAAGGTCCTTGTTTTTGGACCTCGTGCCTCGCTCCTGAATTTGGGACGGCAATTGCACCAATAATGGAGAGATTACTTGAGCTGTGAAGACCTGCCTCTCTATTTCTTGCTCGCCTCAGTATCACAGCATCTCCAGAGGGGAATAATGGAAACAAGCGAGAAGCAAAATAGTAAATTTGTAGAAGATGGTTTACTAAGAGAGGGAATTATGCCTAAAGATATGGTCATAGTACGAGAGGTAAGAGTTTTAAGCAGTTTACTTGTCTAAGTAAACTTAAAAAGAAAGAAAGAAGAAAAAGGAAAGAGAGAAAAAAAGTTAAAGGAATAAATTTATTTATATATTTTCACATCAAGTTCTTGGATTTTCACATCAAGGACCAATATGTTGTAGTATGATTTCGAATAAAATATTATATATTAATTGAATCCAGTGTTCCTCTTTCTTTTGAAGATAATTAGATTCCATTATTCGTTGTAATTGAAGTGGAGTTTATCCCAGAGGAGCACCATCCGATAGAGGACACATTGTGATAGTCCTAGAGGAACACATCTCTCCATGCAATTCGTATGCACCATACGATAAAATGACGTGAAGGGATTTCGGTGAGAAGATTGGCACCGATAATGGCCTAACAGACATGTCGGCCGAGTAATGTATTTATTTCATTCAAGGAAACTCTGAAGTTAACCTTGCCCATAGAGCTTGAGGTTTACTGAAACGGTTTGTGATTTTGATGTCTCTTTCGTTCTGTGTCAACCGTGCGAAAGGCTAAAATTTTTAACCGTCGTTTTTTCTCCAAATACGCGATTTCTCCTGAAACTACTAGGGCATGCTTCAGAGTGGGAGCTGGTTGTACTCCCACTCTGAAGCATAAATATATATGCACGATGAAAAAGAAAACAAGTGCAAAATTGGTGCAAAAGAAAATGAAAATATTGACTTAAAGAGGAATAAAGCAGAAATCTCCTATATATATATATATATATAAAGATATCTCCTCCTGATTGATTCCTCTCGTCTCCTATTTCCTTCCTCTTCCCTTCTGTCTTATGGACTGCAGAAAATTCTGCTGAACCTTAGTCTCATCATTTGAAATGTTTTTTCTTGTCTTATCTTGGAGCCTCTTCCTCTTTTTGTGAAAAGTTTCTTGGATTAGACCTGTTCAATATCGATAACGGAGACATCGATTCATTTCAACCGAGGAAATATTCAGAGAATGATTTCGAAATAACTGATAAGTTCGTTGTTACGGTTCCCAAATCCTTGCCGCACTTTATTATCGTCCCCATCCAGGAGCTTGAGATTATTATTTTTTTCCAGTACAATTTAAAATCTTTCATGGGGGCAGTTTCATTTTTATCTTGTTCTTGATAAATTCTAGAATTCAAGGGAACTAGGAGGTAAACACCCGTCAACTTTTAACTCTCGATTTATCTTACAGTAAATGGTTTTACGACGAAGGTCATGATCCGTCGCGGTCGCCAGTCCCTTCCTACGAAACTCGTCTTACGGGACTGTCGTGCGGTTGCACGACAGTTAGCCATTTAATATATTGCGTACTCGAACACGAAAAATAATGTTTTAGTGTAAAATAACTATTTTACTGTGTAATTTAAACACCAGACGTGGCTTTCATGGACAAATTTTCAACATCAGATGTGAATCTTCAGGCCCCCAATTTCCACTTTTTGACTTGACTTTAGGCCAGAGGAATTAATAGCTTCAAGGATGCGTCCAAGTACTCCGCACAACTGGTCAAGATTACGACAAATCATAAGCCCTAGCCCATCAACTGCTGAGCCGTTCTCTCCAGAAGGACAGGACCATGAATTCCGTTCAATATCTTCTCGCGAAAATTCTGATCGGACGATGAAAGGGCATCACACAGTATACAGATTTTGATGGGTTGACATCGCCAATCTTCCGTCAGTGTTAAAGAAATCGAGGTGCCATTTTCCGTTCGTTCATTTGACTTAAGTTCACCCGATGCGTCAGACCAGGCCGGACAGTTTCGGGTATTATCAATATCTTGATGCGCCGCCGGATTAAGACCTCCGTACTCTGGTCGGTAGGTCAGCTGCCGGGCGTTTCTCTCTCTATTGACTCTCTCCATCAAATCTAGCTCTGTAGAAAAAGTCAATGATGTCGACACTGAGGGAAGGTCAAAGATAATGACACTGATGCTAGGCAGAAGATAATGACAGTGATGGTAAGTGAGAGATAACGACACTAACGGACTGATGGCGAATGCACCGATGGACCAAGCATCGCCGCCTGGAGAAGTGGGGCCCTCGTTGGATTTTAGAATGACTCTCGAAGGCAAATCGAATTCGTGTCAAAGCAGTAGAGAGTACGGATAGCGAACTGGGAATTCTGCCAACCTATCTCATTGATCCGACCGGTTCGGCTCAGCCAAACAGTTAAAACCAGCTGGAGAAGTGGATCAGGCCAGGTACTGTCCTGCCTCATCACGACCGCGACGACTACTTCTGCTCGTGAATGACTACCGCCGGAGAACGTTACTAAAATTACACAACGGAACTATAGTGCAGTAAAAATACAACAGGCATGTTGACCGAGTCATTTTCATCTAAAATTTTTTAGCAAACGGTGAAATTGGTTTTGCTCCAAAAACCTGAAGTTCGCTGAAGTGATTATCTGTTCTCATATCTTCTTCCAGCCCAGTCGTCTAAAGCTGAAGTGTAAAATTTGTAACTCCCATCTTTGAAATATTTATTGTTAAAGACACTAACCAATTGTCTGTGATAGCTGGGCAAACGAATCACGCCTAGCGAAACGGTTACAACCGTTTCGCCCTCCAGCAGACCAACGCCGACGCTCTATTATTCTCTCCTCTTCCTATAAATACTCTATGTAAAGGACGGGTATCGATAGGGAATTACATTCGAGATTCACGCCGCTGATAGTCCACTCTTTCTTCTTTATCCTTTCCTATTCTTCTACATGGTATCAGAGTCACACGGCTTGGTGGAATCTTGACGATGGCCGACTTCCCATTGACTTCGGAAGCCATTAAGCCTGAGGGAGACAAGACAGTCATTGCCCCCCAATTGACCGTGCCTCATTCGGTAGGTCTTCACGTCCCGATCAAACTCACGAGAGATAATTATCTGCTCTGGAAGACTCAGCTCTTCCCCCTACTCAATTGCCATGATCTTAATCATATACTCATGCAAGATCCACCGATCTCCACACAACTTGATGATCAAGTTGGAATCGTCGTCAATATTGCCTACCAAAAATGGTGGCGCCAAGACCAATAGGTCTTATCAATCATCGTTTCTTCTCTTTCTGAAGCAGTCCTACCGTGTGTAGTTGGAAAAATCACCGCCAAGGAAGCATGGTTCGCATTGATTAAGCACTGCTCATCTACTAATCCGTCTGGAATTATGCATCTTCACAATCCAAAACACTCGCTGCTGCAGGATATCCAGCCCAAGAAACTGTATCCATCTACGCCATACTCCGTGGCTTAGGTCCATCATACTCGGCGTTTTGTGCAAGAATCTCCTCCAACTTAACTCATCTGAGTCTTGAAGATGTCGTCGCACAAGTTCACTCCTATGATTAACTCCTCAAGTTCTCGGCTCCCAGCAAAGATATCACAGCATCGAATTTTCCACCAGTTGCTAACCAAACCCAACTCACTTCCTCTGACCGCGGCAGAGGACGCCACAATGGGAGAAACAACAGAGGCAGAGGACGGAATGGAGGACGATATGTTCCGAGATGTCAACTTTGTGGGCAATTTAGACATCGTGTTCTTGAGCGCAGAGAACGGTTCAATAGATCGTTATATGGAAATCAGATTTCTCCCACAAATCCGATGAATCAGACGAGTCCACAGGCATATACCACTAATCTACAACCAGTTCACTCACCACCCGATCATTCTGTCTGGTATCCCGACAATGGCGCAAAGCATTATGTGATTAACGACCCTCAAACTCTCGTAGACACTGCACTCTACCAAGGTCCTGAACAACTTCAAGTGGGCAATGGAACAGGTTTGACAATTCACTCTACAAGCTCTTCTTCTCTCATATCTCGATCTCAACCACTCAGAGTAGTCAATATACTTCATGTTCCCAAGATTCGGAAGAAATTACTCTTAGTATACAGGCTAACTAATGATAATGCAGTATTTGTTGAATTTCATGCAACCTACTGTATCGTGAAGGACGTGGAAACCGGGAGACTGCTGCTTCGGGGCACAGTTAAAGACGGGCTTTACCTTCTTGCTGAAGCTCATCCACCTGAGGCGAATATCGGCGAGAAGACCAGTTCGGATGTATGGCATCACCGACTCGGCCATCCAAACATGCGAATCCTGCAAAAAATTATTTCTACTTATGGACTTCCTACTCTTTCAGTCAATAAATCCTTCTCTTGTGATGCCTGTCTCACCTCCAAATCACACCATCTTCTATATTCAAAGTCGATTCACCAGACTCATAAAGCACTTGAAATAGTCCACTCTGACTTATGGGGGCCATCACCGGTTATTTCTCACGCTGGAAACCGGTATTATGTTATCTTCGCCGACGATTTCACTCGGTACACCTGGTTATATCCTCTTAAACTCAAAAGCGATGTTCTCTCGGTCTTTTTTGACTTCCAACTCAAAGTAAAACGATAATTCGGTCAGAAAATCATCAGCTTCCAGTCCGATTGGGGAGGCGAATTTCAAGCTCTAAATAAACATCTTACATGGCAAGGCATCGCTCATAGAATCTACTATCCACATACACAGGCACAAAATGGAAATGCCAAGAGCAAACATCGGCATATTCTCGAAACCGCATTATCTCTCATGTGACACTCATCAGTCCCACATCAATTTTGGGATGAAGCCGTGTGCACAGCCATCTACTTGATCAATCGATTGCCCACACCTATCTTGCGCAACCGGTCTCCTTACTATCTCGTTTATAATGAAGAACCAACGTACTCCTTCTTAAGAAACTTTGGTAGCACCTGCTACCCCTGCCTTCGCTCATATGCCGCTTCCAAATTGGACCCACGATCCGACAAATGTGTATTCCTTGGCTACAGTGCATCACATTTGGACTATCAATGTCTCTCCCTCTCTAGTGGAAAATTATATATCAGTCGGGACGTCATTTTTACATAACACAAAAACCCATTTAAATCACCATCCCTCATCAACAATTCACAGAACTTTCTGTCTCTTGGACTTCTCGGGTCGTCTCCCGCATCCTCCGATTCAACCGTTCAACCGCCTAAGTTGCCGATTTCTCTGGTACTGCCTGCCTCACCAGTATTTCCTGATTCACCGGCATCGCCTTCCTCACCAATCTCCCCGGTATTCTCCACTATCCCTCCTCATTCATCCCACCGTAATCCACTCAATTCTCCCAAAATTTCTATCCCCGGCCATACTCCCTCGACCAATCCAATTTCTCCTTCCAATCTTGATTACAATACATCTCCATCTCACGTTCAAACCCGACGACTTTCTGATATTCTCCATACGCTTGACTCAAGCTCAGAATCACATCCGCCTCGATATCCTCTTCCCTTGTGTCTTCACACTTCTGCCTCTCTCCCTCCTGAGCCAACCACATTTCTGGCTGCCTCCAAACACTCAGAATGGATGGCCGCCATGGATAGTGAATTCACTGCACTTCTGCTCAATCGGACATGGCAACTCGGTCCACGACCCACCAACCGGGCAGTCATTGGTTGCAAATGGGTTTATAAACTTAAACCTTCCCCTGACGGTGCCTCTCCCCAGTACAAAGCCCGTCTTGTTGCTAAAGGATTTCATCAAGAACAAGGCATTGACTATCACGAAACCTTTAGTCTTGTCATTAAGGCCACAACCATTCGTTTTCTCTTGGCACTTGCGGTTAGCAAACAGTGGCATATTCACCGATTGGACATCTCCAACTCATTTCTCCATGGTGATCTTCATGAGCTTACTTATATGGATCCACCTCCTGGTTTTCATCATCCTCAACATCCTCACCATGTGTGCCAGCTTCGGAAGTCATTATATGGTCTCAAACAAGCCCTCGAGAGTGGTATCACAAACTCACTGGGCAACTCCTTAAACTCGGATTTCACGGCTCCAAAACTGATACATCTCTCTACTGCACTACCTCTGGTCCTCTTTACCTTCTCATCTACGTTGATGACATCCTCGTCCTTGGACCATCGTCCTCTCAAATTCACACCCTCATTGCTTCTCTCAAACATCACTTCCGTCTCAAAGACCTTGGACCCGCGTCTCGATTCCTTGGAATTGAATTTCAGAAATACCGCAATGGTTACACAAACTCAGTATACACTATCTATTCTCAAAATGTTGAAAATGGAACACTGTAAACCACTTCCCACACCGAGTCCTACGATGTGCTCCGCATCTTGTTCCCCCCTTCCCGGAAATTCTCACCTTTATCGGCGGGTTGTCGGTGCTCTTCAGTACCTTAACTTCACTCGCCTTGATATCTGCTTTGCCGTTAACCAAGCATGTCGCTCCATGCATTCTCCCACCCTTGTCGATTGGTTTCATCTAAAACATCTCCTCCGTTATCTCAACATCACCGTCACTCACAGATTACACTACAATTGTACATCCCCTACGCTCCTCACCGTGTTCAGTGACGCGGATTGGGCCGGCGACTCCTCTGACAGCCGATCTACCAGTGGATTCTTAATCTACCTTGGTCACAATCTCGTATCCTGGTTGTCTAGAATCTTCCATTGTACCATTTCCAAATCAGAGACATTGATTCCTTCTAACTACGGAGATCTCCGTAGTTACAGTGAATGATTTTTGAAATAAGTTCCTCCTCATCTTTACCTTATCCTGGGCGTAGTCGATTATCGGCCCACAATGGTGGCTAGATTGTATTATCCGCCTATTCAGAAGCAGAATCAGTCGCCCTTTTTATTTTATATTATTCTTGTGACGTTTAAGTACCTAAAGAAGCAAAGAGGTAAATGGTAACTCTCGAATATTTTTCTGAAGGTAAATGCATTTCCGATGAAGGTAGCTTGTTAATGTGATCCGTCGCGGCCATCATTTCCGATTCTGTCTTGCTGCGGGAGACATGGAAACCTTTAGCACATGGGATTAAACATGTTGTAAACTTAAGCACGAAAACTATCGGTTAATAGGTCTCAGTAAAACATCTGATTTGAGTTTCATGGAGAAAATTAGTGGTTTAAAAGTTGTGAAATTTGAGTTTCTAGTTGGAAAAGGATCTTGAAATTTCATAAGTACGCATCATCACCGGCTCGTGCATTCGACGAAATGCTGCCGGTTTTTTTTTTTGTTTTCTTTTTTATATACAAACTTGGCATTGTGAGCGTTGGATGCCGGAGTTATATACAAACTTAGAAAGTCGATCTCCTGCCGCTACTAAAAAAATCGAGCCCTCATCTCAATGGGCTTGGAATTAATAACTTCAAAGTGCTCCATTTTTTTATTTAAAATTACGTATTCTGGCCCATTTTTTTACTGTCGTGCGTTTCTCGCTGGATTGATCTCCGGACTCGGTCAAGTATAATCTCGTGAGATAAAACTCAAGGACTTCTGAAAGGATATGACATTTATGCACATAAAATAATCCTGCCGGCTCTATAAATGGAGATTGTATGTGCACAGCGGTAAAGTGGAGGTGCAATCATGGTTCCAAAGGTATGTGTCCTCGCGGCTTTCTTCTTCGCCGTGCTCGCCGTATCCCTGCCAAGTGCAGACGCCCAAGCGCCAACTTCAAAACAAGGCAAGCGCACTACACTTCAATTTTCTTAAATCATCCTATGTTCTTCCTGGAAGGTGTGCTTATTGATTTCTGCTAATTGGGAGCTCGTTCCAGCTATTGCTTATACGGTGAGGAGATGGATTGATCTTCCATGGCTACCCGATATACCAGGACCTGGTTGTTGCGCCCGATGCTGTGATATACGGGGGAACAGGTGCTACAGATGCTGCGGTGTGTTGGCACCGGTTCCTTTCATCATTGGGCGATGCTGTCTTCGTTGCCGCAGCTGGGTACGGAACTACTGCGTCTCCTGCTTATAGGCAAGACGTTGGAACTGCTTGGCTTGACGTTTCTCGTGTTGGTTGTGTTGGAATGCTTGTTTTAGGGTTTCTCGCGTTGGTTGTGCAGAGCGTTTTCACACACTGCAGTGTGTGGGATTCGCTCGAGTTGTTTACGTGGCAATAAGCGTTGACTACAGCGCAGTTTGTAAGGGTATCCCGGAAACTTTCGGGGTACTGCTGTTCAGTGTTCAGGGTATCCCGGAAACTTTCGGGGTACTGCTGTTCAGTGTTCGGGGTACCCCTGGGACCAATATGTAGTAGTATGATGTTATCGTTGAATATGGTGCAGTTTGCAAGTGTGCGCAGCAAATCTCTCTAAGCATGGCTTCTAGGTGGATCGTTTGGTCCATCGAGGTAACTTGTGCTATCGGAATGTTGAATAGCTCGTTGACCAGGAAAAAGACTGACTCTGGAACGGTTTATCCAGATGATTTGATTGTTAGCTGATTGGTAACTTGTTCCTGGGCTCAGTGAGTTAGCTGATTGTTCAATCTACGTAACTAAGTCTAGAATCAACTGAAAATTATGTCAATGCGGAATTTGAGAGGCTCGCCCGGAGAAGATACCAAAAGAGCATGATCTTTAAGGTCCTTGTTTTTGGACCTCGTGCCTCGCTCCTGACTTTGGGCCGGCAATTGCACCAATAATGGAGAGATTACTTGAGCTGTGAAGACCTGCCTCTCTATTTCTTGCTCGCCTCAGTATCACAGCATCTCCAGAGGGGAATAATGGAAACAAGCGAGAAGCAAAATAGTAAATTTGTAGAAGATGGTTTACTAAGAGAGGGAATTATGCTTAAAGATATGGTCATAGTACGAGAGGTAAGAGTTTTAAGCAGTTTACTTGTCTAATTAGATCATAAAAGAAAGAAAGAAGAAAAGGGAAAGAGAGAAAAAAAGTTAGATGAATAAATTTATCTAGAGATTTTCACATCAAGTTCGTGGATTTTCACATAAAGGACCAATACTGTGTGATCTAGAGTCTGCCCGCGTGATCCGTCGCGGTCGCCAGTCCTTCCTACGAAACTCGTCTTACGGGACTGTCGTGCGGTTGCACGACAGTTAGCCATTTAATATATTGCGTACTCGAACACGAAAAATAATGTTTAGTGTAAAATAACTATTTTACTGTGTAATTTAAACACCAGACGTGGCTTTCATGGACAAATTTTCAACATCAGATCTGAATCTTCAGGCCCCCAATTTCCACTTTTTGACTTGACTTTAGGCCAGAGGAATTAATAGCTTCAAGGATGCGTCCAAGTACTCCGCACAACTGGTCAAGATTACGACAAATCATAAGCCCTAGCCCATCAACTGCTGAGCCGTTCTCTCCAGAAGGACAGGACCATGAATTCCGTTCAATATCTTCTCGCGAAAATTCTGATCGGACGATGAAAGGGCATCACACAGTATACAGATTTTGATGGGTTGACATCGCCAATCTTCCGTCAGTGTTAAAGAAATCGAGGTGCCATTTTCCGTTCGTTCATTTGACTTCAGTTCACCCGATGCGTCAGACCAGGCCGGACAGTTTCGGGTATTATCAATATCTTGATGCGCCGCCGGATTAAGACCTCCGTACTCTGGTCGGTATGTCAGCTGCTGGGCGTTTCTCTCTCTATTGACTCTCTCCATCAAATCTAGCTCTGTAGAAAAAGTCAATGATGTCGACACTGAGGGAAGGTCAAAGATAATGACATTGATGGTAGGGAAAAGATAAGGACAATGACGGTACGTAAAAGATAACGACACTGACGGACTGATGTCGAATGCCCCGATGGACCAGGCATCGCCGCCTGGAGAAGTGGGGCCCTCGTTGGATTTTAGAACGACTCTCGAATGCAAATCGAATCCGTGTCAAAGCAGTAGAGAGTACGGATAGCGAACTGGGAATTCTGCCAACCTATCTCATTGATCCGACCAGTTCGGCTCAGCCAATCAGATAAAACCAACCGGAGAAGTGGATCAGGCCAGGTACTGTCCTGCCTCATCACGACTGCGACGGCTTCTTCTGCTCGTGAGTGACTACCGCCGGAGAGCGTTACAAAAATTACACAACGGAACTATAGTGCAGTAAAAATTCAACAGACATGTTGACCGAGTCATTTTCATTTAAAATTTTTTAGCAAACGGTGAAATTGGTTTTGCTCCAAAAACCTGAAGTTCACTGAAGTGATTATCTGTTCTCATATCTTCTTCCAGCCCAGTCGTCCAAAGCTGAAGTTTAAAATTTGTAACTCCCATCTTTGAAATATTTATCACCGGGTATACTGGTTGTCCAGAATCTTCCATTGTTCCATTTCCAAATCAGAGACATTGACTCCTTCTAACTACGGAGATATTTACAGTGAATGATTTTCTGAAATAAGTTCCTCGTCATGTTTACCTTATCCTGGGCGTAGTTGATTATCGGCCCACAATGGTGGCTAGATTGTATTATCCGCCTATTCAGGAGCAGAATCAGTGGCCCGTTTTATTTTATATTCTTCTTGTGACGTTTTAGTACCTAAAGAAGCAAAGAGGTAAATGGGAACTCTCGAATATTTTTCTGAAGGTAAATGCATTTCCGATGAAGGTACCTTGTTAATGTGATCCGTCGCGGCCGTCATTTGCGATTCTGTCTTGCTGCGGGAGACATGGAAACCTTTAGCACCTGGGATTAAACATGTTGTAAAATTAAGGACGAAAACTATCCGTTAATAGGTCTCGTTAAAACATCTGATTTGAGTTGCATGGAGAAAATTAGTGGTTTAAAAATTGTGAAATTTGAGTTTCTAGTTGGAAAACGATCTTGAAATTTCAAAAGTACGCATCATCTGTGGGAGTAATCTGAGCCGTTAGATCAATATCTCACGACGACGATGCAAAACGAGAGTGGAAATAATCCTGAGCGTCCATCTTCAGGAATTATAACGGTGCGGATCGAACGAGAAGGAGCACGCGGGCCCCATAAGCCGTTAATTCGGTTGTTGTTCTTTCTTTTGTTTTTTTCTTTAAATAACAGTGTAAGCTCGGAAGAGCGTAGGGTGCAGAGTGCATGAATTTCAAGAAGATTTTCCTTCCTGTTCTGGGTGATTAGATTAGGGTGAGTGTGAGGAAGAGTGTCGCCACGGTGAGAACGAGTGGTTGTTCTAATAAGTGGTATCAGAGCTTCCGATCTTCGTGAGACTTACAGGAAAATGCCGAGAAGAGGTGAGGCAGTGTCTCAAGGTGAAAGAGCTTCGACCAGTGAATCGGTCAAGAAACTTGAGGTAGTTGCCCCAACGCCTTTAACTCAACTGTCCGCGACGAATTATCGTCACTGGGCAATGAGGATTGAGGTACATCTCGACGCACAAGGTTTGTGGGAAGCGGTTCTTGGCACCGACACGAACAGACAGAAGGATAGGCTTGCTCTCTCGGCGATGCTAGGGGCAATTCCGGAATCGTCTGGAGTTCAGCTGGATATCAAGAAGTTTGCCAAGTTAAATTGGGAAATAATCCGATCATTCCATGTGGGAATTGATCGTCTCGCCCAATCGAGAGCTCAAGGACTCCGAAGAGAGTTTGAAAATCTCTCGATGAGGAAGACTGATAAGGTGAGTGAATTCACGGATAAGTTCTCTCGGATTGTTTTTGAATTGCGCCATCTTGGAGAAAGGGTGGAGGATAAAGAAGCGGTGAAGAAGCTCCTTCGGTCAATGCCGCCGAGGTATGATTCTTTGACGCTATCTTTAGAGCAATTCGGCGATTTAGATTCAATGTCTTTGGTAGAGGCAATTGGATCACTAAAGGTACATGAGATGAGACTAGCCGAGAGAGATGCAAGAGAAGAAGAACATGCTCTATTATCCCTCGCAATGAGCAAGTTCAAGAAATCAAAACCGGAGGAAGGACACTCGTCGCGCGGAAGAGGAAGAGGTAGAGAAAGAGGAAGAGGACGCGGAAGAGATCAAGGTAGAGGCAAATCTAAATCAATTGAGGATCAAAACCAAGAAGGGACAAGAAAACCATTTGATAAAACGAAGGTAAGGTGTTATAATTGCCAAGAATTTGGACACTTTGCCGATGAGTGCAAGAACGAGAAAAAACCAAGAGTGCGAGAAGAGACAGTGAATTTGACAACCGAGGAATCGAATCTCTTTATGGCATACACAGAGGATGTTTTGCTACAAGGAGTTCAAGATATGAAAGTTCAAGAAAATTTATGGTATCTTGATACAGGAGCAAGCTCTCACATGACAGGTATTAAATCTTATTTTAATACTATTGACGAAAGCATAAGAGGAGTGATCAGATTTGGCGATGAATCGTCAGTAGTTTATGAAGGGAAAGGTTCAATATCCGTTTGTGATTCTAATGGAAAGGAATTGAACCTCGAGGGCGTACTTTTCGTTCCAACCCTCAGAGTGAACATATTGAGCATTGGGAAGCTTGATGATGATGGGTACACTTCAACATTGGGAGGAGGAATATTGTCCATTTTTGATAATAGAGGTGAATTGTTTGCTAAAATTCGGAAGTCAAGAGGAAGTATGTACCTTATTGAATTATGTGTTCCTGATCAATGTCATGTCACCCAAGAAGAGCAAGAAGCAGTTTGGTTATGGCATCATCGGTTGTGTCATCAGAATTTCAAAAAAATTGATGACATGAGAAGGGTTGAAATGGTAAATGGCTTACCAAATGTTCGATTCTCTAACCGTTTATGCAGGAGTTGTGTGGCAGGGAAACAAAATAGAAGTTAATTCCCTGACAAATCGAATTTCAGAGCATCAAGGAAACTTCAACTAATTCATGGTGATATATGTGGACCGATCAAGCCATCAACAGTAGGAGGAAGAAGGTATTTTTTTCTTCTAATTGATGACTATTCTCGGTTAATGTGGGTAGCCTTTCTAAAGGATAAGTCAGATGCTTTCCATCATTTTAAGAAGTTTAAGAATTTAGCAGAATCGGAAAGTGAGGAGAATATTAAGTGCTTTAGAACCGACAAAGGAGGGGAGTTTAATTCAGAGGATTTTAATGCCTATTGTGAAGAAAATGGCATTAAGAGACAACTTACTGCACCTTATTCACCACAGCAAAACGGTGTGGCTGAGAGGAAGAATAGGACTATTATGTCCTGTGTGAGAAGCATGTTAAAGGAGAAGAAATTACCTTTAGAACTATGGGCAGAAGCTGTGAATACTTGTGTTTATGTTCTAAATCGCTCATATACCAAGAGTTTGGAAAAATCAACACCATATGAAAGGTGGAGTGGGAAGAAACCAAATATAGATCACCTACGGGTTTTTGGCTCTGTGGTTCATGTAAAAACCACAAAAAGAGTGAGTAAACTTGAAGATAGAAGTAGTTTGATGGTGTTTATTGGGTATGAAGTAGGTACTAAAGCCTATAGATGCCTTGATCCACTGAGTTTTAAGGTAACTATAAGCAGAGATGTTGTTTTTGAGGAAAATCAAAATTGGGATTTCAGTCAACAGTGTAGTCAACGCTTTGATTTCACTTTATCTTCAGCAAATGAGCTGGTCATTTCACCAGAAAACTCAGTCATCTATCAAAACTCAAATTCAGCATCAGAAAACGTTTTACAATCTCACGATCAAGGTAATCAAGATCCAATTCAGGGTGATGAGGAAGACGAAGAAGAATCCAGTAGGTACAGATCGATTCAATCGATCTATGAGAATACCCGAGAGATGGATGAAGAAGAAGTGTTGTTTATTTCAGGAGAAGAACCATCGTCATATGAAGAAGCCGTCAAAGAAGAAATATGGAGAAAGGCAATGGAAGAGGAAATGGGGTCGATAGATAAAAATTTAACTTGGGTTCTTGTCATACCTCCTGAGAATTGTAGGCCAATTGGAGTTAAATGGATTTACAAAGTAAAGAGGAATTCAACTGGAGATATCACAAGACACAAGGCTCGGTTAGTAGCTAAAGGCTACAGTCAAGAAAAGGGAAAAGATTTTGATGAAGTATTTTCTCCGGTTGCAAGATTAGAATCTATCCGAATTTTGATAGCTATTGCAGCACAAATGGAATGGGATTTACATCACCTTGATGTAAAATCCGCTTTCCTGAATGGTGAGATTAAAGAGGATGTGTATGTGCATCAACCGGAAGGTTTTATAAAAAAGGGAAAAGAGGATTGTGTCCTGAAATTGAGAAAAGCTCTGTACGGGCTTAAACAAGCCCCAAGAGCATGGAATTTTAAGTTAGATAATACACTGAGATCACTTGGTTTTATTAAAAGCATTAATGATCAAGCAGTTTATATATCTAACATTGAAGGAGATAGAACTCTGGTTGGAGTATATGTGGACGATTTGATCATCACTGGATCAAATACTCAGAGAATTGAGGAATTTAAATCCTCTATGCAGACAAAATTTGAAATGACTGACCTCGATTTGTTAAACACATATTTGGGTATTGAGGTGATACAAGGGAAATCCGATATCAGGTTATGTCAAACAAATTATGCATTGAGAATTCTTGAAGAATTTAAAATGAAAGAATGTAATTCAGCCAAAACACCCATGGAGTGTCGAATGAGATTAAACAGAGAAGGCAAAGGAGAGGAAGTGGAATCCACTTATTTCAGGAAATTGATCGGCTGTTTGAGATTCTTATCTTTAACTTGTCCTGATCTGATCTTCTCAGTGAGTTACTTGAGCCGGTTTCTGAGCAAACCGTTCTCAAACCATTTGGCAGCAGCAAAACGAATACTGAGGTATATAAAAGGGACTTTGGATTATGGTCTTGTGTTTGGTAAAGACAAGGAATGCAAGTTAGTGGGATATTGCGACAGTGATTACGCAAGAGACTTAGATGATCGTAAGAGTACTTCGGGAAATGTTTTTTTTCTATGGATCAAAACCTATTTCGTGGAATTGTTGCAAACAGAAGGTAATTGCATTATCATCATGTGAGGCTGAATACATTTCGGCTGCAGTATCAGTGTGCCAAGGTATCTGGATAAAGAGATTTATGTTCGAATTGATTGGAGACTACATCGAAGACTTTGATCTGTGCATTGACAACAAATCGGCCATTGAGATTAGCCGAAATCCGGTTCATCATGGACGAACGAAACACATCGATGTTCGCTATCATTTTATTCGAAATTATGTAGAGGAAGGGAAGGTGAAGCTATTACATGTGCGGACGGAGGATCAATTAGCTGATCTCTTTACTAAGCCACTCGGTATATCGAAATTTGTGGGTTTTCGCAAGAGGATTGGCGTAGTCAAAGTGAAGTAAATCTCAGATTAGGGAGGTGTATGTGGGAGTAATATGAGCCGTTAGATCAATATCTCACGACGACGATGCAAAACGAGAGTGGAAATAATCCTGAGCGTCCATCTTCAGGAATTATATAACGGTGCGGATCGAACGAGAAGGAGCACGCGGGCCCCATAAGCCGTTAATTCGGTTGTTGTTCTTTCTTTTTTTTTTTCTTTAAATTAACAGTGTAAGCTCGGAAGAGCGTAGGGTGCAGAGTGCATGAATTTCAAGAAGATTTTCCTTCCTGTTCTGGGTGATTAGATTAGGGTGAGTGTGAGGAAGAGTGTCGCCACGGTGAGAACGAGTGGTTGTTCTAACATCATCACCGGCTCGTGCATTCGACGAAATGCTGCCGGATTTTTTTCTTTTCTTTTTTTTTTCTGTTTTATATATAAACTTGGCATTGTGAGCGTTGGATGCCAGAGTAATGACGCTCTAGATGAGGCCATGTCATCGCAGACCAACGACAGTTTTAAAGGCCGTTAATATTGTAGCTAGCTATAAAAGCAGTTCAACCAGTGCCTACAAAGAGATCACTCAATGTGTCTCAATGCATAGTATACGGATTTCTGTCCCCTCTCAATAAACTTAGTTTGTTTCTATCAATCTTGAGATTCATGAGTGTTACGAGAGTGTGGATAGTGTTTGCGCATTCTTCAATTAGTATTGGAGCACTCTTCTGATCTTGCCATTCAACTGACACTGCCGTTCCAAGGAGATAGCTCGTCTCTAGAGCTCGTTGTGACAGCAACTCCTAAAGGACTGAATGAACCCACCTAGATAGGAACTTTTACTATTCTAAACGAGACCAAATATCAAGTATGGGTGACGAGAATGCATTTACATCTTGAAGGTCTTGAATTGTCCTAGGTCGTTGAATCAAAGAATGCTCCAGGAAAGAAATATTGGCAAGTTATGTTGGTCATGTTCAGCACAATCTCAGATGAGATCTTGTAAGATCTGGATGTTGAGAAGACTGCCAAGCACACATGAGAGATACTAAAGAACAAGAATGGAACCGTGCCTCCACTTTGCAAGGCAAAATTACAATCCATTAAAAGAAACTTCAAGAGTCTGTTCATGGAAGACAATAAAAAGTATTTCGGAAAGCTTTCAAGAATTGTGATTGACATGGGAGAGAAGATCTCGAATAGTGAAGTGGTTGCAAAGCTTCTTCGATCAGTTTCAAAAAATTTGATGCCATCACTAGCTCGATTGAGCAGTTCCAAGACACCGACACACTAACACTTGATGAAGGTCATAGATCTCTAGAGATTCATGAAGACAAAGTAAAAGATAGATCAGCAAAGAGAGAGGAGAAGGCTCTCCTAGCACAAGCTATTGGTTAGGCCAAGAAGAAGGAGGATGATCCTGCTTGAGGATGAGGAAGGGATAGAAGCAAAGGTCGAGGAAGGGGAGATAGACACTGTTCACATCTCAAAGACGACTCAGATGATGAAGATGAGCAGAAGCCTCCTAAAAAATCTAAGATACCTGCTATAATTGCCACAAACTCGCTCACTATTCTAATAAAAGACAAGCTTCCCAAGAAGAATAAACCCAAGATAGACAAAGAAAAGGCAAATCTATCTGTTGAAGAAGGAAATGAAACGACATTGCTTATGGTAATCAAAGAAACCAATGAACAAGTCTTACTTCAAGGTATTATTCAGTATAAACCTCAAAGCGGACAAATGGTACCTTGATTCGAGTACCTTGATATAGGTATTATTCAGTATAGCATATGACCGGTGAAAAGAGCCTCTTCTATGAACTTGATGAGTCTTTTAAAGGTAAAGTGGGATTTGGAGATGATTCAAAGATCAACATAGAGGAAAGAGGTAAAATGTTGTTGAACCTTAATTTGGACTCATTAAAGTTATTATCTTCACATGATATGGTTAGAGGCCTACCTACTATGGACAAGGTTGACAAAGTCTATCTAAACTATGTCCAGTTGAAGCAAACCATATAACCTCTTGAGCTCAAAGTCGTCGTGTGTTCAAGCCAAACAAATTTACTATTTATAAGCTAAGAAACTATGAAGTAATTGGATTTTTATAATGTGTTACTTTTCTAGGTTGATCTGTAGGGATTTAGGGCAAGAAAATGTCAATTTTTATGATAGAAGAAGAGAATGCTCGAGATTAACTAAAGATCCTAATTGTGAGGACAATTTAGATTATGTAAGTACTAGAGGAAGATTAAAGATGTATTAATCAGCAGAAAGCTGGGAAGGTTCAAGCGAGAGAAATGGATAGTAAAGGAGGGAAAAGGGAAGAGAGAGAGAGAATGAGATAGTGAGAATGAGATAGAGAGAGAAGAGATAGATAGAGGGATTGGAAGAAGAAAAAGATGGCGCGGGAGAGATACAAAAACAAAGATAAAGAGAGAGACCACGAGAGTGGAATTGAAAGAATTAGAACATGAGAGAAGATAGAAGGACGAAACCGAAAACAAGTTAGTCAAAGAGAAGAGACAAGAACATTACGAAGAGAGAGAGAGAGTGAGTGTGGCAAAGAAGCGCAAGAAAGTCATAATGCAAAAATTAAGAGAGAGAGAGAGAGAGGGTGAGATGCTAAGTGAAATAGAGCAAGAAGGAGAAAATGTGCAAAAGCGAAAGAGATTGATAGAGGAAAATAGAGAGCATGAAATCAGAAATGGAGAGAGAAAAAAGATCATGGAGGAGAACTAGAGGGAGAGATTTAGAGAGAGGGAGAGGGCGACAAACAACAGGCAAGAAAATTTTAGAGGACGAAATGAAGAGAAGGGCGAGAGGTAAAGTGGGAGGGTGACGAGGCGATTTGAAAACACATAAACGTCGGTCAAAAAAATTCATAATTTCGAATTCATAATTACAAAAATATGAAATCAAGTATAGTGTAAAGATCGGGTAGATCCACAGAGAATGCAGTTGACTTTGATCAAAAGGTTGACTTGGTCAAACTTAGGTTTAAATAGAAATTTTAAGAAATGAAAGTGATATATAATTAATAGAAATGATAGAAATATCTGAGAGAAGATATTTCAAGAATTTAGAAAATGATTTGACAAAGAAGAGTCAAAAGTCAAGCTCAAAGCGTTGATTTTAACCAACCCTTCACTTTTTTATAAAATCATAGAACAAAAAGAGTAAAATATTACAAAAATTACACATTCAAAAACTAGAGACAAAATGGAATTTTTTTATATATGAAATTCATGCTTTTTCAAGAAGAACTTGATTTATTCTGATTTATTGAAAATCAAAGATTAGAAAAATCCTGAAATTAATACTTCATTTTAAATCATCAAACTGACTAACCAAATGAAGGTAAAATATTACAAAAATTATATATATAGAAAATACACAGAAAATGAAAATTTTTAATATATAATTCGTGGTTTTTAGAAGAATTGGATTTATTAGAAAAATCAAATATTAGAAAAATCCCGAAATGAACACTTTGGTTTAAATCATCAAATTACTGACCAAATGATATCCAAATCAAGAAATTCACATATGAATAGAAAGATAACAACTAAAAGATTCTAAAAATACCAAAATTTTCAAATTTTACCTTGTATTTTAAGATTAATTACCCCCCGTAAGTCAACACCCAAATTCGGATTAAAAATAAATAGTTGATTGTAAAATGTCAAATTGAAGGGACAAATGATAATGAAATTTTACAAATTAGATATGCATGGAAAGCTGATGAAAAAGGAATCCAATGAAACCAAAATCAAATCATTTGGACTTAAGATCTGGGAGAAATTCCTATTTCAAAATCAGAAAAAATCTACACCCAAATTTGGGGAAATTAAGAACAATTCGATTTCTAGAATGAAATTACCTATCTAAATCTAATCTAAACTACATAAATTGCAAGGGAAATGATTGAATCACACTACTAACCCAATTGATGCAAAGATTGAGCCTCAAAGTATCTTAATTATTGAGAATTTCTTTGGAACCTTGTTCGACGTACGTTCGGCGTTCAAGGGGAGATTTCGATCAATTTATTGCAATAATTCTTGATTAACTTGCTTCAATGGATGCGGAATTGAGTCGTAGAAGCAAGAGAATGACGAAGAACTTAAGATCTTCCTTCAAAATTGCTTAATTTCTTCACAATTCGACCAAAAGTTAGGTTTACAAAGGAAGAACATCATTTTTATAAGAAATTTCATCATGCAAATCGCGAAGCGTCCGATTCGCTGAAGGATGATTCAACGGCTGAGATTGCACAATTTAACTGGGCCACGATTCCACGATCTCCTCACGATCCAATAATTTTAAATTATTTAACCTTTCAAAAGATCAAACATCAATAAAAGACATAATTAATCCTAAATAATACATAAATATAGACTTTAGTAAAATGGCATACCAATGGCAAAAATTCATAAAACTATGATAACATGCATCATAATTACATAAAATAAGCATGAATATTAGTTAAATGAGATAAGAATTTAAGTTATATATGCATGTTATCAGAGGGGGAGAGAGTTTCATAGAGAGAGAGGATGAGTGTGAGATGGGGAAGGAGTGAAAGCAAGAGAATGAAGGGGAAATTTGAGGGGAGGAAGATCAAGAGAGGAACGATGAAAGAAATCATGAGAGCAACAGTGAGAGCGACGGTGCCTGGGAATAAGAGAGAGAGATTTAGAGTGAGTAAAGGATGAATCAAAAGAGATGGACGAAGAGAAAGAGCTAGAGAGAACTCGAAACAACAGTAAAAAATAGAGAGCTGAAGAGACAAGGGGCAATGTGAGAGATGTGGACTGAGAAGAAGAAAGAGAGACTTCGCGAGATTAAGGGAGAAGTAAGAGATTGGAGACGAAGAGGGGGAGAGTGCAAGAGAGTGGACAAGGAAGAGGACGAGGAAATGATTCCAATGCAGAATACAACTCTTTTGTTTCGTCCTCTTAACTTCTCCACCATTTTATGAAATACAACTCTTTTGTTTGGTCCTTTCTTGAAACTAGGAGCTTTGTCTTTGGGAGATTAATAGAGGACTCTTTTGAATTTTGAGTTCGTTGTCTATTTCTTCCGTATACTTGTTTGTTAAATTAGTTCCTCTTTTGGGACTATTTGAAATTATACCATTTACGTCACTTATTCCACTATAGAAGTACATCTTGCTCGTTCTTCTTTTTTCAACAAGTGGTATCAAATCCAGATCCATGCTATGTTGGCGTAAATGGAATTAAAAGATGTCCTATTTGAAGAAATGCCAAGAAGGTGGACTGAACAGATGGTCCAAGTGTAATCGCAAAGCTTTGACACAAATTCATTTGCATCTATCAAATGAAATCTTGAGAGATGTCCATAAGGAGACCTCTGCTTAGTAGCTTTGGCTTCAATTGGAGGAAATCTGCATGGCAAAGACAGTGACTCGATAGATGCTGACAAAGCAAAGGCTATTTGGTCTTCATATGTTGGAAGGTACATCACTTGAGGTTCATATTTCAACATTTAAAGAAGTTCTTTCAAATCTTGAGGCGATGGATGCAAATACTTTGATCGAAGAGGATTTATGTTGCTTATTGTTCATGTCTTTGCCTGCGTCTTACATTGCATTTCAAGATACTTTGTTTTATGGTCATAAGGATCTCTCGTTGCGGACAGTTTATGAGCCTTTATCGTCCAAGGAGATTATGAATCATATGGCAAATGGGTCAGTGACCGCAGCAAAGGGTCTTGTTATTCGAGGACGAGATCTACAGAGGAAAAATGGTGTCTCTCGAGGCATATTGCAACTATTGCAAGAAGAAGGGGCATATTAAGTCTGAGTGCTACAAGTTGTAGAATAAGAACAAGAGGGTTGGAGGCCAAGAGCAAGGTCAACCAGTAGATAAGCAAGCAGAAGCTAATGTTATTGGAGGCCAAGATTCAGGTGAACTTTTGGCCATTTCTTATGGTGAATCTGCTAATTTTTATGATTGGATTTTTTATTCCGCATGCACATTTCATTTTGTCAGCGTTATCATGCGTTTAAGTCTTATAATGTTGTCTTTCATGGTACCGTTGTTATGGAAAATGGTACTCCTTGCAAGGTGCATGGTATTGGAAATGTGCAGATTTGTATGTTTGATGGCACTATTTGGAATTTTGGTGATGTGAGGCATGTTCCAGATTTGAAACGGAACCTTAACTCCTTGAGTACTCTTGATTCCAAAGGTACAAATTTTTCATTGAAGGTGGAGTTTTGAAAGTTTTGAAAGGTGCTCTTGTTGTTCTAAAGGGGCATAAGACGTATGCAAACTTGTATTTCATGGAGAACAGCACTATTTTGGGCGACTTCGCAGTTGCGTCATCTACTCCATCGGTCACTGATATTACGAAGATATGGCATATGAGACTTGGCCATATAAGTCAGCAAGGCATGGACAAGCTTATTGTGCAGTCATCAGGGCTTGTTGTGTGGTAAGTGCACGAGCAAGCTGGATTTCTGTGAGCATTGCGTGTTTGGGAAGCATATACGTGTGAGGTTTTCTTCGGGGATTCACACTACCAAGGGCATCCTTGATTATATCCATTCGGATTTGTGGGATCCTTCTAGTGGTCCATCCCATGGTGGAGCTCACTATACGCTAACTCTTATTGATGATTTTTCCAGGAAAGTCTGGGTCTATTTCATGAGGCATAAATCTGAGGCTTTTTAGCGCTTCAAGGAATGAAAGATTATGGTGGAGAAGCAAAGCGAGAAATCTGTGAAAAATTTTAGGACAGATAATAGCCTTGAATTCTGCTCAAATGACTTCAACCTTTTTTGTAATTTCGAGGGAATTCAAAGGCATTTGACTATTCATCATATGCCACAATAGAATGGTGTTGCAGAGAGCATGAATTGAACATTGATTAAGAAGGTCCGGTGTTTGCTTTCGAATGTGGCTTTGCCTTATTCTTTCTGGGCCGGGCTGCTATGATGGCATGTTATTTGGTGAATTGTTCGCCCTCCACCGCTATTGAGAAGAAGACTCCACAGGAGGTATGATCTGGTTCTCTCGCTGATTATTCTGTTATTAGAATTTTTGGGTGTGCAGCATATGCCCGTGTTGATAACGGGAAACTTGCTTCAAGATTTTTCAAATGTGTGTTTCTTGGCTTGAAACCTGGTGTCAAGGGCTATAAGTTGTGGTGTTCTGAGGACAACAAGGTCATTTAAAGCAGAGATGTTTGTCTTTGATGAGGCTGCTATGTTGAAGAGACTATCTAACGGCCAAGAAGACGTGAGTTGTCAACCAAGTCAAGACTCTCAAGCAGAGACCAGTCATGTTGAGCTGGAGTTTCCTCCTTCGACATCTACATTTTATGAAGATGATGTTATTGATGAAAATGATTCTGAAGCTAATCCACCAGCTCATTAGGTTGCAGTTGATAGACTGGAACGTGAAATTCGGCCTCCACCTCAATATGCCCATGCAGATTTAGTTGCTTATGCTCTAACTATTGCCAAAGATGTAGACAACTTTTCAGAACCATCGTGTTATAAAGAGGTTGTTCAATCTCTTGATGCGGCTTAGTGGGTCACTGCTATGTAAGAAGAGATGGAGTCCCTGAAGAAAAATAGAACATGGGACCTTGTGAAGATTCATGTGCCTAAGAAGCTTATTTGTAGTAAGTGGGTTTTCAAGAGCAAGAATGGGATACCGAGCATTGAGGATTCTTGTTTTAAGGTGAGAGTGATGGCTAAAGGCTTTAGTCAAATCCCTGGTGTGGATTATACAGATATGTTTTCACCCATGGTGAAACACAACTCCATTCGAGCTTTATTGGGAATCGTTGCCCATCATGATCATGAGCTAGAGCAACATGATGTGAAGACGGCTTTCTTAAATGGGTACCTTGAGGAGGAGATTTATATGGAGCAGCCTAAAGGCATTGTTGATCTTGAGAAGAAGGATCTTTTTTGTAAACTCAAGAGGTCACTCTATGGGTTAAAACAGTCTCCTCGCTAATGGTATAAAAGATTTGACTCTTTTATGACCAAGTTGAACTTCACTCGGAGCAGATTTGATAGTTGTGTTATTTAAAGAAATCTTTTGCCTCACCCATTTATTTTTTGCTCTATGTTTATGATATTATGATTGCAGCAAAGAATGCAGCTGAAATTGAGAATATAAAAGTTATGCTCAGTAAGGAATACGAGATGAAAGATCTTGGTGCAACATCAAAGATACTTGGCATGGAGATCCTTAGAGATCAAGGAGCACGTACTATATCTCTTAGTCAAAAGGGGTATATTGACAAGATACTTTCTAGATTTGATATGAAAGACTCCACCCCAGTTAGTACCCCTCTCATTGCACATTTTAAGCTTTCTTCTCGCCTCTGTCCTAGTAATGAAGCTGATAAGGAATTCATGTCCAAGTTCCCTTATACAAGTGCAGTTGGTTCATTGATGTATGTTATGATTTGCACTCATCTTGATCTGTCTCATGCAGTTAGTGTGGTGAGCAGATATATGGCTAACCCTAGAAAGGAACATTGGAAAGCAGTCCAATGGATTTTCAGGTATCTTCGTTAGACAACGGACAAATGCTTGCATTTTGGAGGGTCCAACACCGATGTTGTTGGCTTTGTTGATTCTGACTATGCAGGTGACCTTGATAAAAGGAGGTCCTTTACAGAACTATGTTTTCAATGTAGGTGGCACTACCATGTCTTGGAAAGGCACTTTGCAACATTCTACTGCTCTGTCAACTATAAAGGCAGAATGTGTGGCTCTCGTTGAAGCAGTTAAGGAGGCCTTTAGGTTGTTTGGATTGTTTGGTGAACTTTTTATGAAGAAACAATCTACTAGCATGTTCTATGATAGTCAAATAGATATTTACTTGGCTAAGGATACAATGTTTCATGAACAGATGAAGCATATCGGGTATGTTGTCACTTCATTCATGATATTTTTCATATGGGGACGTCATTTTAAAGAAAATCAGCACTCATGACAATGTTGCTGACATGATGACAAAGTTGCTTACGGAAGCAAAGTTTCTATACTGCGTTGATTTGATCTCACTTCATCCTTAAACTTTATTTTTTTCGTATTTGGCAATTTCGGAGGTGATCGGGCTAAGATGGAGATTTGTTACTTTTTTGTCCCTCTCTCTCCTTTGCCTTTTTCTCTATTCCCTCTCTCTCTCTTCTCTTAACTTTTCTCAGTTGTTTGTCTTTTAGTGGTTTATCCCATATGCGATAGTTTGAAGAGTGGGTCTCTCTTGTATTCTATAAAAGGAAAACCCTACTCTCTATGGGTATAGGTTGGAAAACATCATCTGAAATACAACTATTTTGTTTGGTCCTTTCTTGAAACTAGGACCTTTGTCTTTGGGAGATTAATAGAGGACTCTTTTGAATTTTGAGTTCTTTGTCTATTTCTCCATAGACTTGTTTGTTAAATTAGTTCCTCTTTTGGGACTATCTGAAATTATACCATTTACGCCACTTATTCCGCTATAGAAGCACATCTTGCTCATTCTTCTTTGTTCAACAGAGATTGAGAGAGATGAAGAGAAAGGGCAAAAGAGAGATGGAAGAAGCGTGAGCAAGAGCAACACAGAGATAGAAATTTGGGGTTGATGGTGATTCAAGAGAGAGGGAAGTTTTTGGGAGAATAAGAGAGGAGAGGAAACGGAAGATGCGAAAGAAGGGAGAGGGCTATAGAGAATTTGGGTGGCTGTAAAGAGAAAAAATGGAAAGAGAAAACAAAACCGCGGAAAGAAGAACAGGCGAGAGAGAGAGAGAGAGGGAAAGAGATGGCAGCAGATGGAAGGCAGAGCTCAAACACGATTCGTGCTGACCCGAGGAATAGAGGCAGAGAGGGGGCAATGGCAACCGAGAAAGAGGAAGAATTACAGGTTGGGAAGAAATGAGACTGAGCGTTCGTGAGAGAGTGAGGAAATGCAAGAAGAAGAAGGGGAGATTTAGAGTGAGCGAGAGATAGAAGACTGAAAGGAAGAGAGAATGCGAGATATTAAAGGGAGAAAAGGAGAAAGATTTCGAGAGAGAGCAAGGAACTGCTAGGGAGTGGAAGAGAGAGAATGAGAGGGAGAGGAAAAGCGTAAGGGTGAAAAAGAGAGCAGAAAATTTTGAGTGAGAAATAGTGAGGAAGACGATAGAGGAGAAGGAGAGTGAGAGAGATCGGCTCATATATTTGGGGAAAGAAGGGATCGAAGGCGGTAAGGAGATGGAGGGGAAGGTCGAAGTTCAGAAAAAAGTCAGGGAAGAGAACGGGATTGAGAGGGGATAAGAGTTAGAGAGTTCAAAGAGCAACAGAAGAGGGAGAAGGTGAGAGAACAAGGGAGATGAAGGGTGTTTGAGATAAAGAGCTGGAACAGAAAGGTAGAGATTGAGATAGGGAGAGGAGACGATGCTGCCAAGATAGAGAAGAAGAACTAGATTCAAAATGAAAAATCATTTCTACTACATCCTCCCGACAAGAAGAACTCCGGAGAACAAAATTTCTATAAAAAAAAAAACCTAAGAGAGAGGGTCATCGACAAGGAAGAAGACCCCCCCAAAAGACCTTTTCCCTCTTTTTGTTTTGCTTTCCTCCTTGATTGCTTCGTCAACTAGGCTCCTAAAGGGTGGCTTTCAACAGCACATATAAGTTATTGAGCATAGTTCCTTTTAGATAGTAAAAGTGTAGTGCTCTTTTTTTTATCCCTCAAAAGACTCATTTTCTTACTTTCTTTTTCTGGGTTCTTGAAATAAAGAAATTAAAATTCATGTAATAGAATTCAACTTTAACATACATATCTTATACAAAATATTAAATCTTGAGATGGTGGGTACATTTTTATGGTCAACCATCTGATAAAATTGAAAAAGAAAACAAATTATAGGTGTTTATAATTACTTTTATAGATTTCATCATAAACCTTTCCTTTTTCTTCAAGCTATAGGGCACGAAGATCCTTAAACCTTATCCACAGGAATTTGTGTCGACCAATTGAATCAGAAACTCTTGTACGAAGAAAATACTTTCTTCTCCTTATTTATGCCATCCATCCTTCCCATTTTCATCTTTGTTAATCCAAATATCTCATCTCTTTTCTTATTGATATCTTAATTCTAAGAGAAACTCAAAATTCTCACTCACATTCACCTCATGTACTCCATTCTCACTTGTGTATAATCCCCCGCTCTTGACTTTCTTTTGAACACTTAACCTCATTACTTTAACTCCCTCTTGGATTCGATCCTTGTTGATTTTATACTAAGTAAGTAATGAGATCATCAATGGGAAGACAAGAAACCTAGAGGATTCAAGCAACACAACAAGGAAGACAAATATTAATAACGATTTATATTTTCGTATTTGGATTTGAGGTCAATAAGCCTTCTAAAATTTTGATCAAAACATCAAACGTAGCAGCATAGATTTAATCGGATATTCAAAACACAAAAGCACTAAGAACCAATGATCCTATCATATAGTATTTCAAATAGGGTTCATTTTTAGGATTTCTTGAAGGTGTTCAAGTGTGTAGCCTCTAGCAGTATCCAAGTGATGGTTGAACGATTGGATTTCCTCTTCAATGCTCTTCACCAAGAGAGAAAGAAAAGAAAGGAGAGAATTCTCATGAAGCTTTCAAGGGCACCTTAAGTTGTGATCTTTTCCCCCTTATTTATAGACATTCAGTACATTAACCTAATTATATATTATAATTATATTTATATCCACCAACATTCATAGACCTTTTGTGGGTGACCTTCTAGGGCTATATATCTCACTAGTTAATAATTATGTAGACCCAATAACATCTTATTGGTCAACCTCATTAATTATCTACATCAACATATAGATTAATTAATTACTTATCAATTTAATCAAATTGATAGGTTGAGGGATTTAGCCCATTAGGTGCCAAGCTACAATACATACTATAGGAGATATGGAGTCTATAAGAATTCTTATATGAAACCTTCTCGTAGATGGTTAACGTGTATGTATAATCTTCCATCCACACGAGACTCATGAATGAGTTTAGATATGGTCAACTATAAACCCTAATTGGTCACCCATGTTAGTACTCGTACATAGAGAAAATCATTGGGAACTCTTTCTCTGATATTTCCATCATCTTAGCCAAGAATTTTATTGAATCTCATTCCTTGAGTCACTCTCTTTCAATACTAAGAGTGGATGATCACATATTGACTGCACAATCAGCTTTGAGGACTTCAAGTCTATCAAATATATGACATTTTAGAGATCCTATAGTTAGGGATTTATAAGTTATAATCAAAACACAATTATCCATCCACAATATGCCTTTGGTGTCTCAAGTCAAATGACCACATATACAACTATGAAATGGATTAATTTTCTTAAAATTTAGGTATAATACTAATAATAGTTCATACAGATCAATTTAATAAACTCTTTCTCCAAAGAACACTCATTATCTATCTTTGGTGCCTCTACAGCAATAGCTACAAAATCAGCCGTACTCATCTTATCAGTTGGATCAAATAGTAAAATTATTTCTAGATAATTTGTTATCCTTCTGAAATATCCTAGTAATAGGATTTTCTAAAACATATGTTTAAGAATAGTGATCACTATATTTAGATCTCGTTATAATTCACTTAATCATTGCATATACTCATAGGGTTCATTGTAAACATCACATAACAATGATAATGAATAAACTTCATTTCAATGAGTATGAACGGGAAATATGGAAGTGTGATCTGGCTTATAGGCCACATAATATCCACCATTTTGCACCTTATAGAATATTATCATTTAAGGATTTATGAATTCTCAGAGCTATAATGAAGCAATGTGTTTCTCTTGTAATCTGAGTTAGATTAAGCTAAAAATAAAAGACTCGAGGCTTATTAGAAGGCCACCCAATAGACTATATTTTCCTTTTTCTTACATTTTGCATTTTCTATATTTTTCGTAGTTTTGGGATATGAGGCTAGAAAAGCCATCAAAATTTTGTTTAAAATGAATGTATTGGAAGACATTAAATCAAACATTCAAAATGGTGAGGCACCAAGAACCAATGGTCTCATTATCTAGTGTAAGATTCATAACATGCTAATTAGACATGATAATACATGATTATTTATGCATATTAAGGCATAAAAAATTTCATTCCTATGCATGTTATCATATTTTTTAGTGTTTATCTATCATTCTATGAAAAAAATATTATAATCTCAAAATACATTAATTTAGGGTTAACTATGATGAATTAAAGATACATAATTTCATAACCCATCTTTACTTGATATTATAATTAATTTTTAAAGTTAAATAATGAGAGAAATCATCTTATATACGCTCATTTAGTTTTCTAAGTTTTAAAATCTTAAAGAAATGAGTGTATTTTTCAAATATAAATTAAATTTCTTGTTATTTATTAAATTTGATTTTTTTTAGTATGATAAATAATTCAATTTATGATCAACTGAAACAAATTTGGATTAATTTGGAGTTATATTTTGAAATTTATGAAAATTTTAAATTTTAGAGATTTTTCATTTTTTTCTAAGTTTTAATAAAATTTTCAGGATTTTTCTGAATTAAAAATTAATTTTTCATATTCTTATTAAGTGTGGAGGTGACGTGGCACAATTTGGAGCATCCAATCAAATTGCGATCGACAGTCAAAAAAATTGCTAATTCCAATCGTCGGTCAAAACAATTTATAATTCTAAACTCATAATGATTTAAAACAATATATGAAATAAATTATAGCGATAAGATCGGGTCGAACCACAGATCACACGATTGACTTTTATCGAAGAATTGACTTAGTCAAACTTAGGTCTAATTAGGGTTTCTAAGAAATAAAACTGAGATATAATTAATGACAATAGTACTATTATATGAGAGAAGATATTTTAAGAATTTTAAAAAATATTTGAGGGAGAAAAAGTCAAAAGTCAAGGTCAAAGCATTCACTTTAACCACACTTTGACTTTCTATAAAATCAGAGAGGAAAAAGGTGAGAAAATATTACGAAAATTATATTTTCAGAAACTAGAGAGAAAAAGAAGAATTTTGATATAAAATGTCTAATTTTTTAGAAAAGATTTGGATTTACTATGATTTATTGAAAATTAATAATAGAAAAAATCTCGAAATGAAGATCTCGGTCAAAATCGTTAAATTGACTTGTCAAATGGTATCCAAATTTAGCAATTCACATATGAATTATCAAATTTCATCTTGTGTATGTTAGGAGCACTTGCCCTCGAAAGTTAACGCCCAAACTCGAATTGAAAATGGACAGCATTTGGTCAAACGACAAATTGAGGGGTCAAACCTTGATGAAATATGACGAATCAGATATCTACTGAAAATTGATTGAACAAGGAATCCAATAAAACCAAAGTTGAATGATTTGGACTTAAGATCATGGAGAAATCCAAGTTCGAAAATCAACAACAATCCGCGATTAAATTTGGGCGAAATGACAAAATTTCCGATTCCTAAACTCTAATTACCTACCTAAATCTAATCTAAACTACCTAAATTGCAAGCATTATGAAGGAATCACACTACTGACCTGATTGACGCGAGGATTGTGCTTCAAATTGCTTTGATTGCTGCGTATTTCTCTAGTTTCTTTTTTGTCGTGCGTTCGGCGTTCAAGGGCGATTTTCCAAATTTTTTCTTGCAACGATTCGTGATTAACTTGTCTCAATCTGATTGCAATTGAGTCTAGAATGCAAGATAATCATGAAGAACTTGAGATTTTCCTACAAAAATGCTTAATTTCTTCACGTTTCAATCAAAAGCTATTGTTTAAGAAAGAGAGATTATTGATTTATAGAGATTTTATCGTGAAATATCCATACCATCCAATTCGCTTAAGAAGCTTTGGACGGTGATAACATGCAATCTTAACATGATAAAACATGATTATTAATGCAATTTAAGGCATAAAACATTACATTTATGTACATGTTATCATACTTTGAGTGCATTTCTATCATTCTATGCATATTTATGTCATAATCCCAAAATGCACTAAATTAGGGTTAATTATGATAAATTAAGGATAAATGATTTTATAACCCATCTTTACTTGAGATTATGAATGGTTTTTAAAGTTAAATAATGAGAGAAATCATATTTATGAACATTCATTTAATTTTCTAAAGTTAAAATCTTAAAGAAATGAATGTATTTTTTTGAAATATAAATTAAATCTCTTGTTATTTAAATATTTTGAATTTTTAGAATGATAGATAATTAAATTTCAGATCCAATGAAAGAAATTTGGATTAATTTAGAGTTGTATTTTAAAAGATATGATTTTTACAATTTTTAGGGATTTTTCTGTATTTTTCCGGATTTTCTATGATTTTATTTTCTATTTAAAACATTAAAAAAATAATAAATAAATAAATAAATAATTAAAAAAAGGGGCGCGGGACCCGCGTGGATGCGACGTGGCACGCAAGGCCACGTGGCAGCGCCACGCGGACCCGCGCAGCGCCTACGTGGCGCGTATATATTATATTATTTTATTATTACTATATATATATTAAAAGGGTTCTTCAGCCTCGCCTAGATGGGGAGGGTATTAACCCTCTTAAATGACGGGTATTATATACCCGACATTTTCCAAAATATTTTCGGTGTGGGACTAATCTCCACACTCTTCTTACCTTTCAGGTGACGTGGCGCGAGGAGGAGCGTCGGATCGACGGCGCGCGTCGATCGCGTGAGCGCCGGACCACCGATCGATCAAATCAACACGTGCTTAATTAAGCGAGTTATAACGGCCCTGATGTTGGCGACGTGGCGCGACGAGGGGCGACGGATCAAACGGGAGATCGATCGACACGCGTCGATCGCATGCACCGTGGACCACTGATGATCAATCAAACACGTGATAAATTAAATGGATTATAACGGCCGAGATTTAATCGCGTGCGATGCATCTCGACCGTCGGATCAAAAATAAAGGGGCGCGATTGGAACGTTTCTTATAAAGCGTTTCGTTCGATTAAATCGTGGCCGTCCATCACGATCCGACGGCCACGACTTAATCGAAACGGTCCACGATGGACCGTTTCATCGTAACCGTCGATCGAAACGATCGGACGGTTACGCCCAAATTTAGTATAAATAGAGTTGTTCTTCACCGATGTATGCATTCGAGTTGGATTTCAATCAAATTGACTTGTCTAGACACCGATCCACTCGTTTCTCTCAAGTTCTTCCTCCTCCTCTCTCAATTCTGCATCCACGGAGGGGTAGAAGTCGAGATTTGGTGGAAAATTGAGGGAGAAATCGACGCTTGAAGCTCGGCGTGACGATCTTGGTGTTCTTCGCGATTAATCGCTTTAATCGCGACATTTCGATCGCTAAACGGGTTTAGTGGAAGCGGTTTTACCTTAATTATCCTCCTATTATCTTTAATTTTCGTTTAGATTAGGTTTTAGATTTCAATTTCATAAAATTTAGCTTAAAATCACGATTTCAACATCCGAAAATTTCTCTCCACTTCAAATTTCGATTTCTCCGCGAAATCAAGTCCAAATTCGATGATTCTTGATTCCGTGGATTCGTTTTGAAGTCTTCTTTCCAAAAACACCATTTTCCCTAATTTCTAACCTCAATTCATCATCCAATTTGACCAAATTCTAAAAGATATCTGGAAAATACCTAAATTCCCTGTGGATTCGACCCGTATTTACCATTATACCCCTCAATTCTCTCTTAATTCCCCAAATTGGTAAGTTCGGTATTACTTTTGACACGAGACCGTGTGAAATCGACGACCTCGCGGTCTCGTCCCGTCAGACGGCCATGATGATGCAAAATAGGTGGACCACAATCCCACTATGCGAGCTCCACTCCTTGATTTCTGTTGTCCAGTCTTGATCGGAGTATCGTCGAGCAGCGACATGTCAATTCATGATTCACCGAGTGTGTGATTAAATCGTGACCTTCAGATTTCACTAATGAGATCGACAGTTGTGAATATGTCACGTGCAATTGATTAGGATCTGGTGGACCACAATCCACCAGATAGACATGCGATCTTTTGCGCACTTTGATCCAATTCATCTCGGGCTACCACGTCGCCTGCACATCAAGAGAATAAGATAGTCCCACAAGAAGGAAATTAAGAGAAAATGTCATGATAAAAGAGAGAAGCGTCTATGGCCTTTGCGTCGCCCGCTGAGCCTTATTATGTCCCCCCCCCCATCTATCCACTATTGTGGGCTCACTATATCCAAGGGCCCACACACTTAGCTTGCTTCAGCCTCTCGCGCCTTGTAGGCGTCCATGTGGGCCCACACAAGTCCGTGTCAGCTCCCGTGGTGCCGCCACGTGTCTGCGTCGTGCCATGTTAGCTTGCGCGGGTCCAGCACATTAAAAACCCAATTTTGCAATTTTGTAAGCTATTAAAAAATACCTGAAAAATCAAAAAATAAAATCTTGAAAATTTTAAAAACTTCATAAATTCATATCTTCATTTCTAAAACTCATTTTTGCCTCAAATTTTGTCCATTGGATCACAAATTCAGTCTTCTTTAATCAATGCCCCTAAAATATTAATTTTAAGAAGAAAATAGGATGAATTCAAATTAATATTAAGTCAATCCCTTTGAAGTTCTATTTTGATTCATCCCATCATTCTCTTCTTGTAATTTCTTCTTTTAATCATCCACTAAAGTCAAAATAAATCAATCAAAATGTTTAATTTCCAATTGTTTGACCTTGCAAAAGGTCAAACATCAATAAAATATATAATTAACCCTAAATAATGCAAAAATATAGACTTTAGTAAAATGGCATGCCAATGGAAAAAATTCACAAAACTATGATAACATGCATCATAATTATATAAGATAAGCATAAATATTAGTTAAATATGATCAGAATTCAAGTTAAATATGCATGTTATCACACCCCCCAACTTAAATCATTACTAGTCCCTTAGCAATGGAAACATAAAGAATGTGTAATAGGACTAAAAAATGACCTCCAAAAATCATGGGTTAAGCATTGATAGAATCTGAAATGAATATTCTACCTTATATGATGTCAAGAAGAAAGTAGTGCACTAGAAACTTAGAGTCATGGCATTCCTTCGGCAAACACTTTAATCCACCAAATAAACTAATAATTCCTATTGCTCTACATACTAATAACGATATAAATATATTAAGGAAATGATTCACCTTAACAAATCAATTGTCGATTCCTCCTTACACTATGGAAACGAATGATAAAGGCGCAAGAAGTAGAAACAAGCATCATCATTTCCATATATAATGGCTATAAAATAGAATCGACTAAAACACATGGGAGGCAGCTTACCATTCTAATTCTACTTTCTTTTCTTTTTCTTTCTTTCATCCTAATTCTACTTAAATTCTAATTCTACTTGATGCAAGCCTTTTTCAGGAAAGAGATTAGATAATGAAGAGTAAATGCATAATCAAAACTTTCTAAGGCTTTTTATACAGCTTATTGAAAACAGCATTCACATTAACTTATTCCATGGTGCTCACCCTACCCATGTGTTGTCCTTAGTAGACATGTACCATATTCTCCCAAAGAGGTTTTGGTATCTCTATGGATTAGGGAGCTTCACTATGTCAATGATAGCAGTGCCAAGAAAAGGATGATATAAGCTACGACTTGCTATGGAGAGCAGAAGGGTGTGCGTTCAAAGAGTAATTAACTCAAGATTTAGAAAGAAGAATGAGTAGATGAGAAGTATAGAAATTTTTGAAAAATCATACTATGAGCTTGAGTAGATTCTTAGATTAGACTTTATGGTTATCCAAGTTGATAACACGCAATTTATACATGCAAATCTATGATTATTAATGCGCATTGATGCATAAAACATTCCATTCTGATGTATGTTATCATACTTTGAGTGCATTTCTATCATTTCATGCAATTTCGAGCTATAATATCAAAATGCACTATTTTAAAGATAATTATGCATAATTAAGAATATATTTTAGAATAGATTATTTTCATCTAAGTTTGAGATTATAATTAGGTTTTAATGTTAAATAATAAGAGAAAATATTTATATACACTCATTTATTTTTCTAAGTTTTGTTTTTCAAGAAAAAATGTGTATTTTTTCAATAAGAATTTATTCTCTAGTTATTTAAATATTTTGACTTTTATAATGATAGATAATTTAATTCCTGATCTAAAGAAATAAATTTGGATTCATTTGGAGTTGTATTTTGAAAGTTATGAATTTTCTCATTTTTAGGGATTTTTTTAGATTTTTTCTGAATTTTTTTGAATTTAAAATTGATTTATTTAATTAAAATCAATTTTATAAATCGTCAGGTGACGTGGCAAAATATGGAGTGTCCGATCAAATTATGATCGTCGATCCAAGCAGGGGGTGACGTGGCAGCACGTAGAGCGTTCGATTACGTGATTAAATCGCGATTGTCGATCGTCACTTAAAGGCAAGGGGGGTACGTGACACATTATTACTCGTCGAAAAATTGTTCTAAAAATGATTTAATCACAATCGTTCATCAAAAGAGTTATAACATCTAAGATTAAAACTGACAAGAACGCATCCGAAGAGTTAGATCAAGATCGGACAGATGGCATTTCATGTGTTTCTTCTTCACGCGCGACGTGGCGAAATCTCGGCGGTCCATGTCCGATCCAACGGCCACAACTTAATCATAACAATTCACATCCATGCGTTTTATGATAACATGCAATCTTAACATGATAAAACATGATTATTAATACAAAATAAGGCATAAAACATTTCATTTATGTGCATGTTATCATACTTTGAGTGCATTTCTATCATTCTATGCAATTTTATGTTATAATCTCAAAATGCGTTAATTTAGGATTAATTATGATGAATCAAATATTAAAGATTTTATAACCTATCACTTGAGATTATAAGTAGTTTTTAAAGTTAAATAATGAGAGAAATCATTTTTTATGAACATTCATTTAATTTTCTAAAGTTAAAATCTTAAAGAAATGAATGTATTTTTGAAATAAGAATTAAATCTCTTGTTATTTAAATAATTTGACCTTTTAGAATGATAGATAATTCAATTTTCAGATCAAATGAAAGAAATTTGGATTTATTTGGAGTTGTATTTTGAAAGTTATAATTTTTACAATTTTTAGGGATTTTTCTAGACTTTTCTGATTTTATTTTTCATTTAAAACGTTTAAAATAATTTTAAAAAATGATAAAAAGGGGGTTAATTTCTCGCGTGGGTCCCACGTGGGTGCAACGTGGCACTGGGGCCACATGGTAGAGCCACGCAGGCCTACGCGAGCGCCTGCGTGGCGCAGAGGTGACGTGGCCAATATTTACATATATATTTTATAGTCTATAGTATATATGGTTCAGCCTTCCGTATATCATAAGCGTAGTCAGCCCTTTAAACCGTCGCCCATTATAAACCCGTCAATCTCTCTTAATTTTTCCCGTGTGGGACTAAGTCCCACACAGTTATTTTCATTTCAGGCGACGTGGCTGACGGAGGAGCGTTGGATCAGCGGCGCATCGGAAATCCGCGCGTCGATCGCGTGTACACGCGGACCACCGATCTTTGATCAAGCACGTGCCCTTTTAAATAGATTTATAACGGTCACGATTTCACACGATCAAACGCATCCGAAGCGTTGGATCGCGATCCAACGGGCGCCGTTTGATGCGTTTTATAACGCATATCGTGAAGATTTAATCTGGAGCGTCCATTCAAGATCAGAAGGCCACAATCTAATCGTAACGGTTCACCGTTACGCGTGCATCTGGATTGTTGATGGAGCTTGAAACGAATCGATCGTACGGTTACACCTATATTTGGCTATAAAACGTAAGTGTTCTTCGATTTTTGCAAGCATTCCTGGAGGATTTCGCTTAATGGACCCATCTAAACCCTTCCTCTCTTGAATCTCTCACTTGTAATCGCTTCTAGACTCAATTCTGCGTCAACGGAGTGATTAAAAGTGAGATTTCATCGATCGATCATGGAGAATTTGTCTCTTGAACACCGATGTCCACGTTTGAATTCGCGGAATGAATAGCCGTCGATCTGGCGATCAATTGGATCGATTCGATCGTTATCTCGGGTTAGAAAACTTATTTTCCCTCTAATCTATCATCATGTATCATCAATTTTTAGTTTAGGATCTTAATTTAGCTCAATTTCGTTTTCAATTTGTATTCTTTGCGATTCCAAAACTTTCGTCCCACTTCACTCTTTGATTTCTCCGCGATTACTAATCCAAATGGAGTGATTTTTGATTCCGTGGCTAGATCTTTGAGTTATCTTTCTAAATCTACCATTTTCCCTAATTTCTCACCTCAATTCATTGTCCAATTTGATCAATTTCCAAAAGATATCTCAAAAATACCTTAATTCCCTGTGGATTCGACCCTTATTTACCATTATGCCACTCAATTCGAGTTAATTTCCCAAAATTGGTAAGTTCGGTATTATTTTTGACACGAGACCGTGTGAAATTGACGACCTCGCTGTCTCATCTCGTCATTTTATCAGAGCCGTTGATCAAAGATGAAATGCTAGATCAGACGATTACGCCTAAATTTGCTATAATTTGAGATGTTATATGACCTTGTAATGTATTTTTAGATGTTTTCGAGTAATCGAACTGTTTAGACACCACCATTCTTGACTCTCTTACTTCCAATCGCTTCTAGACTCATTTTTGCATCGATGGAGTGGTTGGAAGTGAGATTTTTTCGATCGAATAGGGAGAATTCACCTCTTGAACACCGATGATCGTTTTTGAAATCTCGGGATGAAAAGCCTCCAATATGGTAATTAATTGGATCATTTCAATCGCTATGTCGGGTTAGATTATGTGTTTTACTCCTAATTATTCATCATGTATCATTCATCTGTAATTTAAGATTGTAGATTTAGTTAATTTTGCTTTTAATTTTGGATTTCTCTCTCTTCGCATTCAGAAATTTCTCTCTAATTTTCTCATCGATTTCTCCGTGAATCTTGATCCAAATCGAGTGGTTTCTTATTCCGTCGACTTATCTTTGATTTCTCTTTCCAAGTATATCAATTTCCTTAATCTCTCACCTCAATTCATCGTCCGATTTGATCAAATTTCAAAAGATATCTCAAAATTCTCTTATTTCTCCGTGGATTCGACCCTTATTCACCACTATACTTCTTAATTTGTATTAATTTCTTAAAATTGATGAGTTTGGTATTATTTTTTACATGAAGTGGTGAGAAATTAATTACTACATTGATTTGTTCCTTCACAAGAGAATACCTAGATCCATAATTCCATCGACTCTACAACCTCCTCAACATAACACTTAAGGTTGCTTTTCCCATGATTTCACTAAGGCATTTGAGGGTATTCATGTACTCTATATTTGTCATATTTCATGTGGCTTTGGAAAGATGATGTTTATGTTCACATGGGTTATAATCATATCATGCATAGAGTACCAAATAAAAGAATGCAAAACTTTTAAAAATTTCAAGTTTTCTAGAAAAGTCCCCCCCAAACTCATTCCTTTTATTGTCCTCAATAAAAGCATGCTCATGGGAAAGAAATGGTAATCATGATGCATGGCATGCAAATTCAATAAATAGGAAATGATACAAAGGAGCTGAAAGAAAAACTTAATGAGTATTTTGCGTTGGTTGCATTCTTCTCTTCATTTGGGAGTTTTTTGTGGATGAAGTTCCTTCTTTTGTTGTTCTCTCCTCCTTAGCGAATATGGAGCCTATAGAAAAACAAAAGCAAACATCATAAAAAACTACAAATATAATTGCATAATTAAAAGTAAAAGTAAATGCAAAAACAAAAACAAGGTAAAAACAAGTACAAAAGCAACGATAAGGTAAAAAGTAAATGCAAAAACCAAAATAAGGTTGGGTTGCCTCCCAACAAGCGCTAAGTTTTACGTCTTCAGCCGGACCTAACTCACTCTAACGACTATTTAGTGGCTAATGTCTCAAGAAGTTGCAGCTCTTGATCATGGAGGGGTGGTGGTCCTTCATCACCAATGTATGGTTTCAATCTATGCCCATTCACCTTGAAGGAATTTTTGGTCTTAGGATCTAAAATTAAGACCGATCCATTTTTAAATGCTTCAAGGACCACGTATGGACTATCCCACCTAGAGCGCAACTTCCCCGGAAAGAGTTTAAGGCAATAATTATAAAGCCAAACCTTGTCATGGACATTAAATGTTTTCCTATTAATATGCTTGTCATGAAATGCTTTGTTCTTAGCTTTGTAAATCTCGGCATTTTGATATGACTCATTTGTAATTCTTAGAGCTCTTGAAGTTGTAAAAGTTTTTCTTTCCTGGCTTGCTCAAGAGAGAGATTGAGATTTTTCATAACCCAATAAGCCTTTTTTTCTAATTCGACGGGGAGGTGGCAAGGTTTGTCATATATGAGCCTAAATGGAGACATCTTGATGGGTGTCTTGAATGAAGTGAGGTAGGCCCATAGAGCATCCGGTAGCTTCAATGCCCAATCTCTTCCATCTGTGCGAATTATCTTCTTTAATATGTTCTTGACTTATCTATTGTTGACTTCTACTTGGTCATCTATTTGGGGAAAATACAAGGTCGTAACGCGATGGTAAACTTTATATTTCTTAAGTAAATCCCTGAAATGAGAGTTAGTAAAATGAGATCCACCATCACTGATTATCACCCTAGGACAACCGAAGCAAGAAAATATATAACTAACAATAAACTTGTTAACCACTCGATGATCATTCATCCACGTCGGTATTGCCTCAACCCATTTAGACACATAACCCACTGCTACAAGAATTTACTCTTTTCTCTGTGATGGTAGAAATGGTAACATAAAGTCTATACCCCAAACATAAAAAATCTCTACCTCAAGGATAGATTGCACAGGCATTTCATCTCGCTTTGAGATGTTTAATGTGGATTGTTACTTTAGACATTCCTTGCAATATTTGATGGCATCCTTGAATAGAGTTGGCCAATATAAGTTACTTTGCAGCACCTTAGCTCCAGTTTTTCTCGACGCAAAATGTCCTCCACATAAGGACGAGTGACACATCGCTAAAATATAAACTTGCTCCTCCTTCGAAACACATCACCGAATAATCTGATCAGCCCCTAAATGAAATAATTGGGGTTCTTCTCAAAAATAATATCGAATGTCATGGAAGAATTTTTGCTTTTGATTCATGTTCTAATACTCAGGGACTGATTTCGTGACTAAGTAATTCATAATGTGCAAAAACCAAGGTACTTTAGTCACAACGGCGAGAAGCTATTCGTCGGAAAATGTGTAACTAATATCTCAAGAAGACGTGGTCTGAAGTTGAGAAAGTTGATCAGCCACTGAGTTCTCACTTCCTTTCTTGTCCTTATTTTCCAAATTGAATTATTAGCGGTTTAGCCTCTTTCTTGGAGAGCAAGTACTTTAAAGCGGCATGATCGGTGTATAAATGATCTTACTGCCCAAGACATAAGGCCTAAACTTCTCCAGAGCAAATATGACCGGCAACAACTCCTTTTTGGTAGTCGTGTAATGGAGTTGGGCAACAGCTAATGTCTTGCTCGCATAACAAATGGCAGTCGGTTTCTTGTCGATACGTTGCCCCAAAACCGCCCCCACTACATAATCCGAAGCATCTCACATGATCTCAAAAGGTAAGTCTGAATTAGGACTTTGTAGAATAGGTGCTTCCATTAAAGATTACTTCAGCTGCATGAAGGCTTGCTTTCCCTCTTCCTTAATGATAAAATCTTTGTCCTTACACAAGTGAGAAGTCAATGGTTTTGAGACATTAGCAAAGTCTCTAATAAATCGTCAATAAAAGCCAACATGCCCAAGGAAACTTCTAAGTTCCCTTATCGACTTTGGGAACGCAAGGTCTTGAATCACCTCAATCTTTGCCTTGTCCACTTCTAATCCTTTGCTTGAGACTAGATTCCCAAGCACTATGTTGATAACATGCTAATTAGACATAATAATAAATGATTATTAATGCATATTAAGGCATAAATAATTTCATTCCTATGCATGTTATCATATTTATGAGTATTTATCTATAATTTTATGAAAAAGTCATTATAATCTCAAAATACTTTAATTTAGGGCTAAATATGATGAATTAAAGATAAATAATTTTATAACTCATCTTTACTTGAGATTATAAGTGTTTTTAAAGTTAAAATATAGAGAGAAATCATTTTTCTAAATATTTATTTAATTTTCTGAAGTTAAAACCTTTAAGAAATAAATGTATTTTTGAAATAGAAATTAAACCTCTCATTATTTATTAATTTTGACTTTTTAGAATGATAGATAATTAAATTTTGGATCAAATGAAAGAAATATAGATTAATTTGGAGTTATATTCTGAAAGTTATGAATTTTCTCATTTTTAGGGGTTTTTCTAGAATTTTTCTAAATTTTTCTAAATTTTTTATGAATTTCTAAGGATTTTCCGGAATTAAAAATCAATTTTTCTAATTTAAAATCAATTTTTCAGAATATTTAAAGCGCTCAAGTGACGTGGTGCAATCAGAGCCGTCCAATCAATCACGATCAACGATCGATATGAAGAGGCGAAGTGGCAGCGTGTGGGATGTCGATCGCGCGTTCGATATCAATTGTTGATCTTCACTTAAGATCGATGGACACACGTGGCTTAAATCAGAGTTCACCGATCGTTTTAATCTCGACTGTTGATCGCAAGGAGTTATAACGGTCGAGATTAAACTTATTCAAAACACATCAAGATCGTCCGATCGCGATCCAACGGTGAGCGTTTCGATGCATTTTAAAACGCACATCGATGTGGCTTCATCTCGAGTGTCCATCTGCAATCCAACGGACTCCCGTCCATCGATCAACTGTTACTTAACGGTAACGGTTCGCGATCAACCGTTTCATCAGAGCCATTGATCGATTTAATCGGACGGTTACGCCCAAAATCCTTATAAATTGAGATTTTCTTCCGATTTGTAAAGCATTCGAGAGAAATTTCATCAAATGGAACTGTTTCGACACCAAATCTCTTGAATCTATTGATCCCAATTCCTTCTAGACTCAATTCCGCGCCCACGGAGTGATTAAGAGCAAGATTTGGGCAAAAGACGAGGAAGAAATCGACGCTTGAACTCCACGATCGCGAATTTCAGATTTTTTTATGAAAAGCCTTGATTCCGGCAATTAATTGGCTTAATACAATCGTAATTGTGGGTTAGTGGAAGTGGTTTTTACTAATCTATCGTCTATTACCATTTGATTTTTTATTAGATTAGGAATTTAGTTTAATTTATTTTAGATTTTTGGTTAATTCATGATTTAACGTTTCAGAAATTACCCCTCACTTCGATCTTCAATTTCTCCACGAAATCAAAGTCAAATTCGATGATTTTTGATTCCGTGGAATGGTCTTGAAGTTCTCTTTCATAATCTACCACTTTCCCCAATTTCTATCATCGATTCATCGTCTGATTTGATCAAATTCGAAGAGATCAACCGAAATTTCCTTAATTCCCTGTGGATTCGACCCATATTTATCATTATACCCCTCAATTCGAGATATTTTTATCAAATTGGTAAGTTTGGACTTTATTTTGACACGAGACCGTGTGCAATTGACGACCTCGTAGTCTCGCTCCATCATATGTCTTGTCTAACCGTGAAGTGGGACATCACCCAACTAAGCACTAAGCGTTTCTTAACACAAACGTCAAGGATTTGCGTTAAGTGCTCTAAATACGTATCAAAGCTCGGCTTGAAAACTAAAAAGTCGTCTATGAAGACCTCAAGACTCTCTTCTATAAAGTCAGAGAAAATGGCCATCATGCACCTCTGGAAAGTGGAAGGAGCATTACATAATCCAAATGGCATACGTTGGAATGAATAAGTGCCAAAGGGACAAGTAAGTTGTGAAAGTGGCAAACATATAAATAAGTTGTGAAAGCAACAATTGCCCATAAATAATTTGTGAAAGCAAAAAAATTCCCAAAAAAAGTTTCAAAGGGTAAAAAATCCATATCAATAAGCTACTAAGGCATTCGGTGCCTATAAATAAGTTGCAAAACCAGAAATTTCCCACAAAATTTATAGAAAAAGTAGCAAGTATGTGTTTAGGTTTCACAAAGTAGTAAGAGTGTGTTTTTAGGAAGTAGGCAGGTGGATCCTTGATCTATTTTTGACATGATTTTTGATACGCAAGAGACTTTTGCCATGGGTTTGGTGGAGATGAATATACTGCACCCACATGACAATTAGAGTAAGTATTGGTTTGTAAAGTAACTCAGTTGAAGTAGGTCCTAATATTCACTTTCTTGAGTCCTATTGCCCCATGCACATCAGCTTGAGAATTGCTAAGAGACTACTAATAACCAATGTCAATGTGTCAGTCTTATTTGCATTTTCATTATTATCACCAATTCTTGCGCATAATTAGCATTCATTTTGATTTATCACTTTACCAATTTGAGCATAAATTGTGGCTAAAATAATAGAATTTGCATGCTTGACCTATGATAAGGGAAGAAAAAATGACAACATGATTCATATGCAATCCAAGTCTAACATGCTAATTTCAAATGAATGTATCTTTTTATATCTATATTTTATTGATAAGAAATTAGATTAAGAAAATCACACTAACAATTTAGTAATATACCCCAAAAAAATTTTTAAAAAAAATGCATTCTTATTTAGGATATTAAATCAGAAGTGATGTCTTGATCAGAATTTAACGTGTCTTAAAGTTAAGGAAAACTTGAAATGTGTTTTCCAAATAATTTTCCTGAAATTTCTAGAATGCATTTTTATTTTTCAAAACTATTTTTTTACAAAAATTTTTGCCTACTAATGCGGCATCCCTGCCACATCATGTCACATCACAGAGACAATTCTTGAAGTCTCGGGGCCATGTAGGACTACATGGTCGGTAAGGGGCTACCGAGGTGTCACCCATGTGACACGTGCTAAGGCTTCCATTTGATGTAGACATGGTTGCTTCTTACAAGTGGGCATAGAGGGGGCATGACATAAACACAAATAAACTATAGAGATTATTATATACATAAATGCAAGAAAGACTTGGCACAAGTCCAGATTGCGCCTTTATTATCTTTTATTCTTTTCATAGAGACACATGACACATTGTGTGGTGTCAATTGGGTGAAGTTTAAATGTAGTCATTGATCTTCACTTAAACATCAGGATGCCATGGGGAAATCTCAGAGGTCGAGCAATTTTAGAAGAAAGAAATCAAATGTATGACAGCATTGTGAATGTTAGTTGATGATTTAATCATGATCGATGGTTTTTGCTTAAATCGATGGGTTCATGGTGTTATGCAATGGAACTAAGCGATTGGGCCGTGAACCAATGAGTGTTGTTTAATAAAGATCCAACAAAATAGAAAATCAGTTTTATGAAGGAAAATAAAATCATGGCACATGACATGATGTGAACCACTAAAAAAATTGAATTTATTTTAATCAGGCATCCACAATTTTTGTGCATTACTTGATCTCTCTTCGCACTCTTTCTATTCCTTTGATGAGTGATGCGCCTTGATCAAGAAACATCACACCTAAATTTAAGGGCAATCCGATGGTCCAAAATCATCAATCGCCAATTATTACTCATTTCAATTTGAGTGAAAACTTAACTATTTATTTATATTTTGGAACCCAGTGATCCTTGGTTATTCTTGATAAGATTGTAAAGAAAAATAAACCCTAGGTAAGTTAGAAAAATTTTCTTTTTTATTCTAATGAGCTGCTTGAGCAATTTTTTACTAACATTTTCTTATGGTGTGAATTGGTGCAATCTTTTGCTTCCATTGTGATCTAATATGAGAATTTCTTAGATCTATGCATAATTAGGCTTAAGTCCTTCAGTTTTATAGATAAGTAGGTCCTGAATTATGATTTTCCCTCTCATTGATTTGTGTGTTCTTGGACTTATTGGAATAGATATACTGTCCTCTCTCAAAAACACCTTCACCTTTATAATATGACCCTTGTTTTCTCCTTTGATTTCTTAGAATTCATTTGTCTTCTTCAATCTTTGATCTTAATCCCAAATTTCTAAGGATTCAACCTCAAGTCTCCACTATACAAGCTTTAATTGTTGATTTCAGTGAGTTGAGTATCTTTTTCTAAATAATATATTGTCTTTAGGAACTGAAATTTAGTATTATCAATCACTCATAGAGCTTTTCATGCCCATCAAAAATGGCAATCACTTCAACAGGATGTGCACTTAGTGTTGAAGCCCCCTTGAGCATCATCATCATCATCATCATGATGTGTTCTTATCCCATCATAATACCATATTTTCATGTGCAATTCCCCATTTAAGTAAATAACTGTGGTCATCATGTCTGCTACTTAATCATATTACATATATAGCTACCCAAAACTCTAGGTTCCAGTATGATTCAATAGAATATTTTATCCCCAAAAAAGGGGAAATCCCCCCCCCCCCCCAACATCAAATTCTCCTGAAAATATTTAGGAAACATTGCCTCGTTTCCATGAAGGTTAAGTGATCAATAGCCGTATAAATATTTCCTCATCAGGTACTCTGCAGCCTACATAGGAAAGTCAGGCACAAGTTGATGAAACCAAGTCACCTCTATCCTACCCATATCTAAAACAGTGATGCAGCTTCTTCAGAATGTAATGATTCTGGATTTATAAAGGGATAGTGGATATGAAAAGAGGGGGGAACAGAACAAAGAAGACATAGCAGAGCAGAAAGGAGGGAGAAAGTAGAAGGTAACCCCTCCCAGCTAGAGATAGAAATGGAGAGCAAAGGAAGAATATAGCACACACAGCTAGAAATGAAAGATGATAGCCCTAATATCCTATCCCACCAACGTGAAGGAAAATTCATCCAGTTTCTAGTGAGATCTCTTTGCCAATGGCTTTGAGAATCCAGATCTCACTACTCTGGCTTGATTGCTATGTTTTGCAAGGCATCCCAATTTTCATTCAGCACATCTAGTTCATTGCTTCTTTAGAGAAAAAAACATTTTTTTCTCATTAAAAAGATGTAATGAAGGATAGGCAAAAGAATCCAAGATTGAGCTGCACAACCCACTCACAGATCAGTATCCTCCATCTATAATGATAAAAAAAACTCCATAGAAAAAAAGAATCAAAATGTGCTGCCTTTCATTAAAAAGTAGATCATGAGTTCCAGTTCTTCGATTGCTTGAAATAAAATGCGCCTTCTCTTTTTTCTTGGGGAACAACTTTGAAAAAACCGACCATTATATGGACAATTATTCTTAGACTTTTAGCCATAAGTAATGGATCCCATTTGGAAAAGAAATTATTTACAAAAACTGGAAACCCTAAATCAGGGATCAACACTGGTTTACTCACTAAAAATTGAAAGTGGAAAGAAAGGGCATTATTGACCTTTGAGTGCAGGGAATAAAAAAATGAGGCATCAGCTCCACACAGAAGGACTCCTGAACTGTGATGAAATAGCATCGTTTAAGACCTTTACGAGGTTAACTCTTTGGATTTCTCTCTCCTTTCTCAGCTCAAGATGACGAAACTACAAGTATTATAGCTTTATGTTAGAAAAGTGTGAAACACATATAATGAAATAAATGGGAAACTATTATCTAGAATAAGCATAAAAGGTCATATGATAGACACTATTATCTAGAACTTCATATGAAGGGACAGAGGATACAGAGAACAAAAAAGAAAAATGTATATCAAAAAACTACAAATACCTATAAAAACCAAATTAATGCAAAAGAGTTTACTCTAGATGCAACCCTAAACATCTTTGGGCAATAAAAAATTCATCAAATATTCATCTTTACAGAACAAAGTTCGTGTTACCTTTACAGAACCCGTCTGTGAAGAATCAGGAGTGATGATTATTAGGCATTTGAAATCGTGCTCATTGGCATATTCATATTGCAGCGTGAGGCTTGGATCTGCTAGAGGAACATACTCTGCCTAAATGAGGTAAGAGAAACAAAGGAAATCAGATTAGATAGAAATGGCTAAAATGCCCCAAAAATTTTTCCTAATAAAAATAAAATAAACGTCCATGACTTTCTTGTTACTTAAACGAAATAGCACAATGAAACAAGGATTTTTCCAGAACCACAGATGAGTGAATAATCAGAGTACATGGACTATCAAACTCAAAACTTTATAACGAATGTCTGGTTCTGAAAAAGTAGCTCCGACAGTGAATATACTTGGGTTTCTTCACAAGGGTAAAGTAATTGGCCAACAAATAATTAAAATATAGTGAAACTATCACTACACACTCCAACCATAAGGATAACGAAGGGTTTATGTTATGTGCACTTCAAAAATATTTTAAGTTTATTGCACCTCAGGATCTGGATTCTAGTTTATGAAAGATGCATAAAGGAAAAACTGATATTTCATCAGGAACAAGAACTAACACGGCAGAAACCCTGACCTTCAGATTTGCATGCCACAGTTCGGCAACCAATTCCATTCTTTCTTCTAGCATGCCACCTCCACCTCTCGAGCACACAAGAACACTAAAGACAAGCTCATTCCTGCACCGTACAAATAAAGAATAATAAGAAAAAGGTCCCATAAACTCTGTTTCCTAAGAAGAAAGATTGCAATCAGAACTTAGTCTGGACCTGGGATGTTTGATCATAACAGAAGGATAATGAAGAATTTTTTCCAATGCCAGGCTGACACCTACTGCTCCTGGTGGGCTTACCTTCTGATTCACATTCACCAAATAAGAATAATGAAGGAGTATTATAAGCTAGCTGCTGGAAAATAATTCAGTTAGTTTTTTTCCATATTTAATATTCACAACATGGAATAAAAATATTTCAAACCCATTTATAAAAAAACATCACGGTTAGTTTAATTTTTGAATAAGGGCTGGAAGCTTGAGATCTCGTCGAGGTAACTGGTTGATTATCATTAAATAAATAACATATCATGACAGATCATAAAATACTTATAAGCTCTCAGAAAATGGATAAAAATGCATAAAAATAGTCATTCATATCAAACACCTAAAGGACTTTCCTTTTGTGAGTTTGGAAACATTATATCATGTAATGAAAGACATCAAATATAAAATCGCAGTCAAGGAAGTTTGAGAAAATAGTCTGGGAGACATACATGATTCCACATTTGATGAAGAAGATGATCATAACAGCCACCAACGGCAAGTAAGGTGCGCTCGGAGACAGAACCCGGACAGTTTTCTTTTATTAAATAAATCTGTGTCAACAGACAACACTCTTAAAAAAAAATAGCCCACCAAATAAAGTATATTTCTCTGCCGGCCACTCTTTCTGCGAGAAAATTTTCATACAAAATGGAAACAAGCATAATATCTATGATTGTAATGGCTGGTGACATGGAAACAAAATCTCTAGTGACTCATAGAAAAATACCAAGCAATGGGAAACCGCCACACTGAGCCAAAGCCGGGGATGGTGAGTCAAGTGCCCAGAGCATGACTCAGTAAACAACAACCATTTGACCTCATCAGGGTTGGGGGTTCTGACTTTTGAAGGGTCTGGGACAACGAGGGTTCACGGACGTGGGTTTCCCATCAAACTGTGAGGTTGTGGCAGCCCTGCATCCCCTGATGTGATCACCTCAGCTAGGGTCTTTCACTCCTATGCTAAAGGCATCTCTCTCTCTCTCTCTCTCTCTCTCTCTCTCTCTCTCTCTCACCTCCTCTTATCCTCATTTTTCTCTACTCTCTGAAACTCAGTTCTGGTAAACATACTAGCATTTTGGGTGCGATCTTAATCAGCAGCATATTGAGTTTGCAATCTTCAACAATATTGTGCAAAAGAATTACTACCTGGAAATAAAGGCCTCTGAAGTAACTCTCCTCCGGGGGCATGAGCACATCCAAGGAGATGTGTTTCTCAAGTTTCCATACTCTGAGATAGCTCACAAGATCAGACAACTCCTCAAGAGTTCTATGGGTCATCTCTGCACTCATATTGAATACATGAATCAAAACAATGAAAAAAAACACCGCAAGAGACATTCCCTCTCTATCTGCAATATTAAAAGTTAGCAGAAGAATTTGATAAAAATTAAAAGCACAAACAGATACACAAAATGAAGTTTAAGAGAGAGAATAGTACCAGAAGAAAGAGCCCCTCTCAATCTAGCTAGCGCTTGATCAGCCGGACCGCAGAATCTCAAGTCTACAGTATGTAGTTTGTCAATGACAGCCTCTGTTAAGTCATGATCCTGGTTTTTTTCAAGTAGAAAAAGACATTGAAGTCAATCTACCCTTGATATATTCCAGCAGTGATCATTTACTGACAGATTGGGCTCATTTAAGCATTCCAGATTAAGAAAACCAGAAACAAGTCAATGACAAGCTAATAGACTAACAAGCAAACACCTACTGACAGATTGTTACATTAAAACATGTGTCTCCTATGACTGTTTTTCAGACTGCTATCCAATAAATCACAACCGGGGACTACAGATCTAATAACATAACAAGAAAAATGCATTACAGCACTCAAGAGAAAATAAGAGTATCAAACTGCAGATGAAAAGGGTTCAAGGAACAAAGAGGGAGCCTCTAAGCTATATATATGGAGAGGGATCTAGGAAAATGAGAAAGACAAAGGTCCATTAGACCTTCTAGACCTCATAGTTTCTTTCATACACTCCCTCATGCTACCAAGTAGATGTCAAATATTCCCAACTTGTTGTACATAACATCATCGGACATCTCACTCAGACTCTTGGTGAGGATATCTGCCAGCTGCTCTGAATCTATAGCAACATTACTCCATGGTACTTATAAAGCCTTAATATGTCTTGGGAACTAAGTCAAAGGCAACCGATAAGGAAAATGTACTGAAGGTAAGAATAAAATCTGGATATGAGAGGAATTGTCAAACTGCGAGTACCTTTTTTGAGTGCAATGCAAAGGTCAAGTTCAAAGGCATCCACTAACACTAGTAAGGTTAGACTTGAATACCTGTTGAGTTGGGGGTAGCCAATTAAGGAACCCTTATGTTCACAAGGTATATTGAAAGACAACTATCCCAGCCACCCTAGCCATAGCCTCGACCACTATCATGGTCATAATACAGGAAAGACAGTCACTCATCAAAGCAGTGGGTAGATGCATGCTCATGCATAGTGCGTTGGAACATATGGGCATGGTGACATGCACCAAAAGGAAGGCACAGTGCAATGACAAGCATGTGTGCAAACAGGGGCACACTAGGGCAGAGACGAGTGGCTGATGGTGGGCCAAAGAGGAGCACATGGAAGTTATGCTAGGGAACAGGAAGTTATGGTGACGATCAAGCTAGGGTGCAGGTTTGCCGTCAATCAACTGTGCAGGATAGAGTGCAACAGAGCATGCAGGAGGGTGCAACAATTGAACTAGGTCTGCAGCAGTCAGCAATGTGCGCAGGAAGGGTGTGCAGCAGAATGCATAAAAGGCAACACAACAAGAACTTTAGACAACAAAGAGCAGCCGATAAGCGACAAATTTAGACAATGGCAGAAACCCAAGGTTTGCACTAATACCAAGTGTAAGAATGTAGTTCAAGGAACAAAGAGGAAGTCTATGTCCTATATAGAGGGAGAGGCCTTTATGAGTTAGAGGATAAAGATAGATGGATGAGACCAATAGGCCCACTGGGCCAGTTGGACCAAAATCAACTGCACAGTTTGAAGATCGACAGTTCGAAGATTGATATTATTGAATGAATAGCATGAATTCTACATAATCCAGCAAAAAAGTCTTTACCGTTAACTCATAAACACTACAGGACTGTCTTATCATACTACTCAGCAAATGAATAGAGCATCACAGCATAAATGGAGAAAGAAAAATGTTTTTAAGCATTGATGGTTCACAAAAGCACAATAGAACGTTCATAATGCACAAATGCAAATAAGAAAAAATAGTATCATCTGGAGGGAGGGACCACCTGTTGATACGATTCTGATTCAACCAAACAAATTCAAACCCAGTAAAACTCAGTTTGCACAGAAAAATTGATCAAGAGATGTTGCAACAACTTTGTGATGTTAATCACGTAGACAACTAAAGATCACTTCATCAGACAACTGATTTCAGCACTTCACACAGTAACATAATGTGACATAGCCCTACAACCTCTAACAGACAAAATTGGCGGAGCAAGATGTCTCGCAAATTTAAAATTCATGAGTCAAACATGGAATTCATTTTCAAGATTTCCATGTGAAAACTTAAAACAATAAGAGAATAATCAACTTTCATGCAAGATAGGTACAGATTACAAACCTGCATTAACTGGCGACGAATAAAACCCCACATTGATTTACGGCTAGAAGATTGTGGACATGATGAACTCAGAAGGGAGAGAAGCTTCAATTTTCAAAGAAAAAGTTAATTGTAACAGATTTATCTCCAAGCATCAGTTAATGGTGTGAACATTGACCATACTTCTGCAACGACTTGTCTCTTATCATTGTTAATCCCTACCCATGACCAAATTGCTTCCAATACTTGGGCATGATTCAGACGAATGTCAAAATTGTCTGGTTGAAAGAATTTACAAGCAATATCCATGGAAATCTGAAATAAAAAAATCAAGCATCACTAGAATTTTAAAATGTCTAAGATGTACATGAGTGAAAAGAGAAGAGTGAAACACTAAAATACAGGAGCAACAGAACAATTCATCCGATACAAGTGTAAGTACTACCCAAAGTGCAATTGTGCAAGCCAGACTTTTTTTTAAAGTACAAAAGGACCAACCATTCGATGGGAAGGTAATCACCCCTGATGGAAGGGTTACCAATCCCTGTCCATTAAAAAAAATACACTTCCTCCATCAGCTTCCCTCTGAAGTGTTTGGAAACCATGATGCCATGATTCCCCCCACATCATGAACCACTTTGTTTGGAAACTGTCCTCTCCCTGAATAACACTGCATTCCATTGCAGCCATATTGGCCATAGCACTATGAGTGGTTGCCTACCCTCCTTTCAAAAACAAACCACATGATACAGATCATGTAAACCAAATTTTCCTAATCTTTTGCCTAGAAGATGTACATTACAATCTTTCACTTATTCATAAGGCAGATGATGACTGAATCAAAGACCAACCATCGGCTTCTGTAAAAGACATTATTTCTCATGTGCTTTCACTGTAATAGTGGTTCAGTGTAACAATCTTTGAAGTGACATTCAGTCAAATGGGCATGGACATAACAGGATTCAAGCACTAAGTAAGCAGGTAATCAATCCAAGAAAACTAACTCTTCAAACCAGCAATGTTCATTGCAAGAAACCAGCATTTAAAGTAATCCATCCTGCCGCTGCCCCCCCCCCCCCACGGGGTGAAGTGTTTACAGTCCAGACAGGACTCCTGCTCTGTCCAGTGCAGTTCCTCATTCCCAGCACCAAGGCTTCTGACTTGTTCAGCCATGGCAGCAACCACCACAGACACCGCCATGCCGACCACTGCCACCATGGCTGCTGTTGAGAAGTAGAAATGAAATTTTGGCCACGACGGGCTTGGGTGATGTTTTGAAACCAGCACCATGTCCAAACAGCCCCACTGTGGCCACACATTTTTTTTGCTGCACGATGCTGCTGGCCCTTTCTCATGGCCACCGCAACTGTCACTATTGGTGGGCATCCTAGCTGCTTTGCCAGCCCAACCAGCATAAGGACAAGCTAGTAATGATGGGGGAGCAATGATACAATTCCATTTAGGGTCAACAGTTCCTCTGGGGTAAAAGAGGGCATAAATACCCTTAATGTAAGGTTTTTTTGTGGGGGTGACATCTATCGTTTAGCCAATTCCCTTTTTCTCTAACACTCTCGTCTCACTACCTTCTCTCCTGACACATCCAAAGGGAATAGTATAAGAGTCATTGTTCAATTCATAACACTATAACTAGTTATACTTGAGTTCCCTAAGAACGAGCAATGATGATTGCTTGAGCAAAAGTTCACTAGAAGAAGGAAGCATTTCGTAAACACATCCTCCATAAACATCCTCATGGGAGAAAGCACAGAAAACCCAGTATAAGTATATGATAAAGTCCAAATCTATAAATCGAATCCCATGAAAGGAAATCAAAGTGCAAATCAGAGTTGCATGTAGCTAAAGACTATTTGGAGGGAGATAGTTATTACATAGCAGTAAAGAATTCCAATTGAAAGGGCTGCGAGAATACCCTGACCTAGTAGACCAAGTCTGTGATCACCTATAAGGCATACAGGCCTATTGCCAGAAATTGCCACCAACAGGACATGAACCTTAACTTATCTTTACTTAGACTAACTGAAAGTCCCCACAAAAGGAAATGCCTAGTTTATGAGAAGGATACTAGAGTTCCCTTCTTTTGACAGAATTAGACTTTGGCAAACACTAAGCCTCCAAATTAAATTTTTACCATTCCTACAAAATCGTCTGGTTTTCAAAATCTCAAATATCATGCAAAGCGGATGGAAAGCATAATTGCCAGTATGTAGGAGGCTATTTTCAAGCTCTTGAGGCTTAAGTATGATATAAATTCTAGAAAATTCATGTTATTAAGGATCTGATGATCTCTATATGAAAAAACTTCAAAAATTTATTCAAATAAAGGGAAAACCTTCAAAACTTCTGATGTTGTCACCGTAGGTGCACCCCCAACAATGTCAAAGTCACCCTACAAAAGGACCATTGCATATAAACTGCATTCCTTACACAAGAATTTTAAGATCCATAATGAAAGTTTTCACATAATTGAGTTAAATAAAGAATACCTGAAGAAAGCGATGAGGTGTTGAATGACCAACTGATTTTCTGTAAACCCATGAGATTTCATACCTCTTGAAAGTGACCTTCTGCATGAAGAGTTCAGTAAATATTTAGGATAAATGGAGCTCTTTTGTTTCGACTTCTTCTTAACAATGATTTCAGGACTCTCAAATGACAATCTAGTTTCCTCTGGCTTGAGAAACATTTAACAGACAATTCAATGTAACAGTTCATTATCATATTTTTATTCATTGCCCGATGTTTTGACAAAAAAATATGGAAAGTATTAGAGAGAAAAGGGATAAATGAACAGCCCGGGAAAATATGAATGAATTTGAGAGAGCAGGGAGCAACCAAAGGGGGAAAAATGAAAGATCTAACAAAGAGATCTGTTTAATATAAAAATGGAGATATGAGCTAAAGAGCCAGAGTATACACAAGAGAAACATATTTCAAAAGCATCCCAAGCTATGTTCACATAACCATCCTAATAACCCAGTAACAGGAGAGATCAAGAAGTACACATGAATTACTGAAATAATAAGTAAATGATACTAAAAAAATTGAGCACTCGAATACTCCTCTCCAGGTGTTATTTCTGTTCTATTCTGCTTAGAATTTATTTAATCAATCATCACTATAATTTATCTCATGCCCTGGCTTTCAGGAGTTTTCCTTCTCATCTGGTACAATTGATAGAAATCATGAAGCTGCTTTCACAGAACTTCTAAAACAACAAGAAAATACACATTAAGTTGGTAAGCATACTTGAGCACAAATGACAATCATTACCGATTTTCAAGATATTATAAATTATATTGCAGATGAATGATCAAGAGGATCAGTTTTCTGGCAGACTACCTGATTTGTAATCACCCAACTAACAAATGGTGACCGAAGTTCATGACAAAGTTCGAGCATGTTCCCATTGCTTGTCAAAAGCTTAATGCTCTTCTTTCTGGATATCATCGAATACAATTATTTCAGTCTTCTAATTGTCTCTTAATTCTACATGAACAGTAAACAAAGAAAAGTGAGAGAAACCTCTCATATTGATGGTGACTGTCAAATAAATAAATTGGTGCAATCTCTAATCGCTTTCCTCCATGTAGGCAGAAAACCTCCTTGCAGATCTCCACGATACTATCTTGAAGCTGAGAAGCTAAAAATGTGAATTGTTGAGAAGAGGAATCACTTTCTGTGATCTTCCTTTCACTTTGCTGTCGTTTAGCCTTTATTGTAATTCTTTCCTCATCAAATATAGTTGACAGGATCTGTTCATAAACATATGTGTCTTCTGATGTCTGAATCGTGCGTAAGACATCTGATAGAAAATGTTATTTATAAGTTCCAGATGCACTTGAATAAGTTCAAATATATTGCATCTGCCCAAATATATGAATGAGAAAATAACGACGTACAAAAAGAACAGAATAATCAAACCAAATCAGTCAGTGTTTTTCCTACAATCAAACAATGCCTAGAAGAAGAAAAATCCTCTGACTACTGACACCTCTGCCATTTCGAGTAGGAAGACATTTGAAAATTAAAGGTGAAAGTTTTGATACCTCAACTCCCACTATGAAGTTCTGAGCATAAATGACAAAGAGAAGGCCACAACCAGAAGCCAAAGATAAGTGTATTGAATCTAGTTGAGAATATTGAACCAATGACGTATAGGACTATTTGTAGACTTCTGGAGTCACATCACAGTTGATGTATAATTGAGATCTTCTAGAAGAAGGCAAGACCTTTTAGCTCACATGGGGATTAGACAAAAATCTGCTGAGAATCTCTTTTCAGGCGTCTCAGTGTTCAAATCTTTTATTCCATGCCTGACAGCACATTGGTGCTGTCAGATCCTTGAGTTGTCTTATCAGAGGTTATCTCCTTTTTTGGACAAATCCCATGTGAAATGCCCTCTTCATAACCCTTCAAGATACATCCATGCTTTTGTTATGAGCTCTGATTCACTCTTCTAATTAGATGAACTACTAATTAGATGGACTTATGCGTGTGGACTTCAGGACCATTTCCTTGGGGACTAATTGGCTCAAGAGGCTGGCACTTTGAACATAGAGCCTACCTCCCTGTGGAACAAGACTCTGTGAACTCATGCACAAATTCTGCTCCTTTCCTCCATTGACGTTGCATCAAGAAAGGTGACAGATTTGAGTCCAAGCAATAACTTGGCCTATTTGTGAAATATCTCAATATGTGGCAGAAATTGTCATGACCCCTCACTGGAGAAAAACATAAGGGATGGGTAAAAGTACCGTACTCATCATTTTAGGACAGTTTTAAGGGCATTTTTCCTTTACTCTTTACAAATAAGGGTAGGCTGTACTTATTTTGAGTCGCCTCATGCTGTGACAAGTTGATGTGGCCATGTATTCTGAAATTCCAAAGTTCCCTTCTCCTGCTCTCTCTCCCTCCCTGTATCCCTCACTCTAGCCAGCTCCCCTCTCTCTATCCCTTCCTCTCAATCTCTCTCCACACGATGAATTCTCTCTCTCCCTCTGTCCTCAATTTTTCCATGGTTTTTTCGACATCTATCCTTCTCTATTTTAAACATTTTTTTTTACTGTTCCATGATGTTGTGTGACATGGCTCACAGCACACTGGCCATGCCATGTCGTCATGCAACAACCTCCAGCACATGCTCTCCTCATTACAAACCCTAGGTGTACTTCTAAGGCATTGGGAGGAGGATAATCTTCTCCTGCAGATGATCTTCTAAGGCATTGGGACGAGGAGGAGGTTCTTGAAGTTCTTGAGATATGATCTTATATTCTCTTACCAAATTACGAGTCGTATCAAGATGCAGGTTACTCCACTTAAAATGATTGATATTGAAGTGACAGCAAAATATATGGATATTCATCGTTGTATTGTAAAAGAATCATTTAAAACTCTTCTAAATCTATATAAAACTGAAAATTATTTATCCATGACAAAAGAAAACCACTAACAACCAACAGGAAAATAGCAAAGTAGCCAGAGACAAATGTCACAGTTAACAGAAACCATGGGAGTAAACACAGCTATGTTTCTTGAGAAATAAGAATTCAAAAAATTAAGCAAAAGCAGGGACACACTGACCATCTAACCATTCATCTTCCATTCTGGGGGGCAATTCATGGCGCAAAATTTCGACAGCTGTTGGACGATCTGATGGGCTTGGGGACATTAAACGCTGAACTAAAGATGCCTGCTCAGGAAAATCACTTGCCCATGATGTGGGAACGGTTCCTTTATTCTTCAGTTCAGAGAGGACAACATGTCTTTCCATAGCTGTTGAAAAGGGGTGCCACAGCTCAAAAAACACAACTCCTAAGCTATACATGTCCACCTGAAAATAAATAAGAGCTCTAAATTCTGAATATGAAGGATAATATTGAATATCTGCCAACCAAATGTAAAAGATCTTTATTGGAAATTTTTTTCCTTCTTATCCTATTAAAAGCAGTGGGACAGAAATCATCATGAGTATTTTGATACTACAGTCAATTTGGATCTTAAGAATAGAATTGAGAAATAGTCTGATATAGACCACTTAAGTGAGGAATTGGGAGGGCATTATTGTTCTTTGCCACAGATTTAGGGGGACATATATGCCTCAATTTTATTATGAATGATATCTTCACAATAGATCAATGAAAGTTGCCTTTTCTCAAGATCCAATCAGGATGATAACATATTTTGGGCTATCACAAGAAGAGGAGAGTCTATGCTCACATACACTGGGCACACCTGTGGGGGTTTTGCCTATGCGATATTTGGGGATGCCCCTTTCTGCGGGTCAGCTGCAAGTTGCAGATTGGCAGCCTGTGGTTGGGAAAGTGGAGAAGCGGTTAGAGGGCTGGAAAGCAAAAGGTATTATCGAAAGGGGGAGACTAGTGTTGTTGAGATCAGAACTCTCAGTAATACCCACTTTCTATTTATGTCTTCAAGATCCCGGCAACCATTGAGCAACGGTTGAGTGGGCTTATGCGGAGATTTTTCTGGAGGGGGTCGAAGGAGGGAAGGGGTTTGGCTCTAGTAGCATGGGACGACATTTGCACACCGACTGATCAGGGTGGTCTAGGGGTACCACACTTGAATAAGATGAATGTGGCTTTGTTGACGAAGTGGGTCAAGCAAATTATAGGCCCTGAGGAAGATGTGATTAGATCTGTGATGAGGGATAGATATGGAGCAGGTGTGGATTGGGAGAAGATGACGACCAGAGTGAGGGGAGCCTCGGCTTTCTGGCGGGGACTAGGGAAGGTGGTCCCTAGCATACAAAAATTCTTCTCAGCTAGTTTGGGTGACGGTAATTTGATTCGATTTTGGCTGGTCGAGTGGTCGGATAAGGGGTGCCTAAGAGGGAAATTTCCACGGCTGCTCACGATAACCCAACATCCGCAAGGTACAGTCAAAGATTGCTGGGATGGAGGGTGGAGCCCGTCTCTTGCGGTTCAGTTATCGGATCAGAGGTTGGAGGAGTTTTTTTGAGTATACCACATGTTGGAGGGGTGGAGGCCTAGGGAGGGGCCCAGGGATGGATGGATTTGGAAGAAGAACAAATTTTCAGTTCGCGGGCTGTATCAGCAGTTGAGGACGGCCCAACATGTAGACCCTACAGTTCTTAATGCGTGTCGCGCGGTGTGGAAGCAGCGGTTACCTCATAAGGTAGCGGTGTTCGCATGGATGATTGCTAGACAGCGAGTACTGACTCGGGTGAGACATAGACATTTACTCTCAACCGGTTCAACATTATGCATGCTGTGTAGAGAACAGAAGGAAGATTGTGAACATTTGTTCTTCAAATGTCCCATTGCTATAAGGATTTGAGCAAGTCAAGGACTTTCGGATATTACGTCCAGTTTTGTTTTTTGGGCTACACTACCGAGGCGGGGGCGAGGTCAGGAAGCAAATCGGGGGAAAAGGTTTGCGGTGGTATGGGCGATATGGTTGCATCGCAACGAGGTGGTTTTTGAGGGGAAAGCGATATCGAGTGAATGTCTCATCCAGGAGGTTGAGAAGTTTGTTGGTTTCTGGTTTGGGAATGTGTGAGTTGGAAGGCAGGGAGGGCACGATGGGCCATCCTATCGATCTCGTTACCCTCTACTTCCGTTGTATGGCGGTTCACCACTTATGGGTGATCTGCTTTCTTATTCAAGGATGATAACATATTTTAAACAGCTCAGAACACTAAATCAATATTTACAAAGAAAAAAACCTTTTCATTTATTTGAGGCCACCCTTGCTCAATCTCCGGTGCAGTGTAAAACGGAGTACCCACTTGACCAGTGCCATCCATAGAAATTCTACTTGTTTCAGTGGGAAAGTTGTGCTCCTGGTCAACCTGCTCCAGCTTTAAGAACTTGGCTACAAAAAAAGTAAATAATAAACACTTAAGTTCATGTCACACTTTAAATCCATAAACTTGACAACAAAATAAGAGGAAATCAAAGAAATTAGTGCTAAACAGCTTTATCTGATGATACATATTAAGGAATAACATAAAACATTAATGGCACATATAAAGAAAAAAAACTTCTCATGGCGAGAGGATGGCAAGAGGCCAAGGGAGAGGCAGTTCGGCTTTGTGATCATGGGACCCACACGAACATGGAAATCCTTCTGTGAGAGGGAAGGATTGCAACGTCAACTCGGAGGTGAGGCAGAGGTGATGCACAAAAACAAGATTGGGGGCCCACATGCATAGGCAATCACAATTGCCAGCAGGAGAGCTTGCCATGGCAGCGATGTGGAGAGATGGAGAGCTGACTCGCAAAGGCTCTCGGGAGATCCAAGCATGCACAGAAATCCATTTGCAAAAAAGAAGGAATTGTGGTCCTACCGACATATGGAGCCTCAGTGAGGGAGCCTAACACAGTTATACTATAAGCACGTGGTGTCCCACTAGGCTACATGTCCAGACCAACCTTGGATGCATTTGTTTGGCCATATGGCATGCTCACAGAATTCTCTCAGATGGACTAGAATACAGGGACCCTAACATAGTGTTAGTGGAGGTAGAGGGACCCATGGGAGTGACACCACCATCTACGATCAGTCTTCGGGGCCCAGAAGGAACCTTTGGTGTTCCAGTTGCAGCCGCTGCCACAGCCATCGTCTCTGACAAGCTTGGGGAGGCAGAAAGATGGCTACAAGAAAGATACAACAGTAGACGGGGAGGAGACTAACAAAAAATGAGCCTTCACAACCAACACAGGGCAGCAAAGATGGTGGCAAGTGGGATGGGATCAGTCAACCATAACAAAGAAGACCCAACAGAGGCGCCTGTTTCATGCAATATCCTAGAGTTGAGGACGGATATCTCCAAGCAAGATATCTAGAGGGAGGTGGCACTAGCAGGATGGGTGCAGCAGCCATTGGAGAAGTTAGAGGGGAGAACATCAGTAATCCCTCAAGCTATCCAGCAACCAGGAGAACTGACTCTACAGATGTAGGCTGGAACCAGAGAAAGCAGCAAACTTGGCAGTCAACATCCATGACACATTAAATAGGACATCCTCAATTTGAAGGCCTCATCGACAGAAGAAAAAAAGTGGGGAGTTAAAAAGGCGGGGATCATGGCATGGGTGATGACGAGTAAAAGCGGATGGTTGATGTTAGTGGCCGAGGACCAGGCAAGACAAACCACTACAGTGGATCTTGGTCAGATGGGGGCAACTGTTTATCTAGAAATAGGCACGAAGATTGCGAATGCAAAGTGGGAAGAGAAGATAGGAGAGGTGAATGAGGGGGAGTAGGATCCCCAGATGAATCATCAAACAAAGGAGGTAGCTGGAGCGGTAGGATTGTAGCAGGTACGGAGAAGGGGAGGGGAAGTAAATGCTCAACCATGAAATGCACCTTATAGCATGTTTGTGGCCTTGGGGATGAGTATAGGCAAGGGATTATGGGAAGATAATTGCGAGAATGAGGAGCCATGGTAATATGTTAGCAGGAAACTCTGTTAGAAAAACGTGAGGCACAAGATCGGAACATGGTGGGAAGAGGTTTCCTTGAGGGATTCCCTAGCAATCAATGCAATAGGATGCACAAGGAGAGAGGTGATAGCTTGGAACTAGGCAGTATTCTCTATGGTGGACACTGGGATTCAGTTTTCAGCAACGATAAAACATAAAAAGTTAGAGTGATGATTTTGGGACAGTCATTTTCAAGTTTATGGCCCAGTGAACACCACACAGAAGAATGATTGGCTATAGTGGCATCCACTTTTTGAGGGTCTTTGCTGCTAAGGGGAGACTTAAATGTAACTCTAGAGGCAAGGGATAGACCTAATGACACTCGAGGGCAGGATCCAGATTCATATTACATCAAGGCATTCATATTAGAGGAAGTCTTACAAGAATTGGGGCCTTATTTGGAGAAGCATGACCAGATGCAACATGTCATCTCAATTGGATAGTTTCCAATGTTCAATGGAGTTGGCAGGGCATTTCTTATAGGCAAATGTGCAATCCCTTTCAAGACCATTATTAGATCATACAACAATTTTTTGTACCAAGCCTGGGGGATGGGGCTTTATTTCGGTTTTGGTTGGATGAGTGGTCGGATAAGGGGTGTCTAAGAGGGAAGTTTCCACGGATTTTCGCGCTAACCCAGCACTCGCAAGGCACAATCAAAGAGTGTTGGGACCGAGGGTGGAACCCATCAATTGCAGCACATCTATCGGAGTAGAGGGTGGAGGAATTCATGAGTATGCAACAGATGCTCGAGGGGCGGAGGCCCAGGGACGACGCTAGGGATGGGTGGATATGGAAGAATGAGCCATTTTCAGTTCGTGGGCTATATCGACAGTTGAGGACGGCCCAATCTGAAGATCCCATAAGGTTGGATGAATGTCGCGAGGTGTGGAAACAGAGGCTACCTCTTAAGGTGGCGATTTTTGCATGGATATTCGCTAGACAGCGGGTATTGACACGGGTGAGACATAGATTGTTAGTCTCAGCTGGGTCGGCATTGTGCATGTTATGTGGAGAACAGGAGGAAGACTGTGAGCACCTATTCTTCCAATGTCCTATAGCGATCAGAATTTGGGCCAGCCAAGGGCTTTCCGAGATTAAGTCAAGTTCCGTATTTTGGGCTACAATACCGAGGCGGCGAAGAGGTTATGAAGCCGAACGGGGAAGAAGATTTGCAGTGATATAGGCCATTTGGCTACACCGTAATGAGGTAGTTTTTGAGGGGAAAGCGGTTTCAAGTGAGGGGTTAATTCAGGAAGTGGAGAGGTTTGTTGGTGCGTGGTTTGCACATGTGTGAGCTGGAGGGGGGAGGGAACATGAGGGGCCATTGTTGGTCTTGTCACTCTTGTCCCTTCTTGTATGGCGGGTCGCCGTTTTGGGTGATCTGCTTTCTTTATCAAAAAAAAAAAAAGATCATACCCACTTGTGTGGGCAGGAAATGAGGGACACGGAAGGCCCACCTATTTCAAGGTAGATAGATCATGGTGACAGGAGATCAGATTCCAGGAGGTGGGGAGAGAATAGAATTCACAAACTAGGTGGGGTTGTGAGACAAAGTCGCTTCACTATGGAGTTGAAGGGCTATGGTAGCACACTGTGGGGCTCCAAATACATGCCCAGGAGGAGAGGAATAAGAGGAGAAGTGAGGCCTTAATAAGGGTAAAACATCTAGATGACTTGGAGGATGTAAAAATCCAAGAAGAAGAGGAGGCAAAAGAAAGGAGGAGATGTAAGGGAGTGATAGTAGAGGATGACCAGAAGCTGGAGATAGACTAGAGACAACCATTGAGACAATCATTGCTGTGCGAAGGGGACATTGATAGGAGATTTTTCCATATTTCGGCAAATGGTAGGAGGCAAGAAAATATAATATTAAGAATAAAAGGTGGGGATCAAGACTATGTTGGAACATAGGCAATGGATTACACTCTTTAGGACCACTTTCACTCTTTCACCTAGAGGATAAAAAGAAATCAGTGGAAGTGGGGTGGCAAGGGGGCAAGAGTGGTAAATCAAGAACAGCAGGTGAAATTGTGATGTAATGCGGGCCTGGGTCTACGAACGGCAGAAGCCCACTAAGGGCCCGAAACCCACCCAGGAGAGCTCCAGAGACTATAAAGAGGGGGCTGGAAAGCTCCCTGGAGCGGGAGGGCGGAATCCCTAGTAAGGAATACCCGCGACCCTATGCCTTCTCTCTCTCTCATTCCCATACCTCCTCTCACTCGATTCACCTGTGGGCAGATCCAAGTCTCCTACACAGCGTCTGGCCGACGACGGAGCACCGGCAACAACGTCGGACTACTGCACTATCTCTCTCCCTCTCTCGTCTCATCATTTCTCTCTCTCGTCTTGTGGAGCTTTCAGTGATTAATAGTGCAGGGTTAATTTCTCTATAGAAGTGACAACGCACAGGAACGTATCAAATTGGTAAGATCCTTCTTAGAGGACGAAGTTCAGCCAGCAATCAAGGGACTAAATACAAAAGGGGCAACAGGCCCCAACAATCTTTTAGTCTTCTTCTATAGTGAGTTTTCATAGCTGATCGAGATTGACATGATGTTCACATTAGAAGAGCTTCAGCAAGGGATGAGTGGTATAGAGAGAATCAACAGATCACATGTTTTCCTACAGCCTAAGGGCCAGGGAATCATCAGAAATTTTAAAGCCTTGTAGACTAATCTCTTTGCCCATTTCCATCTACCTTATAATTGCAAAGATGTCGGCAAATAGATTGTAGGAGGTGACTAACGAGCTAGTCGAGCCATTCCAATCAGCATTCATACCAGGCAAACTGTTGGTGGACACGGGAGTCATGTTCGGGAGAGATAATTGCAGCATGTCGAAGGCAGGGACCCAGGGTTTCATCCGGAAGATTGACTTCACCAAGGCATATGACTCCTTAGATTGGGATTTCTTGCGATAATCTATTAAAAGGAGAGGCTTTCCAATGAATGGATTATGTGGGCAAAGACAGATATTATCTCCAGTGCATTTTCTTTAATGGTGAATGGGCGTTTGGAGGGAAGGTGGATTTAATCGCAAAAGGGGAGTTATGCAAGGATGCCCATTAGCACCATTCTTGTCTGTTCCTAGATGCACCAGCCACATGTACCACTCAAACGCGCTCGCAAGGAATGATGAGGGGCTATCAGACAAAGAACTATCCAATCGGTATTCCTCTATTGCAATATGCAGATGACACCATAGTTTTATGGAAGGCTCAGTAGAGAAGATGAGGAACTTGTCCACTTTGCTAGACTTATTCGCTGACTTTTCAAGTCTTCAAATTAATCACATATAATCAACCTTTGTGGATTTTAGACTACCCTTAGACAAGAAGAGACAGTGTTTAGAGCCCTAGGGAATGTCGATAGGGTGAGTCTACCTATATAGTACTTGGGCTTGCAATTAACGTGGGGGAGGATGTTGAGAATAGACTGACACTTGGTCATTCAAAAGGTGAACAACATCTCAAGGGGTGACATACCAAGCTGATGTTGAGAATGGGGCGTGCCTGGTGCTACTACGGCTGTATTTTCAGCAATCCCCATATTCTACCTCTCAGTCTTCAAGGTGCCAATGGGAATTGTGAAGCGACTTGACGGCTTGATGAGGTGTTTCCTATGGAAAGGATTAAGGCCAGGGCTAGGCCGACGACTGGTGATGTTTATGTGGGCAATGGTCAGACCTACCAAGTTTGGGTATTGAGGATCTTGCATGTACAAGGCATAAATACAATGCTATTGACAAAGTGGGTGGACAGGATTATGAGTTTTCGAGACAACCTCACCAAACAAATATTGCAAGACTATCAAAACCAGGGATCGAATTGGGAGAGGCAAGCAGCCCTGATCAAAGGGGCATCGCCTTTTCTGCAAAGATTGAGACAAGTGTTTCCCCCTGTACATGATAGCTTCTCAGCCAAGACAGGGGATGGCTTGGTATTTCAATGTTGTTTGGAGGCCTGGTTGATGTGAGGAACTTTGAGAGAGGAGTTTCCTCATTTATATCTGCTTGCATGGAACCCTAGCACCACAGTTAGGAACTACTGGGATGAAACATGGAACCTGAGCTTTGATGGTGCTTTATGAGGGTGGTGGAAGTTCTAAACATGCAACAATCAATACATAAGAGATCATATTGCGGGGAACAAGATGGCTGGGAATGGGAAAACATCCTTTTTTTCTCCACAAGATGTCAGGTAAGGATTTGAGGGGCAAGATGAGGAGGAGCAGACAACCATCATGCATATAGGTTGATATGGAGATAGAAAGTTCTGCTAAAGGTACAGGTTTTTAGATGGCTTCTGTTGTACAGAAGATTAACGACTCATGTACTCCGCAAAATCAACGAAGGATGGTTTGTGCAACAGAGGTGAAGAAGACTATAAGCACCTCTTCTTCAAGTGTCCTTTTGCCCACACAATTTAGGTCAGCCAAGTGATAGCTAGCTCTAAGATGCCTTCTAGGACTCAATTTGGCGACGCACTTCTAGAAGGAGGGGGGTGATGACTCGTGATGCTATGAGTAACATGTCTCAGAATGAAGTGTTGTTCAAAGGGAGGGCAGCATCTACGGAAGGAGTTGTCCATGCCATGGAGGGAAGTATGACGTCCTGGTTTCCTTTGGCCAGACATGAAGAGGTCAAGGACTAATCATGTTTCAGTAAGCTAGTACGTCTCTACATCAACATAAAAGGTAGGTCACTGATTCATCGGGTGATTATCCCTCTTGCATTTCAAAAAAAAAAACTTCATAAATTCGACCATATCCGTTACTAGAAATATTTTTTTCATGATTCATTTTGATGACAGAGAAGGATAAAAAGGCAGTCACATAGAGATCAAAATAAGAACTGCCCCTGTGAAATTAAAAGACATAAAATCATTTAGGTGTACAAATTAAAATATAACATAGCTATAGTAATCTAGTCCTAAGGACTATTTGGTCTTGACAAACAAAAAAATCAGAAAAGTGAGTACCATGTGTCTTCACCAACCCAAAAAAGAGTTTCATAGAATGTGAAAGAAAAAGACAAAAAAATGTAGATCTCATTACCAAGACCAAAGTCGCCGATTTTGACATCATTCCTTGCATCAAAAAAGATGTTGTTGGGAGTTAAATCGCGATGGATGATTCCTTGGCTATGAATGTGGGCCAAGCCTTCAACAATTTGCCGACACAAATGCCATGTGGCTTGCTTGTCATAGAGAGTCTTGAAGGTGCTTAAGTCTTGGCGAAGTGTCCTTTATATGGGGAAAAAAATCATAAACCAGAAAATATGGTAAACTGAAAATGCTATGGACTACCATAAGCAACTAACAACACAGCCGTCACATTCATGTTTCAATAAACATCCCCATTTTAGAGGGTCTATCAGGCCTAATCGGTCATGTCCGACACCTAAGGCTACAGCTCATAAAAGCTATCATGTGTTTTGATGAACTTCAACGCACGCATTTTAGAGGCACTTGTTGAGAAATATCTTGAAAAAATAATTTGATGTAACTTTATAGCACCTGGTAGATATGGACACCAGTTTTGAGAACTATATAGTTACATCAAAAAAATCTTTTTTTAATAAGAAAGCATAAATCATAAATCATATAGTTCTCGAAACTGGTGTCCATATCCATATCTACGTCGTCATGCAAATTTCATATTAGGTCCTTAAATTTCCTTTTGTCATAATGCCCTCAAGGGGATCCTATAAGAGTTAAAACCAGATTCACTTAAAAAGCCTGAGGGTCAGTTCCTCCTTTTATGTAACCTGATTTAAGGGTAGCAAATTCTGTAATGAAGGATATGATGAATCCTGAGATCCCTAATTTACTGGACAGCAACAACTCATCAAGCTACCTATCTAGTAGAGGTTTACACTCCAACTGCTTTCTCAGTCCTTCTTGGTGGAGGACATTCAAAATCAAACGATATAACTTCATTCTAGTATTGAATTTTAATTAAAATACTTTCCAAATATATGAAATTTCATGAGAAACAAATCAAACCACGTGTCTTTAAACAGAATTAAATACAGAAAATAGCTCAAGCTGCTCAGGTAAGACACCAATGATAAGTGTCTTGATGATTAAGAGGACAAGTGAGACAGATATATTCAATCTCCTTGAAGATATACAGAAGCTCTCTACTAGCAGTAACAACTTGATAGCAGCAGGAGGCAGCCAAAATGGGGGGAAAGAAAGGGAGTTAGGGCATCTTAGGCAGATAGTGGGCATTTCAGTCTAGCAGAGTGTTAGAACTGGAGATGTAGTGAGGTTTGGAGGAGGAACAAGAGGCATGGCAATGGGAGGAGCCTGCTGCCCAAGGAGCTAATTAGGGAAAACGCAGTTCATTGTATTCAACTATGATAGTGCATTTAATAGGCCTACAAAGAAAGACAACTTACATAAAAGTTCCTTTACTAAATAATCATAATAAATATATTTAAACTTCTACCATGAAGAACTGCAAGGGCATGAGGCTGTATGCGGCTGTCAGTGCATGTAGGGGGAGAACATCTAGACTGAAGTGGAAGCTGCTGGAGGAGATAGTGTGGGATCCTTCTGACCCAAAAAGGCAGTAGGTCAAGAAATCCTTGTAAGTGGTTGCAACATCTTGTGTTTCTTTCTTGAACCTCAATCTGCCCTAGGTGCATAACACAAGACAAGTTATCCTGTTTCAGTTCCTCATGGGCCCTTTACTGTAGAGCCCATGGCCCATACACATAACAGACCAGAACCCTTTTTGTATCCCCCGGGCTACAAAGGGGCAGGGAAGAAATTGGATAAGAAATTTCCCAGAGGCCTGCCAATGCAGCAGAACGAGACCAGGAGCAGGAGAAAGAGTGCTCCCACTGATTCTGATAGCGCTCTCTGCATCTCATTATCCTCTATCCTATTATATCATGTACCCTTTTCCTAATAGAATAATGCTCCTTTTTTGGGTTACTATTGGGTGGTGTCTCATCAGTTCACCCCTATTATCTAGAGAATTGAGATACCCATTATCATTGCAGAATTTATCAGATTCATCATATTGGGCAATTATTTATCTTTCACAATGGAGATGCAAGTAGTTTCATATTTATTCACATTAGACCCCCAGTTTCACAATAGTAAACTCTCTTTGTTTAATCCAAATCACTGTCTACTCAAATACTGACTGTGGCATGATTGCTACTAAATCTTGTATATTATGCACTGTATTTCTTTCTCCTCATCATAAAAGTATGCTTATGGTAAGACATGTAAATACATAAAGCCCTCTAAGCCAGAGCAACCAATCATAAGTTGCAATCTGTAGCTGCATGCGGAAGAACATTAACACTGTAAGTTTAGACCAAAAATTTAAGGAGAATTTCGTACCTTTGACAGTATTCCATCTGTATATACAAGAATGTGGTCTCCTGAGTATTGCCTGGTCCAATGCTACTCAGTGAACTGGGCGCCATATGGCTAAAACTTGAGCTATCAGGGGTCATTGAGCCCCAAGTAGAATTACCACCAATGCCAGTTTCAAACCATGCCTGGGTAATTTATCGCGCAAGAGGTTAACAAAGATAAATTTAAATTTTCTTGGAATCTTCAAGATAAGAGCACAAAAATGAAATCATATGTCAACATTACACAGTTGGAAATAATATCAGAAAGTGAAGAAAATTATGAGGTTTCCAGTATACTAGATAGAGCCAAAAAATTCAGTGAAGTGAAGAACAGAAACCGCAAATAATCATTTTGAGCCATGAAAGTATAAAATATTATTGTGAAAAATGACATGCAGACTGAAATAATGCATACCACGAGCCATTTGGACAACAATATTTAAAGTATGCCCATAAAATAAGTAGAAAAATAGTTTATTCTCGGTATCAGACTTCTCTGAGTAATCTGATGTTCTACACATTTTCAGTGAAACTTCTGATTTTAAATGAAGAACATTGGATGTGGAGAGATCTATTTTATTTTATTTCTTTTACTTTTGTACCTCAAAATGAATCTGCTTAGCAGATCCACATGTTGGATAGGTCAAGGCCCAAAATGTACCCTGCATGGAGATCCCTTTTTAAGGGAAAACATTCATCAACGTTGCAAAACGACAGTTTATACTTCCGTGAGAGGGATGGCAATGTTCTTAATTTTAGTATTTCCAGGCCCCTACTGCACCACCAACCTTCCTCTCTCAACTCCCTTCCAGTGCATAAGATTTAACAATTTCACTGCGTAAATGTAGGTGACTGGTGCTGCTGCGGCTAGTGAACTCTGCAATTCCTCCATTCTATCTTTTGGTATTTGAGCTATTCTGTGGGTGTTGTAAAGCAGTTGGAAGATCTGATGACGCTGTTTCTGTGGAAAGGCTTGAAGACAGGGGAAAGCAGGGAGATGGCACCTGTATCTTAAGAAGTTATTGGCAAGCAGGACAAACTAGGGAGGTGAGGGTGTTGCATCTTAAAAACATGAAACCTGACCCTCTGTAGAAAAAAGTGGGAGGGCATAGTCATGAACCTAGAGACCAATATAACTATGAAGGTATTGAAGGACAGTTATGGCCACTGGATGAACAGGGAAAGGCACGCAACTCCAATAAGTGGGGCATCTGCTTTCTGGCACAGTTTGAAGTCATGTTTCCGAAAGTCTGAGTTTTCTTCCTGGCCAAGCCAGGGGAAATGATCCTCATTTCAGGAGGATGAATGATAGACTCACGGCACCCTTCAAGAGGAGTTCCCAGGACTATTTGATCAAGCATGATGTCCTCAGCCAATGATTAGGTTTCTTAGCACGGCACTTGGAATCTTCTTTTGAAGGGCATTTTGTCAAAACTGAAGCTGAAGTTTATGAAGATGCAACAGTCCTAAATGTATTGGCGACCTATGAGTGGGACACAAGTTAGTTGGGTGCTGGGAAAGCACAACCTTGATGGTTCATGGAGTCGACAAGCAGAATAGACATACCTAGGTAGAGGTGGAACTGAAAACCATCTGCACAAGTCGTTTCTTATGGAAGAATTACATCCCCCTATAGGTGTGGAAATTTGGGTGGTTGCTTTCCAAGCAAAGGTTAGTGATGCTTGCTTTCCACAAGAGAATGTTCTCAAAGGCTTCAGCAGAGTGCGTTAGGCAAACAAGGGGTGAGGCAGATTGTTCTTACCAATTTTTATGGGCCAACAAAAAAACCTCCAGGGTGGAGACATCAGTAGAAGCCTTCTAAGGATCTCTCACAGGAGAAGCATACAAGAGAAAGGTGGGGAAAGGAAGACTCTTCCCTATGCAAATGGGCACTATGGCTGCGCCGTAACTAGGTGATCTTCAAGGGGAGGGCAGAGCCGTTCCCAAAATGGAGGGTTTCATATCATGGTGGTTTAGAAGGGCATGAGTGGGAGATGGTGATTGCAGTATGGTTCACATTTGTATCTTTCAAGGATACAATTTATAATTTTTGGGTGATCTTCATTCTGAATTTCAAAAAACACAATTTCCAATGTAATCTTTTTGTTGTTGATATTTGTACCTAAACTTTTCAGCTGTTGATTGAAGCATCCCCAATGTATCAGGGCAAAAAGAACTCGATTGATTAACGAAAAAGGAATGCACAGAGTTGAGAAGGACTGAATCTTCCCTCTAGGCAAGATTCAAGAACAAGAAAAACCTAAGGACCTCCTCTGGACAAAACAACAGCCTTTCGAGAACTTCCAAGATGGTCCTCGTCCTCCTCAAATCGCCTGCTTCCCTGACTTCCTTCTCCTCAGGCCAAACATCGGAATCTAAAATGCTATCACAGCCTAGGCACCCCATGGACTCCTGAATCATTTGGTGTTTCACCCAAATTCTTCATGATCTTCTTCTCTGGCCATGATTTCTCCTATGAGTGACAGCATCCCATTTTTGGTGACCTTTTTCTCATATCCTGCACATGACATCCCATCTATGTGTGATAGGAGGCTAGGGTTTTTGCTCAGTAACTAGTCTCACATCTGCCACCTTAGTAAGCAATGAAGCCAAGTAGTCTGGATAAGAGTTTTTGACACTCAAGGCAGCGCACCACCCTGACCTTGGCCTGACTGGTACCTTCATCGTTAGATAATCTGTCTGTCATTCAATCTCTCAAGCCAGTCTTCCCCATGGGTGGGTTTTGCTCCTGCTCCTCTTCTACATCAGGGGACAGGATCCTCTCCCCAGCACTAAGGGCTTCATCATGAATTAGAGGGAATTCATTGCACAGTGATGAAGCCCAAGGCCCACTTAGGAAGCTCATTTAAACCTTAGTGGGCCAAGGGAAAATCTCTAGGAGCTGACAATATGTGTAGAGGATCGTCCAGAGACACAAATATTTAGTGTCAAACTTTATAGTCACCAAAATCAAAGCCTAGAAGCTTCGTTTTTCTATTTAGTTCAATCTCTTGACTTGTGCATGCTGTTAGAGTTGTCTTTCCAACATTTCTCAATTGTCTTTCGAAGGGTATTATCTTTTGGACGACCATTCTCTTTTTGAGGCTTATATAAGGCCCCCATTTAACCCTTAAAGATATAGTTGAAGTTATTTCCTTTTTGAGAGTTTTGTTTTCTTTCCTTTTCAAAAGTGTTCTCTCTCTTCAAAAGTGCTCCAGTGCTTGTGGATGTAAGTACAACCCCTTGTGGACTGAAGGGTTAAACAAGTAGTTCTGTGGATTCAGAAATCTAACTCCCCTTGAAGGCAAGACTTGCAGAGTCAAGTCATTGTTCTGTATCACAAGTGTGCTAAGGCTGCGTCACAAAGGGCTTCATTGCATTTCCACATGGATTTTTGGCGGCATTGGGAATGCATGGCAATTAAGTGATGTTCACCATTATGGTGGCTTGCAATTAAGTGACATACACAATTTTGGCATAAAAGTCAAAGGATCATCGTAGACAACACCTACAATTTTGGCCGCATTGACTTTCAAGGGCAGCACAAATTCAGGGGGGGGAGGGGGGGCGAATTGCACCCCCACCCCAGTAGGAGATTTTGTTCAGCGACATCATCCATCATCAAGGGATTTCAAGGCCTCTTCTACCAGTGCACATTCTTATCACTGTATTTTCTGTCACACACAACTCTTCTGCTTTGGAATCTTTTTCCGGTTCCATCCCCTCTCGTTGGAAGACCTCTCCGGACTTCAAGAACTCAGCTTCCATTCCAATTCCTCCTGCGGCTCCATCTATCCTCCTACTGGTGTCTTTTGCCTTCACCCCTACAGCAGCAGGCACTCCCAGCTGCCCTTTCCTTCCAGCAGACAGCTCTGCATCCCCCCTCCTGTCAGTCCTCTCTCCTGCCTGTTGCAGGCCTGTTTGCCACTTGCTGTTCTTTTGTTCCTGTGAAGCCACCTCAAGGAACTGCCTCTTCAGCTTCAGCTGTCTCCTTGATATCTCCGCAGCCAACTAGACTTCGCTGGAAACCCCTGCCTTTGTTCAACTTCTCCAGAACCCACCACTTATGTCATACCTCACACTTCAGCACAGGGGGATTTCTCACAGCAGCATCTGCAGCATTTCATTGCCTATATTTGTGGCATTCCATCACCGACATTTTCGGCATTCCATTGCTGACATCTCTGGCATTCTGTTGCCCACTGCACTTCTATCCTCTGCCACACCAGCCTTGTCATTCTTATTTAGAATTCATCTGCTGCCTCCAGGTGCAGGCCTTCTGATATGATCCCATTAAGGACATATAAACGCAGACAGCCCAATAGCCTGCACAAGCCCTCCTTTCAGGAAGGCAGGCCTAATGGGCCAACCCGCGAGGAGGCAGAGTCTATAAAAGATATCACTGGGGTGAAGAGGAGGGATACGAAAACACCCAAGTAATTCCCCTAACCTCTCCCTCTCTATTCTCTCAACCCTAACCCTAAACCTCCCTAATCTCCTCCTTACCCTGTCGATTCCACAGACCAGCTAGGACGTGGACAGACGACCAAGTGGATGTCGCCGACAACCTCTGCCCTCCCTCTCAGCCTTCCCAAGAACTCTTACCTTGATTTCTCCTTTCTTTCTTTGTCTGTGGACTGGAAAATGGGACTGAGATCCCCCCTTTATTGATATCTTTGGATTACAGATCGGTATCGATAGAATCCTTTGAAAGGGGGTTCTATCACCTTCTTGCCTCCAGCTGCTGGCATTTCTACCTGTGACCTCCTTCCCATAACTTTCCAATGCCAGAACTTCTACAACTCATCTCCACTATGCCACTAATGTCTCCTCCAAGATGGCACGCCTTATCTACTGTCACCCATTTCAGTATTCCTCTCTTCATTCACTGACTATTTTTTGTCTCTCTATCCAGGCCTTCTTGCATGTCCCAATATCTAGCTCTGCTGGCATTTGGCATTTGCAACCTATACCTTCTGTTGATGTCTGGATGTCTTCTTCTGCCACTATTTCGTGTTCTTACAGAAGCACGAAGGTCATTTCATTGCCGTTCCAGTAAGTATTAAAACCCTATCATGGTAATGCAGATATCTAGGTGACCACATTTAGTCTTTGTTTTGGTCACATTCAACAACATAGGGCTACCTTGTTTGTGCACTTGGCCTACAGCAAGGATTGCTGTTCTTCACTGCCATGTTGACCATGGTATTGGCATCGGAGCATAACAGATTAGTTCCAAGACAGTGCCAAGGAATAACATAGTAGCACAAAGGCAAGCTTAAAGTGAAAATATTCACTATTCAACTCTAGTAGGACTGTTAGAAAATATATTATTGCTTCTTCTTTTTTTACAAGCAAGGGACGATCACTAGACGAATCGGTGACCGACCCACAAGATTGGATCTCAATCATAATAGGCCACCACTGCCCGTTGATCGAGAGGACCAATCTGCCACAAAACCCTATACAACATATGCGACCCCATCGGTGGACACCACCCTGCCATTGAACAGCTTGTCGTTCCGGTGTAGCCATATGGCCCAAAGAACTGCCAGTATTCGCACCCCCTCCTTTCATCTTCTGCCACTCTGGATTGATTCCCAGAAGGATGTCTCTGAGATCGCGTCTATCACTGATATGGGTTGTTGGTTCCACATCGTCCTGGTGATGGGGCATCTGAATTACAAATGTGCACAATCTTCCTTGTCCCCGAGACATAAAGTGTAATCTATTGACAGCTCTAGGTACAATCTTTTATGGAGTACTCGCATCTTAAGTCTTCGTCGAAGGAGAAGCCAACCGAAGAACCACACCTTAAGGGGGACCTTTTGTCTCTATATGCACCTGCATGCTCGGAGGATTGACGGGTTTTCCTCATTATGCCCCTCACATAGTGACACAGCCTTAGCGCATGAACAATGAAGAACAATGGTTTGAATCCATAAACCTTAATCTTCAAGAAGGGTTGGGTTCTGAGTTCACATAACTAACCTCTTCAACCCTTGAATCCACAAGGGGTGTACTTGAATCCACAAGCACAGAGCACTCTCTAACAAGGAGAACACTCAAGAGAAGAAAGCAAAGCTCTCAAAAGGGATAACTTCAAATTGTCCCTTCCAGTATTACAATAGGGGCCTTATATAGGCCTCAAAAAGTAAGGGTCGTCCAACTGATTTGACCCATGAAAAGACAACACAAAGTCTTGAAAATACAACTCTGACAGCATGCATGTGTCAGAGACAAAAGTGACAAAAGCAAAAGTAAATCTTCTAGGCCTTATCAGGCCTCTCCAAAAAGATATTTGTAGTTTCCAAGGCGAGTCATAAATATTTGTGGTCCCTAGGAGATTTTCTGACAAATGTGTCAGGTCCTAGGGATTCTCTCAAGGCCCAAAAAGCTTTAAATGGGCCTCCAATAAGAGCTTGCCCATAATAGTAGAAAATAGGCTCCTCGGCTTCAGTCTGGCCAACATCACATAGTCTCTTATATGTCCCTCATATTGAGAATTGTGCCCCAATCCAATCTCATCCATCTCAAGCCCCACTCTGTGGGCGCTTATGTATTATGGATTGTTCCATGAGTAAAAATTCTGCCACCCTCTAATCTAATAAGGCTCCAGTCCAGGTCGGGTGCCATGTGTCGTCCCAACACTCTGCTAGTGTGGCCCCAGGGTTCGCGGATAGGGCAAACAAACGAGGAGACATCTCATTTAGGCTTCCTCGAATCGACTAGTTATCGGTCTAACATTGAAATGTGGACCTGTCTCCTAGCTGAGCAACAAAGAATGCCCTCATCCATCGGAAAATATGTCTCAGCCCTTGCCAAAAGGGTGATTTTGTCATTGATATTATTAATTTTTCTTTTATGTAATTTTTTATTTCCCTTTTTAAGCCTATTAATGGCATTATTATCATTGAATACAATGAGTTTGTTTGCCCTAACTTTCTCCCAAAGAAGCAGGCTCCTCTTGCCGCCCTGTCTGCCGACTTTCCATCTCCTCTTGCCAACTATTTAAAAGCACCCTTACGAGATTTATTAAGTTCCAAAAGAAATACATAATGGGTAATTTGCATTTTAACAGAGATTTCTAAGGAATAAAATAAGTTATTTCCAGAAGACTGTCTCTCTCTATGATAATTGACAAGAACCACAGAATCGTGGATGTAGAACAGAGGGAGAGAGAAGAGATTGCATAGTGAAGAGATATCAAAATCTTTAGTAAAAGGCGTAAGTTTTTACACTGAGATACATTCGGTTTTATAGGTAAAGCAGGAGAGAGAAAAAGACATGCAGGTGTAACGGCTAGAAAACTAGCTGTTGCAACGGCTAGTTTTCTAGCCGTTACCCGATCTTAACAGATCGGGTAACTGGATTTAGGTCCATTAATCGTGGGCCTAGATTTTGTCAGGGGATTTCATTATATTCTATTTATTACAGCATACAGATGGACTTAATAGCCCATTAATCATAACAATAATAAATCCACAAGAAAAGCTTTGATGGGCCCAAGATCTTTCATCATAAAATTCCTACTACATGGAGTCCTGGTCTTCTAGGATTTCAGGGAGGTCCTTTTTTGACAAAAGATCTCTCCCCTTCTCATCAAAGTTGTTCTATGATACTAAGTATATGTTCTTTAGCCAAAAGAATTTCCCACAAGAAGTCCAAGAAAATTTCTCTAAATACTTTTACTACTCTATACTTCTTTACATGAATCCTACCTTACAATTTATTATGATTTTTCTGTGCAAGAATCTGCTAGGGACCCATTATATCCTACAGAAATCCCTGCCATAAGCCCTCTAAGGCATGATGGTCAGTGAATATCAGTACAATGACTCTGGTAATCCTTTCTTGGATGGTTCTAGGGCCAGTAAACCATAGTTCATTACTTGGAACAACTTGCCTGAAGTGGGGTCCTAGCAGAGGCCATTGAGAAGAAAACAAAAAAAAATTTAGATAAGAAGATAACAAAAATAAACCTGATAATAGCGAACAATATGTTGATGCTGCAAACGAGAAAGTGTAGCCACCTCCCTGAACACCTTGTCAAAGAAATGCGGATATTATTACCAAAAAATAACAGAGTAAAATAGTATATTACAAAATAATATATATATATATATTATTGCATGCTTTTTCAGGTACAAGAAAGATGTTTTTAAGATGTCAACTTTGGTTTAAATCATTGTGTAATGAGAGGAATGCATCCCGCTTGCAGGTTCAACATTAAAGCAAATCATATGGCTATCTCAGATGAATATATTTTCACATCAGATGAACTTGCATTGACCAACTAGAGATGATGATTCAGAACATCATGTCAATGGTGACCATCTTCTCTTCTTCAAAGGCTCTTGACCGTTTTTTTTTTGACATTAAAGAAGGATTTTTTTTTAAAAAAAAATGACATTAAAGAAGGATAACCCAAGATCAGTAACCAACTGGTACAAGTACCGTCTTCTTCCCACTCAAGAGGTCATCCATCTCTGGACTGCCCAAGCCTGAGTGTCCCTCTTCCCCAAAGGTCACCATCCCTGTACTGCCCCAGCCTGAACATGCATAACTCTAGAATTCTTCTCCACCCAAATGCCCCTCTTCCCAGGAGGTCACACATCCCTGCACTGCCGTTGCCTGAGCATGCTTAGCTGTCAAGTTCTTCTCCACCTTGGGTCCCTCTTATACTTAAGAGGAACAGAGGATTCTGAAAGTTGACTGACTCAAAGGGATAATGGGAAGAAAATTATCATTGAAGCAGCCCACCAAATCATAACTAGCGTCCATATACCCACCATTCGCTTCTAAAAAGAATCCAAGTGCTACATAACACAAAGAAAACTCATGCAGCTATCAAATGTCACTCTTCCAACCTTCCTTTTGCTTATCAACATGCTTCCACCTCCACAAGAAAGCATATTACCCTACTCTTTTTTTTTAAGCTACAAAGGAAGATCATCCAAGATTAGTGACCAACCGATACAAGTACCCTCTTCTTCCCACCTAACAGGTTACCCATCCCAAGATAGGCTGAGCCTAAGCACCCATTAATCCTGGAGTTCTTCTCCACCTGGCATCTCTCGGGAGGTAAAAGAACCCAAATATGAGCACCCATGGAGTTCTTCTCACCCAGGTGTCCCTCTTTCGATGGAGTCACCCATCTCCAAAATTTCCCAAGCATGAGCTCCTAGCAATCTTGGAGTTCTTCTCATCTGACATCCCTCTTCCCATGGAGTCACCCATCCCCTACACTACCCAAGCCTGAGCATGCTTAAATATGGAGTTCCTCTCCACCCTGGTGTCCCTCGCCTACTTAAAAGGACTCCCTGTCTCAATTTTTTTTTCTACCTTTCTTTTATCACATTTCATATTTGTCATTGAGCCCTTAGAGTTTGATCTCAAACCCTAGGCATTGTGACAGAGAACCAATGAGAGACAGAAACGAAATTCAAAGTTCAATATAATGATTAGGGCAAAACAGCCCCTTTTCCATAGCTTGTTAGTGTCTATTATTCCCCGAAAACTCACCTATCGACAATCTCATATACAGAACACATGGGTTTTAGATTAGCACATTCCCCTTTTTTGGGCTCAATTGGTTAATCTCTACCAGAATGCATTCATGAAAACAAAGTTTCGAAACTCCCGCTCAAGTAAAGTTCTTGTGCGTTAGAACCCGAACCAGAACCAGGTGGAACCCACAAGCAAAGTTGCATCAAAGCACTGTCAGAATTTTCCACTCTTTAAAATTTCAAGAATACATACTGTTAGAAAGAGATATCTTTGATATTTTTCATCAGTTGAGGGTTTTTAGTAATTTCCAGTGTCATGTTGTAGACCTATTTAAGACAATGAGACAATTCAATTGTAGGCAGAATATTATCCAAATCTTCCTAGAACCTTGATACAACCCTAGATCCTTTACAGACAAATTCCTGACAAGATGAATAAAATTTGATATCAAGAATGTTGGGAGTATTTCAAATGCAACTCATGTCTCCTCTCAAAAGAACAAATACATTCATGAGGATTTTCATCCTCTTCAAACAGGCCACCAAATGATCTAATTTTTAGATGAATTCTCCTTATAAACCAATCCTCATAGCAAACTATCTGAGTACATGACAAGGATATTATATGCGCAGTGGCGAGGAAGAAAATTCATGGCGTAGCATTTACTCATTAACATGAAGAGCAATATCAACAAAATAAGATACCAAAAGAAAATAGAAAACCAGAAGAACCATAGATTGCAACAAAATCTACTTTGATAACAACAAATATGTTTTGGATCCCTAGCTGACCAAGGAATTGGTGATGCCTTCTAAAAATGTAAATTTGTATAAAACTTACACAAACTTTACCTCAGAATTTTGTCATTAACAGAAAGGCTTTTGTCTTTAAGGCGAATCTTTTTTACTGCATAATGACGTCCATCCAGTTTGTTTTTGCACAGTACAACATGACCAAAACCCCCACGACCTATAAAGAATATACACATGCTATATTAAGAAAGAACATTCGATACAAATTGCACAAATACTGACAGTATAAAATCCTTAAAATGATGAAAATTTATGGGAAATAGAAATATCAAATGAATTCTGGAAACAATGGCCAAGGAGATGATTGAGATACGGGCTGCAAGGAGATGTATGTCTGATGTATAGATGGCTGTGGAGAATATGGCGATGGCCTACAGATGGGTCTTGAGACATGCAGATGCAGCACCAAAACATGTAGGCGAGGCTCCATATCTCCAAAAAGAGGAAATGGGCACTAAGGAGACGTGACGTTGTGGCTCTGCAAAATGTAGATGAGACTCCCCCTCTCTGAGAGGAAGTGGGCATCAAGGAGACAAAAAATTACTCTGCTGACTTGTTGACTGGGCTGACAGGATAATGAGATGTGCTGCTGAACACAGAGGTGGCATGTATGACTTAGACAAGTTGTTGACATGGCCATTATGACCAAGACAAAGAACCAAGGTCGCACCAATTAGTAGGAGAAGAGTGATAAGATGCCAAAAATGAGGACTGACTGATGACGAGTCCATGATGATGAAGATAACTCACTCGTGTGACTGAGATGAAGTGAACAAGCTGATGGCTGTCTGAGAAACCAAGAATATCAGCGATCTGCTGCAAGTGGCGGAAATGAATGGAGGACAGTAGACAGAGAGGGTAGCTTTCAGAGAAAAACCACTGCCAACCTGCTGCTCAGTGAATGCAAACCTTGTGTGCAGCCTATGTGGCATTGTGGTACCGATACCATGTGGAACAGAATGGAGAGGAGAAGTACAAGAGGAGAGTTTTTTCTTTTTGGTAATTGAAGGAAGACCACCAGAAATCGGTGATCAACAGGTACAAGAACGCTCTTCTTCCCCGGACAAGGTCACCCATCCCTGGGCTGCCCAAACCTGTGCACTATTAACCCTGAAGTTCTTCTTACCCTGTTGTCCCTATTCCCAGGAAGTCACAAATCCCTGCATTGCCTCCAGAGTTCTTCTCCACCCTGGTGACCCTGTTCACAGGAGGTCACCTGTGCTTGCTCTGCTCAAGCCTGAACGCACTTAATTCTGGAGTTTCTCTCCACCCTGGTGTCCCCCAAGAGGAGAGATGATGATAAAGCATAGTCCCGGCACCCCAAAAGAGAGCACCACAAAGAGAAAACTTAGGTAGGTATGAGAAGCAAAGGAAGAGACTAGATTAATTAGAAAGCAGAGAGAGTGCATGCCCTTATATATTGGCAACAAGGAGAGATAGAGAGGCATAGGTTCAGTATACCCAGGGGAGGTGGGCCTAAGGGATACAGATAGAGATAGAGATTAATGTGATTGTATGCTTGTGAGGTCAACTCATGCTACCTGTCTGCAACATAAGATTCATCAGCATTAAGCCCTTCCTCCCTCCTTCCCTCCCCCCCTCTCCCTCAAATTGCAGGTCTCAACTTAGAGGATCATACATCAAGAGGAGTCTGTCAACTTTCACATGTCATGTGAAGGTTGGAAATGCAGAAAAGATGGATAAATAATGTTTTAGGCGTAACATTAACAATCAATCCTCAGTTCAAACTCAGAAAAAGATGGACAAGTACCATGAAATCTTTCAGAACACCAGAAACCAAATTGAATTGACAATAACAAATCAAATTACCTAGAGGAGAAAGCTCCTCAAAATCAGTCAAGTAACGAGATTTCAAACTAGAAGCAGTGACATTATTGATATCCGAAGTAATCTTCCAGAACTGAGATAATGGAGAGGAAGTCTGCACATCAACGGAAAGACAATCAACTTCAACTTCGTAGAGCTCCAGAGAGAGACTACGAGAGGCAAACCATGTAGTTTTGAAATGAATTCTCAAAGGCTTTGTCAAATATTGATGGGTCAGAGACAAGATCCTTCCCCCATTCTGATAGCATCTGATACAATTCAATATCAAACAAGGATTGTGGAAGACAGATAGGTAAACCAATAGATATGAGTAAACAATACTTGCCCCTAAATTGAATAATTCGGATGCAATTTCGGTTGAAGAAAATGACGTTTTAGATGCAGACAAAATGCGTAGCAGGTGAACCTGGCAATAAAGAACCAAAGGAAGCTATTAAAATTAGATTTTAGAATAAATGATGGGTACTTAAGCTATCGATGACAGTTACCAAAATGAGATCCCTTTTCTCACTCTCACACTTGTCACAGTCAACTGATTCTACAGCAGAGGTTTTCCAGGGTTCAGCCATACAACCAACATCATGGAGACATAATTTATCCATTCGCTCATCTAATTCAAGTCCCTGTAGAAGATAAATATTAACCAAACAACCCAGAATAGAAAGCATTTCTCAATTTGATTTAAACCTAGACATTCAATACAAATCTCATTATCTAGTAAAGTGAAGTAAAGTAAAGTTATTGGTCATGGGATCCTCAGTGTTGAAGAAATAGGGTGTCCAGCAGTGATACCCTAATGTTCTATAAATTGTACTTATACTCTTTCTATAATTGTACTTATATTCTATCGCTAGTGACCGTTACAGACATAACTGTTCGACAGCAACGGTCATATTTCACTGTATAAACTACTTCCAGTCCTAACGAAAAATTTATCCATTTTCTTTATCTTGCCTGTAAAGACTCTACTCCTCTAAACTCTCAAGGAGTGTCTCCACCTCTGGTTTTACTGCAGTATCTCTAATCTTCACACTCAGAAAGACAGAAAGCATGAATACATGAAAGACCAGTGCTTACTGTGTCAATTAACCAATATTTACCTTAATCAACTATAAATGACCTTAGAATCTGGTGTTTGCTGTAAAGATCCACACTGGACCATTTCAGCTTTCCAATATATTCTTGATTCGAATTGGATAAATCTTGAAATGAGAGCTCAAGAATTTCCTTAAATAGCCGAGTCTCCAAAAGATCCTCTATTCTATTCACTTTTGAATTGAGAGAAAAGAAATCGGTAGTTACTCACCTCTTGAATGAGCTGGTCCTTGCCCTCAGCCAAGTGCAGCTTCCACTCTGGGTCTCTTCGAGATGCTTGACTAACCGCCCCTTTCCATACTTATAGGCCACCCTCCATAGGGGTCCTTCATCACTTATCCCTTACTAGCACATGCATGTACTTATTCTCCTTTATTCATGTTCATTTCTTTATTCAGATAGAGGGTAAATCCTCTGGCTATCGTACACCTTGACTCATTCCTTCATATGTTCTAATGGATACCATGACATTTTTCTAAGAATGGATTTATCACGGAGCAGAGAAGCGAAGGGAGAGACAGGAGGTGGTATTTTTCTTTTGCAGATATAAAAGCGATGACCACTCGATGGGACGGTGGTCACCCAATGGTAGGGATATCAATCCTCATCTGTTAAAACAAAACACACTCGCTCAAGCAGCTACCCTCTAAAGTGTTCGGGAACCACGATGCCATGATTCCCCCCCCAAACAGTATAAACCACTTTGTCAATACAAACCATCCTCCCCTTGAATAGCACTGCCTTCCGGTGTAGCAATATTGCTCATAGCACTAATTGCCCACCCTCCTCCTTTCATCCAAAACTACATCACCAGATCGAGCCCTAGAAAGTTGTCTCAGAGGTAACATCTAATGATGATACGCCTTGGGTAGCCTAACTCATGTGAGCAAAAGGGCACTGGAAGAACAATTACATATAGTCCTCTTCATCTCCCATGCACAAAACACAATCGGCTGAGGTATCTGGATACATTTCTTGTAGAGCACCCGAGCCCAACCAATTCCTCAAACTCAAAGTAGACAAAAACACTGGGAGGATCCAGGCCTGGTGCCCCTTCAATGTTTAGTCCCTTGATTGCCACGCAGACTTCCTCCTCTAAGAACAATGTCACAAGTTCTGCTTGTTGTGCTTGGTTCACCATTCTTGATCCACTACTGCACAATTTACATTGATTCCACTTCACCTCCTAGAAAATGAGTGTAAGTGGCCTACAAGGGCGCCACTCACTGCCTCTGACCCCATGCATTCTTGATCCCTAATCTTCAATCTCGATAATTGGTTTGTACGCCTCCAACTATTTACCGCCAAGTGAAAGAATCTCATGTCAATGTCCCCTGCTTGTCTCGATCTTTATCTCTAGTCCATCTCCATCTTGCAGTCCTCTTCCACTAGCACCCCCCTACATCTCCTTCTTTCACTTGCCTCTTCTTCATCAAGGTTTCATGTGTCCTCATCTACATGTTTTATCCGTGTTAAGACCTCGTTTCTCTTCTTATTTATCTCCTTCTGAATATATTTTTGAAACTCTATAAGGTGCTTTTGTAGCCCATTGATTTGATTGGCGAGCGTCTTTATTGTGTACTCACCCCAACTTTGTGATCGCCATGCCTTCCCACCTCCTTCTCACCTCTGATCTCTTGTAACCATGATCTATCCATCTTGAACTACGTGTGCTGCCCATGTCCCTCATTTCTCACCCAAACCAGTGGGGTAAGGTTCAATAATTGTCTCGGTAGGATGCATGTCCGCAAGTGGGAACCATGTTGCTAGTTCCACTATGCATAGGAACTGGTCCAAGTACGAGCACGTGTTGCGTTCTTTCAAGCTCCTCCATCTATAAACACAATCTACCCGCTTCATCTCTATTAAGGCTACTGTTAGTGATATATCTCTCTCCTCTCTTTGTATATGATTAAGGGTCCTATTCTATAAACCCTTTTTAGTCATTTCTCTCTTCCTTACTTCTCTAGAGTATATATACCTCTTATGTATCCCGTGTTAGATGATGAAGTTAATTATTGTTTTCTCCTCTCAACCCTGGGTAGGGTTTGTCATGGTATCAGAGCACATCTCTGATCCATTCCTCTGCTTCCGCTCGTGGGATCGCTGTCGACATCGCGACCTTCTCCTGCCGTGCGAACTTTGACCGCGCGAAATTCTTCCACGCGATCTTTTCTTCCGCGCGATCTTGTCTTCTTCCGCGATCTTGTCTTCTTCTTCCGCACGATCTTGTCTTCTTCCTCGCGATCTTGTCTTCTTTCGCACCTTTTCTTCTTCGTTCCACGCAACTTTTTCTTTTTCTTCCGTGCAACTTTCTTCAGCGCGCGCCTGTCTTCCGCGACCCGGCGATCTCCTCACTGCGCGACATTTCTTCTGCGACGCTCCTACTCTCTTTCTGCGCTCTAGCCCTAAGAGCGCCCTCTGTGTTCTGCTTCGGATTCTGCTCTCATTGCGCCGCGCCGTTCTGTCTGTCTCCGCGCCGCGCTCTGCTGTATCTTCCTCCTGCACCATGACCAATTCGCATTCTGCTAGCCTCTCTTCTGCCGTTCTTCCGGATACAGTCCCCGCTGTCGTCTTCACCGATGCTGACTTTGTGGAGAAGCCCCTTTCTCACAAGGTGACTCATCCGCTTCCGCCAGTCCCAGACCCAGCCCGTCTCAGCGGGCCGAATTTTCTGAAGTGGAAGCGATTTGTGGAAACCACTTTGCGCGCCCGTCAACTATTCAAACACTGTACCGCACCTCCTCTGCCTGTCACTCATGCTCACTATGCTGCTTGGGATGCGGAGGAGCAGTTTATTTTGGGTTAGCTCGTGACCCACACTCTTACGCCTAAGTTCCATGATCGTTTTCCACACCAAAAGACTGTCAAATGCTTCTGGGATCAAGCACAGGCATTCTGCGGTCTCGAAGACGACAATTAGCAGTTATTTAGCTGTATCTCTCGTGCCTTGGCCTTACGTCAGGGAACTCTGACGATATCTGACTACTCCATTACTTATCAAGCTCACTGGGACGAGGTTGACTACTATATGCCGACTGATGATCCGACATGCTTATCCTATCGAAACTTTCTGAAGATGCGCCTGCTCACCTTCCTTAATGGACTGAACCAGGAGTATGCTGAGATTGGTAAACGTGCACTTCGCTGCAAGGAAGGACTGCCCACCTTTGCGAGTTTGGTCAAGGAGCTCAAGGAGGAAGAGAGTCATTCTCTCCTCCATGGTGCTTCGGTCACCGACATCACTCGGGACTCGTCTGCCCTTCTCACACAGGCCGCTTCTGCGGGACTACTTGGACAGCCTCCGACGAGTTCTTCCAAGGCTCCCACTACTTCAGTTACGTCCAAGGCCTCAGGTTCCGCGGATCTGGTGTGCTCCTATTGTCATCGGATGGGGCATACCCGTGATTGATGTTTCAAGCTTCATCCCGAATTGCTTCGGAAGAAGAAGGGTCAGCCCAGGGCCTTGATGACTCAGTCCGACCCATCTGCCCCAGCCGCCAGCCGGCCTGCAGTGACCCTAGAGCAGCTTCAAGCATATCTTATTCGGCTTAGCTCTCAGATGTCTGCCTTGCAGCCTTCGTCGTCTACTGCGCCCACTCAGTCTTCCGGCCTCTGCTCCTTCTTTGGTGCGTGTACCTCTATCCCTTCCGACACTTGGTATTGTGGACAGACGGCTCTTAACTCTCCTTTGGTATCGGATACTACCAGGGTCCTTGATTCGGGAGCGACGGAATATATGACTCCGTTCAACTCTCGATTTGTTTCCTACCAAAGATACCTTGGGGGTCGTTCTGTCCTCACGGCCGGTGGGGGTCGACTACCTGTGGCGGGTATTGGGGCCGTTTATGTTGCTGGCCTTGGCGTTGTTCAGCATGTTCTCCATGTTCCTGCGCTTCGCGCCATACTCTTGTCGCCACAGCGCCTTGTTGATTCTGTTTTCTGCTCCTTTCATCTCCAACCTGACGGTATGTTTCTGTCTAACAAGGTGGGGAGGACTACACCGATTAGGCGGGAACACGGGTTCCTGCTGTTGGATGACGGCGGCCGGTCCCAGTGCTTCATGGTGCAACGCAGCCTTCATTTTGTGGACGAGCAGCGGCGGGGTCGCCTCCTGTTGACTCATCACCAGGTGGGCCACCCTCCTTTTTCGACTCTTCGGCGCTTATTTCCTTCGCTATATACTGGATTAGACCTTCAAACTATTGTATGTGAGGCATGTCAGTTGGCTAAACATCATCGCTCATCTTTTCGTCCATCTATGTCTCATACGTCAACTCCCCTCTATCGTATTCATAGCGATGTATGGGGTCCGGCACCTCAGTCTAGCTTGAAGGGACACCGGTATTTTGTGATCTTTGTGGACGAGGCTAGTCGCTATACTTGGACTTATCTATTGGCAGCCAAGTCTGGGGTTACCTCGACCGTGCGTCATTTATGCACTATGGTTAACACTCAGTTTGGACGTGGCATTCAGCGGTTCCGGTCTGACAATGCCTGTGATTTTGTGAATGCGGAACTTGCTTCGTTCTTTGCGGATCAGGGAATTCTTCATGAGACCTCCTGTGTTGCTACCCCGGAGCAGAACGGTATGGCCGAACAACGCATCGGATATGTGACCTCGACGGCTCGCACTCTTTTATTAAACTACCATGTTTTGTGGTCTTATTGGGGCGAGGCTATCTTGACTAGCACCCACCTTGTCAACCGGCTTCCCTCGCAGACTTTGGCATTCACAAGCCCTTTTTGATCGTCTTCATGCAGCATTTCCGGGTATATCTCTCCGGACTGGTCTCCTTCCCCGCATCTTTGGTTGTACAACATACGTACATGACTCATCTGGCTCTCAGACGAAGCTCGATGCACGTGCACTTCGGTGTGTGTTTGTTGGCTATTCTTCACTCCAAAAAGGGTATAAATGCTATCACCCGTCCTCTCGACGGTTCTTCATTTCTGCCAATGTCACCTTTGCCGAGTATGAGCCCTTTTTTGGAGTTTGTTCTACTTCGTCGCGCCTCCCGCTTGATGAGGTTCCTTTGGCTTCTCCCTTGGCGCCGCTCTCGCCTCTGGGTTCCCCTGAGCCATCGTCCTCTTTGACGCCACCGACTTCGTCTCCTCCCCTTGAACCGGTTGTCGAGCGCCGTGTTGATCCTCCGTCTTCTATCCCTTCTTTGCTTCCTTTCGATGAGTTGGCTTCTCCTCCGTCTAGTGAGTTACCATCATCCTCGTCCGGTGACTTGTTGACTCCTCCTCCTGCGGACTCCTCCCCCTCCTCATCTGGCGACTCGTCCTCCGTACCTGGACCTATCTCTGATGTTTCTCCTCCTCACTCTCCCCCATCTCCTGCCGACGATGATGATGATTTACACTGGCCTATTGCCCTCCGAAAAGGGGTTCGTCAGTGCACTCGCACTCCCCGTTGCCCTCTCTCTCATTATCTTTCCTTCGATCGGCTAACTACTCCCTACCAGCTGTTCCTTACTCGGATTGAGTCGGACCCGATTCCTCGCCGCTTAGCCGATGCTATTGCTTCTCCCCATTGGAAAGCGGCGATGGACAAGGAGATGCATTCCTTGCTCAAGAACCATACCTGGGATGTCGTTCCATTGCCGTTCGGCAAGACGGCAGTGGGCTGTAAATGGGTCCATACCAAGAAGCACCACGCGGATGGTACTCTCGAACGCTACAAGTCTCGCCTCGTAGCTCGGGGGTTTACACAGTCTTATGGTATTGACTACTTCGAGACCTTTGCTCCTGTGGCGAAGATGGAGACTGTCCGTCTTCTATTGGCTCTTGTAGCGCACTTTCAGAGGGTTATCCGACAATTTGATGTGAAGAACGCGTTTCTTCACGGTGATCTGTCATAGGAGGTGTACATGCAGCATCCTCCGGGGTATTCTCTCAGACCCCCGGGCACCATCTTCAGATTGCGGAAGTCTCTTTATGGGCTGAAGCAGTCTCCGCGGATGTGGTTCGGCCGCTTCTCTTCCGTTATGAAGGCCGAGGGATATGTTCATAGTAATGGGGATTCTTCTCTCTTCGTTCGTCATTGTCCAACTGGGGTTTCCATACTTGTGGTTTACGTCGACGACATTCTTATCACGGGGTCCGATGTGACGGAGGTTAGTCGACTTAATGCTGCTTTGGCCCGCGCATTCGAGATTAAGGCTTTGGGGCCTCTTCGATACTTCATCGGTCTTGAGGTAGCCTACTCATCTCGTGGCATCTTCGTCTCACAGCAACACTACACCGTGGATCTCCTGAAACTGACTGGTATGACTGATTACGCGCCAGTTCGCACTCCTATTAATCCCAACGTTAAGTTGGGGGATGGGGGTGACTCGCCTCCGGTTAACCATTATCAATATCAGCAGCTTGTGGGGAAGCTTATTTATCTCACGCATACCCGTCCTGATATCAGCTTTGCTGTCCATCTTCTCAGCCAATTCATGCATGCTCCTCATGAAATCCATCGCCAAGCAGCTCATCGGGTACTCGCTTACCTGAAAGGCTCTCTGGGGAAGGGTCTACTCTTTCCCCGAAGTGCAGATGAAACTATGAAGGTGTACACGGATGCCGACTTTGCTGGCTCAATTGTGGATTGTCGCTCAACCACTGGATATTGCACTTTTGTTTTTGGCAGCTTGGTGATCTGGAAGAGCAGCAAGCAGGACCGTGTGTCTCGTTCTAGCGCCAAGGCGGAGTATCGTGCCCTTGCTGATGGGGCCTCTGAGGCTCAATGGCTCCATAACGTTCTCTCTGACTTGCGTGTCCGGTATCTTGGTCCTATCCACTTCTTCTGTGACAATAAATCTACTATTGCTTTGGCCAAGAATCCTGGTCAAACGGGTCAAATCAAGCACATGGAGCGTGACCGTTTCTTCTTCAAGGAACGCATGGATGATGGCCTATTTGATCTCGAGTTCGTCCCGTCATCGGAGCAGGCTGCAGATGTTTTCACCAAAGGGCTGTCTAATCCGCTCTTATCTCGTGCTTTGTCCAAGCTCGGCATGGATGACATCCATACTTCGCTTGCGGGGGGGTGTTAGTGATATATCTCTCTCCTCTCTTCGCATATGACTAAGGGTCCTATTCTATAAACCCTTTTTAGTCATTTCTCTCTTCCTTCTCTAGAGTATATATACCTCTTATGTATCCCGTGTTAGATGATGAAGTTAATTATTGTTTTCTCCTCTCAACCCTGGATAGGGTTTGTCAGCTACCTCTACTATGAATGTCCAAAAGTCCTCAAAATCCAGATCCCTCCCTCCCATATCATTTGGCATGTTCTTTGCCTCTAACCTCACATTAAAGTTTCCTCCTATTAACAGTGGAGACCCTTGAAAGGTAGCCATCACTCCAGCCAGCTCCCTAGATCCTTCCTCCCCATCACGGTTGGGTGACATAGACCGAAACTATATCCACCTTGAACCCGTCCCCCTGCCATTGTAGTTTGACTCCTACTGAAAACTGACCTGTCCAAGCATCCACCTTGTCGGACATTGTTTCGTTTCACACTATCACCATTTCCCCTGAACATCTGACCGCATTGACCACAAGAAAACCCTCAAGAAAGCCTTTGCCCACCATGTTCTAATCTTTGGCCTCACATGTTTCCAGCATGGTTTCTTGTAAGCATGCCACCATGGCCCCCCATTCATATAAATAGCATCCCACGATGCCTCAACTCTGCTCCTCCTGAAGGCCACGGACATTCCATGACAGACACTTCATGCTTGAGAAAGTGCACCCCCTCCCTTCATTGAACATTTTGCAAGCCCACCATCATGGCAATATCCTTTATGCAACAATCAGAAGGAGATCCTCCTCAAATTCCTTACTATGCTTCTCTGCCCCCTCCACCGTTGCAGTCTCCATGCCCGTCTCCATAGAGGCATCTGCCTCCTTTTTTTTATGAACCCCCAGAGTGGTTTGTCTTACTTGAATTCCAGCTGCTAGCTTCAATTGTCCACTCTTCCCTGCCATCACCCATGCCATTGTCCCCCGTTCATGCTTCCTTCCTACTTTTTCCTTCTATAGACAAACCTTTCCCATTGTAGTGCTCTCATTATGGCTATATTGTGGGTTCCGGCCACCAATTTTACTCCCACTTACAGCTCCAGTCATTCCCAGTGCAGACGGTTCTCCTTTCTGCAACGTATTCTGTGGGCTTGCCTCCAACCTTCTGATTACCAACTCCAAAGACTAGTGCTCCCCCCCAATCGTCTCAGCTTCTCGCTGATTGGACTGCTCCATGGTTTTCATGTCCAGCATTATGTTGTTGCATGCAACTCATGTGCCCAACTGTTCATCCTGCTGCGTCCTGCCTGCTGTTGCACCTATCTTATCTCTGCCACTTGTCTTCACCAAGTTTGTCAGATTCATCTCAGGCAGATGCTGATCGCATCCAAAAGGTTCCTTCTGGGCCAAGGACACTGATTGTAGGCGGCAAGGGCCCCTCAGCCTCCACCAGAACCACATTTGGGACCCTGTGTTCTATGCCTTCTGTGAGAATTCTATGGGTCATGCCAAGTGATCAAATTGTTGCTTCTAATGCTGGCCTAGGTCTGTAACCCAAAGAGATCCCCCTTGCTTCCGATACCACTGTCTCTCGCTCCCATGTAGAGGCTCTATCCCCCAGTAGGACCCATTGCTATTTCACTCTCATCTCTCCACTGACCTCCTGCATCCATCCATTGGCTGCAATATATGCTGCCATATGAAAACATCTTGACCTCTAAATAACATAGCTCCATTGTGGGTAGATCTGGGATTTTCTTCCATAGCCCATGTCACAACTTCTCGAGCGCGGGGTTGCCTTTGATAATCTCACCTATTAAGCATCCTATGAGAGCCCTTGGTTGCCTTGGCATGTCTCCCCTTCCCACTATAGCTTAGGAGGAGGTGATAATATTCCAGTAATCATAAGAGCGACAAACAATACGATAGAGATGACATTAATTTTGCAATGAGGTTTGATACAAACAACATTTTAGATACACTAAAGTAAAAAACAAAACAAAGAAAATTGATCAAACCAGACAGTACCTTTTCAGAAGGATCTTCGTCAGAAACACTTTTTGAACCACCTCTGATCAATTCACACTCAAAAGAAGTATCAGCCGACACACTTTCTCCACTTTGGTCAGCATCTTCATTGGAAACAGCCAAATGTGCAGCAATCACCTTCTTGCTGTGAACTGATTTAGCAAGTGAAGCAGCTCGAGTCATGCTTCTTTGTCCTATCTTATCTCCTGGCACAGTTCTTTCTCTTAGAACTTTTCTCTGACCATCATTCACTACATTTTTCTCAATGATCTGACCCCATGAAACACCACTCATGTCACTGTAAAGGTCATATAAACCATGAACGAACATTTCATCAGGAGGAACAGTTCTGCTGTGTACAAATTCTTCATCTTCGGTAGACCAATGTTGCCTTCTATCAGAACCAAAATGAGAAATCTGAAATGAAAAATTGGAGTTTTTCAGCACTAGTGATAAAAGGCAATGTAATTGGCATATATCCATCCAGAAATCACTTGAAAGAAAGGACTCATGGACTAGTTTAACATAGTTTTTAGAAGTGATATTAGAGCCGAAACAGATCATCTCATGAAAAAAGAGACAAATGGGAACGATAACAGAATGATAGACCCACGAATCTTCACCAAAAGTTTGCCAAAAAATGTGTAAAAAACATTAGAGAGGAGTAAATTTTGCGATAATGACCATTTAAAAATAAATAATATATAAATGCGGGGCTTCGGCAGTGCAGGGATGAGTAACCTCCTGGAAAGAGGGGCACCAGGGTGGAGAAGAACTCTAGAGTTAAGCTTTGCTCAGTGTTGGGCAGTGCAGGTATGGGTAACTTCCCGGGAAGAGGGAATTCTAGGGTTAAGGTTGCTCATGCTTGGGCAGTCAGGAGGAAAGAGGATACTTATACTGGTTAATCACTGATTTCATGTGATCTTCCTTATCTATATATATATATATATATAAACATGGGATAAGGTAGAAAAAGAAGAAATGTGATGAAAACGAGCTAGGTAACAAAATGCAATGAAATAAACAATTCGAACTATTACAGATGTCACAAAGGAAGAATTTCTTAAACCATATGTACAATAGCTCTTCATCATGTCCAATAATATAGATCAAAAGAATTTCCATACATCAGATTCTTCCGGGTGACCAATGTCAGAGAGAAACTCTTGAGCAGCCTCCACAAGGTTAAAAATCATTACACGTCCTTCCCGTGCATTCAAGTTGGCCTGAGCAAAATAGTGGTAAGGAAAAAAAAGTGACATGAAATTATCAACATTAGGTTCAGAAAAACTGAACCTAAAGTTGGCTTTATAAACAACTTCAAGAATATGATATCAACATTAGGTTCAGAAAAACTTGGATAAAATTCATCACATCTATCGATTTCAGAAATCTGATCTCAGAAACTTGTGCTAACATCTATCGACTATCAAACTACCCTCTGTGCCAGCCAGAGAACCCATTAATATTTTCAAACTTTTGGGACAAAAATTTTGGACATCTGTACATTCAACTTTCAAGCACTTCACTCTTTGAGTGATTTTTCTCTCATAGCCCAACAAATAAGATGATAAAATGAGCCTGGATCAAACGTTGAAAGAACATACACCCGAATACAGCTGTTAGGTCTCCGATCTATTTTTATCAATTCACGAAATGCCAAGACACACTCATTAGTGACCATTTGATAAATCTAACTTAACAAATGTCACAAAAGTCTATCAAGGAAATGAGGAGATTATGAAACAATGCGTCAAATCATGAAAGAGCAGCAGCCCTTTGCAATGGTTACCAAATCTTTCTCAGGCTCTTCAGGGAGTCAAATGCTACAACTAAATTTCTCTTCATTGATTCCTATTTTATTTTTATTTATTTGAGAAGGTAAAGGAAGATCACCCAGGATTGGTAATCAACCTGATAGTATTATACATATGTATCTTATGTAAAAGAATGGTCACAAAGGAGCCTCCCCCTTCTCTCTCTTCACGCTTCACATCCTTCTACACCAACATGACAAAAATCCTGTCACTTCATGAATGACCCCATCAGTCAACGCAACCCTTCCCTTAAAAACCTGCTCATTGCGATGCAGCCAAAATGTCCAGGATTCTTACGACTCCATCTCCCTCCTGGTAGTATCATGCCTTGACAAGGTCCAAATGCCTTGTCGGAATCAATTCCTAGCTTATATTTTATAATTCATATTTCCTTTGCCCATTTGTGGTTGACAAAAGTTGATGTTGGGCAAGTCCTTTATGTACCAGTAAACAGTGGGCTTTAGGGATCGGGTCAGATCTACACAATCTGACAATGATCACAATTATGTCCATTACTGGCTAGATTTACAGCATTAATTATCTTCACAAGGGCTGATTGATGGATGTGATCGATATGATAGGCCCACATTTTAATGGGGCCCAGTAGAAGATTATGGCATCACATATAGAAGACTGTGGCATCAATTTTCAGCGTGATTCAATTCAGTAACTGTGGAGATCCAAGATAAGATTGCTGATATTTATCAGTAATTTCATGAATATACCCATATAAAATATGTATTTACACTTGTACCCTAAACTTCAGATTATTGTACATGTGCCTCTCTCAGTAACTAACTGTTGACACTAAGTGACCGTTGCTAAACAGTCACTTCAAGAAGCTGAATAAATGCCATTTCTAATTAATGAAACTTATTTTTCTTCTAACCTCTTTTTTAAGTATTTTTCTCCTCTTCTAAACTCTGTTCAACGGCACTACTACTCTTCCTCAATTTAACGATCTTCAGTTCAACAGTAACTATTGTCTCTCCTATAAACCACATTTGACACTTAGCAACATTGCTCCAAAATTCTGAAAATAATGGCAACCAAAATATGCCCCAAACCACCCTGCCATAATTCCCGCATCTTTCTCTCTATCATGCTCAATTTCTTCACAGTATCAAAATTTTAAGCACAGACAATTCTCAAAGTTCTTTGACGGAAAAAGACTCTATGATCAAGTATTTATCATTCACAGCATCATCAATTTTAAATCCCCTAGATCAAGCATGAGTTCAAGGGGACTGAAGCACTAGTTTCAGCAAGAACAACTTCAAAGTCTCCACTATGGTGATTTGCCAAAACCTTATGGATTATTCTCCAATTGCTTGCATGGGCCACAGTGGGTCAGGCCTTTTAATGTGGGCTGTCAGATCAGTCTGATCACAGCACCAACAATCCACAGAGGGCTCATTTTCTTTTATTTCTTGTTTCACTCTCGTCCTTCCTCAGCTTCTCCGTCCTACACTCCACCACCAATGCAGTGATGACATTATATGTCATAAATATTTTTTATATTTATTTCCTGATCTCATTACTACTATACTAGATTTGATATTTCTTTTCGGTTAGTCAGTTAGTGAGTCCCCAGAAATACAAGCATTACCCTGTGAGAATATGTACAGGAAAATCCAAGAGTGAGGAGAGTAAGAGAAGGGGGAAAGAGGGAGGGAGAGATGACAGGACAGAGAGAGAAGAGAACAGAGATAAATAGAAGGAAAGGAAAGGGAAGAGGATGGAGAGAGAGGGGGGGATGATTGCAATGATCAGCCAATCAATCAGCTGATCCCGGTAATCATGTTAAAGTTGCCGCATCAAGAATGAGAGCAGTAGGGCAGCAGGGGGAAGTCCCCCACCGCCCAGAAAAATATGGTATAAAGTTCTCTTCGTTGAAAAAAGGTTGTACCTTAAATAGGGTTTCATGGAGAAATTCCAAGATGACAAAATTACTAATTTTATAACTCCTCACTTCTGACTCTCCCTCAAGCTGATAAATGAATATTTTCACTTTCGGCTTGATGAGAAGCAATTTTTTTTTTGCAATGCTACCTGTCCATCTAATGACATTGGTGCTCAAATAGTGTTTTTTATGTGATATTTTCACCTTCAGCTTGACGAGAAGCAAAAAAAATTTCCAATGCTCCCCGCCCTTCTAATGATATTGGTGCTCAAAGAGCAGCTTGTGTCCTTCTCAAGAGTGTTCAGCCTCTCCAGATGTCTCGAAGATTACATTTACTGATGTCAATATGATAGATGCTTTTCTTTTCTCAAAAAAAAAAATATGATAGATGCCCCTGCAGTGATATGTGAACACTTGCCACAGGATCCATGCTCTGATCCTGGGTTTAAAGAAACAACTCCACAGTCCTCGCATACTTTGATTCGTCCCCTACTCTGGAGAAGAGATTGAGAGAGGATTTGGCGAACACAGATTTACTGGTGAAAGCTAGAGGAGTAATACTGGAATTTGAGCTCTCAAATGACACTCGGCTACTGTAAGTCAAGCTTTCAGGAGATAAGTTTTTGAAGGATAGAAGATTCAGGTGACTGGCAGTGGGAATACCGCATAAAGAAGACCATTAAGTAAAGATTCTTACTGCCTCCTCGCCACCTAGATCTCAGGCTTTGTCTCTCAGAGTGGCCATTGAGGCCACCACATCGAGTTTGATGCTTTTGTGTCTGCGCTTGTGCTTCTTCTGGCACATCAGCCTTGTAACCAAGCTCCAGTCACAACTACTGCAAGGAGTGGCTAACAATCCAATGCTTTAAGCCCTCCAGTCCTTGCCATGGATAGCAGCCACAGCAACAAGCTCAGATTCCAATTCAGATCTCCACGTCTCTTGCATGCGAGCTTCCAAGAATTTCCTCCTGGCTGTCGTGGTCACGCCTTCAGATCAGGTCACCCGGTGGCAAGCTCCATGTGGGCGTTAATCAATGCTCCCTTGATCAAAGCTTCAGCAGGAGTCAACAGTGCCTCCTGCACCTCCCAGGATGTAAGTTTGTGCCCAGATCAAAGCTGTTCCTGCAGCTGACTTCCTCTAAGTTTGACCTCCTATAGCCCTTACTGGGTGGCAAAAAGCAGGAGCACAAAGATGCCTTAGACCTCCATGCCGGCTAACTGATTGTGCAAAGTGGCACATAGGCCTTGGATGTGCTGTCTAAAGGGATCTTCAGTAACAGCCATAAAGCCCTGTCCAGCTTCCTCTCCTCTTTCGACCAGTCTTCCCTCCTCTTTTGACCAAGCTTTGGCAGCTTGTGATGAGTTCCCATTGGCCAAGTATAGAATCAAATGTCGTGCTGTCCAGCTACCAATCCAAACTCTCCCCATATAATGTCTTTGAGCAAAAATTGAAGGCAGGATGCTTGGCGGGGAAACCTCTGATGGTCATGATCTCCAGCCCTGCACTATCAGATGGTGACCATATGAGGGATTCAGGCAGTAGGAACTGCGAAGCCAGTGCACGTTTATGGAAACCAGCCAGCTTGATGCAGCAACAAGCTCTCTACACCATCCATCGCTGATCAGCAGTGTGAATCAGAGACATGAGAATCATGGGTCTTTTCAGGAGATCCTCTTTTCTCTCTCCTATCAGAATCTTCTCCGTTCAAGCCTTTTCCCTGACCTTCACATCCTCCTCCCATGGAGAGAGGCCTTCAGAAAGCTCTTCCCAAAAAATTCCCCACAAATGTTGACTTTCAACTAACCAACTGTCCACTTTCGGCTCATTTGACTTGGCATTGGATATCCAGTTTCTAGGAACCTCCCACAAACACCCAATTGTGATCTCTTGATGGACTAGGATCTCTTGGCTCTGATTTTTTTTCTTTTTGAACACTATCTCTTGGCTCTGATACAATGTTCAACTTGGAGCAGAAAGCAAGAGAACGGTTGAAAACTTGAACTTACACCCACCACCCAGCAGATTATGGCATAAAGTTCAATTCTTTGAAACATGGGTGTGCATTAAACAGGCTAACATGGACAAATTCCAAGATGGCAAAATTACTAATTTAATAACTCCCCTTTATTCTGACAGATCACTATCATCATCAGCAGAAATGCTGATGGAGAATCCAATCCTGATTGCCTAAGGCAAGACTCATACATATATTGAGCCTTAGACTGCAGCAGTCTAAGTAGGACTTCTAGGGCTAGAAAATCTTAATTCATCTCTCACCTCTCATCTCTCTCTCATTTCTTTGTACAAAAATAAAATCTTTAATCATCTCTCATCTCATCTCTTATCCCATCTCTCGACACTCATCACATCCCATCTTCTCTCTTCCCTTGTCTCTCTCTCATCCCTCCTATCCCATCTCTTGTCTCTCTCGTCTCTTCTCATGTTCTCTTATCTCATCTATCATCATCTCTCATCTTCTATTGTCTTATTTCTCTGTTTTCTTGTCTCTCTCTTCTCCCATCTATCATCACCTCTTGTCTCTCATCACACATCTTCTTGGTACACCACGCATCTCCGGTCGTATTCTTCAGAAATATGATGAACAACATCATTATTTTCTTCCAGGTGTCAACAGAAAGCACAATTTTTTCACAAAACGTCTTTGAATCAAAAGAGATTCCAGGACATGTCCATGATTTTTAAGGAGAGTTCTCTGACCTGATCAATTAGAAGAGACAGAAGTCGATCAACATTTTCCTTCGTCAAACCGTCCTCTGCAGAAATCTGCAACTTCGGACACTTATAAGGATATCCAGGTAAGTATCTGAAAAAACAACCAAGAATGCAAATCATTCCCCAATCAGTTAAATTACAGAAGCGAAGTGCAGGGTTGATGATGGCAATAGCAACCTCACTGAGAGCACCGCAGAGACAGAGGAACTTTCATTTCCCGAGTCATTTGAGTGAGGCCTGTATGAAAAAATTCACAATAAGATGAAGAACCTTGAATTGTAATCATTAAAATCTAGTTCCCTCAGGATTCTACCACGACTTGCCACTGTGCTAGCTTTGTTTAATATTTTTTAGAGTTCAGTATTTTCTTTGACTATCAATCTTAGGTGATTCACAGGTACCTCAAATTGATGACGAATTGCACATGAGGTGACTCAGAGATGATCCGAAAGTCATTCTGAAATATTGCAGCTCTGGAATGCAAAAATGGTTCAATTATCTAGGGTTTCTAATTAGTTTGGGCAGCAGATAACTTACAGAGCAGTGAGTTCCTCCGAGAGAAGATCCTGGTCATCTTTGTCCCGAGAGGATCTCTCCTTTCCCTTTGATCTGCGGCCAGCACCACTCCGTTTATTCTTTCCCATGCCTACGGAGCGAGATCCTCTAAAATCGTGAAAAATAGGCAACGAGGTAAAAGAATCAAAGATATCTAAATCCTATGAGTATTTATTTCAGCGCAAATGAAAGCACTATGTCATATCAATCAACTGAGGATCAAGATTCTTAAACCTTGTCATCAATACAGAATTCAATCTTCTTTGATCACTCAATTGATCATGAGAACAGGCTAGAAGGTAAAAGAAAACCTGGAATTCTAAATCCTCTGAAGATTTATTTCAGCGTCTGAGAGGCAAAGCTACTGATGAAAACATAACATTGAATCAAGATTCTTAAACATTAACATGAATAAGAAATCTGATCTTCTTTCATCGCTCGATCGATAATGAAAACAGGTGACAAGAGTAAGGAAAATCTAGGATTCAAAATCCAATGGGGATTATTTATTTCAGGGTGGAAGAGACAAAAGGTACAGGTGAAAATATAGCATTGAATCAATCAACTGAAAATCAACTGAAAATCATGATTATTCGAAACTATCATCACAACAGTATCCGATCTTCTTTGATCAATCCTTTTTTTTTCAATCACTCCATTGACATTGAATACGGGCCACAAGGTAACAGAACAACTATAATTGAAAATCCTACAAGGATTCCATTGAAAGTATAAAATTGATTAAATCAAGGGAGGATCAAGATTCATCTACATCGTTATGATCAGAGAATCTGATCTTCTGCAATCACCCTGTCGATCATGAAAACAGACGAGGAGGAAAAGAAAACCTAGAAATCCTTGAAGGAAGAGGCAGAACCTACTGATGAAAGCATAGCATTCAGCCAATCAACAGAAGACCAAGATTCTTAAGTATTACCACGACTACAGGATGTGGTCTTCTTTGATCACTTGATCGATCATGAAAACAGGGGACAAGGTTATGGAAAACCTAGAATTGGAAATCCAATGAGGATGATTTCTTTCAGCATCGAAGAGGCAAAAAGCAAATTATGAAAAAAGGCACTGAATCAAACAACTCAAGATCACAGTTTTTCTAAACTTTCGTGACTACAGAATCCGATCTTGTTCATTCAGTCCATCGATCATGAAGAGATTAAAGAAATGTACAATTCAAAAATATTTGAAGAGATAAGAGCAACGAATTAAAGAATGACACTTTATCAATGAACAGAATATCGCGCTTCATTTATGCTAATGATAGCTATGGAATTCGATCTTCTTTGATCACTCGATCGACCCTAAAAGCAGGCGACAAGGTTGAAGAAACCTACAATTCAAAATCCTATGAAGAAATAAAAGTTCCTAAGTACGGTATAGCACTGAATCAATAACACGGGATCAAGATTCTTCTACATTGTCATGTCTAGGGATCGTAAGAAGTAGGCGAAGGGCTGAAAGAAAATCTAGATTTCACAATCTTATCAGGATTTATTTCAGTTTATAAGAGAGAAAGCTTCTACAATATCATGTCTCGGGATAATGAAGAGCAGGCGATGAGGTGAAACTATACCTGGAAGTTAAAAGCCTGAGGAGATAAGTTTTAGAGTAGAAGAGGAACGCAATTCTTTGGTGGTATCCATCGATCTCTTGTCGTAGAATCCAGCTCGTGCTGTGATCGAAGAAACCTTCGTGAAAATGGGGGAGGGAATTCCTTAGCTCTAAATCATGAAAAGTACGTAAGTATATATATAATTTTTGATAGAGCGATAAATTGATGGTCGAACCGTTGATTTGGCGGTGATCGATCATCCAACGTTTAGCAAAATGGAGGACGATTCTCAAATTGTCATGAGCGGACGGATGTACGCATGTCCATGGTTTAATCTCCTTCCTCTCACAGTCTTTCCCTTTGTCTCACGTAGTCTCTCCCTCTGTCTCTGTCTAAGTCTTATCCCTTACATTCTGTCTCTCTCTGAGTCTCCCGCTTCGTCTCTCTCAGGGTCTCTCAAAGTCACTTCCACAGTCTCTCTCTCTCTCTATCAGTCTCCCTCTTCGTCTATCTCAGAGTCTCTCGAAGCCATTGCCAAAGTCTATATCTCTCACAGTCACTGTCTCAGTCTCCCCCTCCGTCTCTCTCCACCACTGCCCAAGCATTGCTGCAAAATCTCTTCAGAATTTCGAGATTCTGAGGATATCGGTGTCCTTTTTACCTCTGGTTCTTGTCCTTTCGAGCCTAAGCCTCCTCCACTTAACTGCCGCGGCCTAACATAAAGTTCATAACCTAAACCTAGATCCTATCCACGTGGCTCTATCAATAAAATAGTAGGGGAGAGAGAGATGAGTGAGGCTTTAGGGAGAGAGAGAGACGAGTGAGGATTTAGGGAGAGAGATGAGTGAGAATTTAGGGAGAGAGATGAATGAGGATTTAGGGAGAGAGATGAATGAGGATTTAGGGAGAGAGATGAGTGAGGATTTAGGGGAGAGAGAGATGAGTGAGGATTTAAGGGAGAGAGAGAGATGAGTGAGGATTTAGGGAGAGAGATGAATGAGGATTTAGGGAGAGAGATGAGTGAGGATTTAGGGGAGAGAGAGATGAGTGAGGATTTAAGGGAGAGAGAGAGATGAGTGAGGATTTAAGGGAGAGAGAGAGATGAGTGAGGAATTAGGGAGAGAGATGAGTGAGGATTTAAGGGAGAGAGAGAGATGAGTGAGGATTTAGGGAGAGAGATGAGTGAGGATTTAAGGGAGAGAGAGATGAGTGAGGATTTAGGGAGAGAGGGATGAGCGAGGATTTAGGGAGAGAGAGATGAGTGAGGATTCAGGGAGAGAGGGATGAGTGAGGATTTAGGGAGAGAGAGATGAGTGAGGATTTAGGGAGAGAGATGATGAGAAATATATGACTAGAAACCGAGTTAGAAGAATATTGAGATAAGAAAGGAAGAAAGAGAGTGAGATCAAAAGGGATTTAAAAAATTGGACATGGTGAGAGGGAGAGGAGAATTAAAGAGAGTTAAGGGTTCAGAGTGAGAAGCATATCAAGATAGAGAGAGCAAGTAAGAGAGATAAAGGATGCCGATGAATCATCAAAATTACTTAGAGAGAAGATATCTCCATGACAAGATGCCAGTCAGAAATTTGCATGTTGTTATCAACTACTTCACCTTGAGGCCGAATAATTCATGTTATTGAAATGGTCACACCGTGTTGATTCTAATCAGAAGTGATTGCCCTAACTTTCTAAAAAAGGGCATAATTTTCCAACAAATATGGATTTTTGAATGATTTAAATATCTCATCATTTGAATAAGATGGATCCAAAAAGCTGATTGATTCTTTAAACCATGCATTCACGCCAGCCTTTAATCACAAAAGACACATCATCGATCTCGTAGTTTCATTTTTTATGGAATCTACATCGTAGTTGATCAATGATCAAACCTTTATCAAACACCTAAATAGAAACTAATGCAATTGAAAATCATTAGAAAACTCCTTTTCAAATACTTCATTTTGTCGTGGTTGAGCACTTGAGTGCACCATTTATTAAAGTTTGTCTCCTGATAGTACCTGAGACGGAAGATCCCATCTTAATCGCACAATCATTTTTTTTATTTCTTGTTGTATCTAACCTACAATGATTTGAAGTACTCTAATCAAAATTCATCAATCAAAGTCAAAAAAAATGGCTAACGATTTCATCTCATTCAAAGTCAAACACCTCTTATTACTAACATCTTCAAATTTTGGCCTCCACGATCAAGTGCCAAAAATTTTCTATCATTTCTAAATGGTGGCATTCACTTATTTTAATGTGAAATGACAACAATGGTGTGGTTTTTAGTCAAAAAAGTGGCGATAGTCATAAGCTTGTTGAAATATGACATTTGTTAGGTCAACATTTATGTTGTACTTGAAGTGTGATTTTGTGTTAAAGTCGACGGAACCTGCACATTCTTTCAAGGATTCTTGAGGCTATTAGATGTTAACATTAATTGAAATATCAATAATCTTTTTTTTAAGGAAAATATCTAGAATCTTGAAATAACCATGATTACGATGTATTCTCATTTTCCCATTCTTTTGGTGAAAATTCTGGAAGACTCTAACTGAGAGGATACTAAGTAGCAAAATAACAAGTTCTTCCACTTTCTCAAGTATTACTTATGAGAAAAACCATAATTATTTAATTCAAGAGATGATCAAATTATTTGATGATGCATGTTGAACGAGGAGGAAGAGGATATTCCATCAAGGTGTCACTCATCCACATGTGGATGATACTTTGCCTAATGAAAGACTAGAGCTATGGTTGTCCAAACTGATTTTTACTGGCCCACCACTTCAAGGACACGAATTATTGTTATATGAAATTCTTAACTTGCCAATCAACACTAATTATCTCTAAAAAGAATGAGATATTTTATTGATATTTTATGGTCTATAAGCTAGAGCATACTTTTATGTATCTCTTTTATATTCATTGAAATAAAATTTATTAATTATCATTATTGTATAATATTTGTAATGAAATTCGTCAGATATGCAATGATTAAGTAAATTATGATAAGATCATGATACAAATATCGTAAGCCTTTAAGAAAATGTTCTAAATATTCTTATTTATCAAATATTGAAGAAGAACACCAGATTATTCGAAACAAATACTAGTACATGATCTCACTCATGTGATGAGTATGAATAATTTTGTGGCCATCAGTGTCGAGATATCAAGGATGGATAGTGGGTATTCTTTGGAGAAAGAGTTCACAAAATTGATCTATATGGATCCATGAATGGTGTAATATTTAACGATCAATTAGGTTGATTAGTGCCACGATTGTGTACATGGTCCTCTGTGAAGGGATGATCATGTTTTTACTCCGACTTACAAATCCCTAGCTATAAGATCTTAAAACATGTGAATTGCATACGAAAAAAGTTGTTGAAGGTGATTGAGTGGTCAAGATGAGATCGTTCACCCTAGGCATAAGAGGATATTGACTCAAGGAACGAGATGTAGTTAAATATGTGGCCAAGGTAGTGGAAATATCAAAGAATGTATTTGATAACATGCTAATTAGACATAATAATACATGATTATTGATGCATATTAAGGCATAAATGATTTCATTCCTATGCATGTTATCATATTTATCAGTATGTATCTATCATTCTATGAAAAAGTCATTATAATCTCAAAATACCTTAATTTAGGGTAAAATATGATGAATTAAAGGTAAATAATTTTATAACCCATCTTTACTTGAGATTATAAGTATTTTTAAAGTTAAAATAATGAGAGAAATTATTTTTGTAAATATTTATTTAATTTTCTAAAGTTAAAATCTTTAAGAAATAAATATATTTTTGAAATAGAAATTTAACCTTTCATTATTTATTAATTTTGACTTTTTAGAATGGTAGATAATTAAATTTCAGATCAAATTAAAGAAATTTGGATTAATTTGGAGTTATATTTTGAAAGTTATGAATTTTTCTAATTTTTAGGGATTTTTCTGGAATTTTTCTCAATTTTTAATGAATTTCAAAGGATTTTCTGGAATTAAAAATTGAATTTTCTAATTTAATATCGATTTTTAAAATATTTAAAGCGTACAGGTGACGTGACGTGATTAGAGCCGTCCGTTCGATTGCGATGAGGAGGCAGTGTGATATCGTGTGGGACGTCCGATCACGCGTGCAAATTGTGGCCCTTGATTTTCACTTAAAATCAATGGACACGTGGCTTAAATCGGGGTTCACTGAATCGATTTAATCTCGACCATTGATCGCGAGAGTTATAACGGTCGAGATTAAATCGCGAAGAAATGCATCGGAGGCGTCAGATCGCGATTCAACGGCGACGGTTTCAAGGTGTTTTATAACGCGCGTCGACGTAGCTTCATCTCGAGCGTCCACCGGCGATCCAACAGACGGGACTTAACAATAACGGTTCGCGATCAACCGTTTCATCAGAGCCGTTGGTCAATTTAATCAGACAGTTACGCCCAAAATCCCTATAAATTGATATGTTCTTCCGATTTGTAAAGCATTCGAGAGCAATTCAATCTAATTGAAATGTTTAGACACTAAATCTCTTGAATATCTTGATCCCAATTGCTTCTAGACTCAATTTAGCATCCACGGAGTGCTTAAGATCAAGATTTGGGCGAATGACAAAGAAGAAATCGATGCTTGAACTCTACGATCGCGATTTTCAGATTTTTTTATGAAAAGCATTGATTCTGGCGATTAATTGGGTAATCCAATCGCAATTGTGGGTTAGTGGAAGCGGTTTTATCTAATCTATCGTCTATTAGTGTTTAATTTTTGTTTAGATTAGGAATTTAGATTAATTTCAAGTTGATTTTCATTGATTTCACGATTCCACTTTTCAGAAATTACCCCTCACTTCGATCTTCAATTTCTCCGCGAAATCAAAGTCAAATTCAATGATTTTTGATTCCGTGGAATCGTCTTGAAGTTCTCTTTCATAATCTACCATTTCCCCCCATTTTTACCTTCGATTCGTCGTCTGATTTGATCAAATTCAAAGAGATCATCAGAAATTTCCCTAATTCCCTGTGGATTCGACCCATATTTACCATTATATCCCTCAATTCGAGATATTTTCATCAAAGTGGTAAGTTTGGAATTATTTTTTACATGAGACCGTGTGCAATTGACGACCTCGCGGTCTCGCTTCGTCAGTATTCTCGATAGTTTTATGATCATATTAACACTAAATTGAGCGATCGATTAGGACTTGACAGTTAATTATAGCCTAGTTCATTCATTACTCTCGAGTAGATGAAGGTTTATACACACTGTAATTAATGACGACAAGGTTTCATGAGAGAATTCTTATATACTTCATATCTCTTAAAGCACATAGTGTTACTTTACACTCACAAAGTTAGAGTTATTAACTAGCAAGATATATGGACCTAGAGGGTCTGACACATAAGGTCAATGGACGCTGGGGGATATAGACATAATTATAAGATTAAATAGAATAAAAAATAGAATAAAAATATAAGTATAGGATACCACCACAATTAGAGGGTAAACAATTTGATACTAAATTTACAGGGAAAATTGATAAATAGTCATCATATCCTATTCTTTATTAGCATTTATAGACACGCATAATTTATCATATTATAATAAAAAATTGAGAAAAATTTATGCTAGTTGTATTAAATGGAATGATCAAAATCATATGGGTATCAAATGCATTAGACAAGAGGGCCGATATCCATTTTATCATATATAGTCACATGATAATGATTAATATGTATAGCATGCCATGTTACAAATCATAGGATTATTAGATTAGATGATCAAAATAAATTGGGTGCCCAATTTTTTCGGGGGCTTGCTCAAGGTAATATGGTTTTTCAAACTCCACTTTCATTTAAAAATATGGTGAATGCATGGTGAGCCGGTCATGATCATCATGCTCATGATTGATACTTTGTGGATTGATCAACCAAAGATGATCTTGTTCACTATCAATGGGCATCAATCACTATGACGATTTGATCGGCTATCTGATCCTTGATCGATCATTGATCAAAAGTGATCTTATCACCGACCACACTAAAAAAAGTTGACAAAAACTTGAACTAAAAATAAAAAAGGATTAAATTGAAGAAACCAATATGACAAAAACACCCTATCACTATGGGAGTGATTGCTGATCAATCACAGAATTGATCACCCCCTCGATTGATCATTTGCCTATGATCAAAAGCCAAATTGTCATGATTTGTGATCAAATCATGATAATCAATCACGACGATCCGATCACTCATCAATATTCCCTATATTCAACGGCAAAAAAAAACAAGTAATTGCTTGAAATTTATATATATGTCTATAATTCATCATAAAATACCATGAAAAATGAGAATTATAAGGGGATACCATCCACACATGAGAATTATTCTTGCATGCTCTACCTTGTAAAAAAATCATGACCACCTCCAACAAAAAAAAAAACTAAGCACCACAAGAAAAACCATGGACACGTCTCAGAAGGAGTAATCAGTCCTGAAGAGCCTCCTCACTCCCGCAGACTTACTCCCCTCCACGGCGCTCTCCGGCGGCGGTGCCGCCTCGACGCCGCCCTCTGCCGCGACGCCCTCGAAAGCCGGGTGTGTGAGAATATTGAACAGCAATTGCGTCCCCCTCAAGGCGTTTGTCAGAGGAAGGTGCCCCTCCGGAGCCTCGTCCGCTTTCCCCCACGTGAAATCCTCCGGGAATCCTCTGTAATTGAACTGCTCCACCTCTGTATCGAGCTTCTTCATCCAGCCCACCTTGACGAAGAATCTGGTGAAATCTCTGCGCGATTTCTCCCAGATTTTCCTCTGAACGCTGTACCCGTAACGCCCATTACTGTGCTCGGCCCATAACCGGTCTATGGCCTGGAGATCTTCGGAAGAGATGAACTGCACCTCGGAGAAGAAGACGTAGCCTCTTTTCTGGGCGGCTTCGCCGGCGAGAATAATGAGGAGGCGGCGGGTGACTTCGTCGGCGTTGAGGAAGTCGCCTGCGGAGAGGTGCTGGGCGAGGAGCTCCAGCGACGGGGGGGAGGTGGAGGTGGCTGCTGATGTGGCAGTCGACGTGGCGGCAATGGCGGGAGGCGGGCGGGAGAAGGAGAAGGAGAAGGAGATGGTTTTCCTTGGGAAGGAGGAGAGAGAAGAGGAGGAGAGAGAGGAGGGGAAGGAGCGGCGGTGGTGAGTCTGGTGGGGGAGGCGGAGGTGCTGTATGGGAGCCGTCGCCATTGGAGATGGAAGGAGACGGAGAGAAAGGAGACGGAAGGTGCGGTCTTGGAGAGGAAGAGGGGGAGAAGAAACTGGTGGAGGGGAAGATGGGTATATCTAAGTGAGGGGAAGGGGGTGATCTGATTGGACGGTCGGCGCTGGGATGGATATCTCATCTTTTTCCGGCAAAAAGAGAGGGGAGAGACGGGTAAGATGTCAAGGGCCCGATAATAAAAGGCAAGCCCAATAGAAGGCCCAATAGAGAAGGAGTTGAAGATAGAGGAACACAAGGTGAGAAAGAGAAACCATTGAGGCAAATTGGGAACCACTCCACAAAATTTTCTGATTATCTACATTCCTATAATTCTAATGTTTGGGGCATCTTAAATCCCTGAAAATACAGTTGAAAATCATCAGGACTTGAAGACCAAATTAATCTAGATTACTCCAATTATAAGAGTCAATGGTTTTCCGACTGTTTAGCTCGATTCGACCCATTTTGGGATATTCTAGAGCAATTTAGGGGCTTCTTCAGATATATCTATCCACCGACGTGGTTTTACCATCGGCGTAGAGTATATCATTAACGAGCATGAAATGTGCAGTCATTGAAACAAGCAGTCCTTGAAGCATATAGCAAGGCATGTACTGCACGCGTAAAAAACACAAACCACTCTATTGATAGTTCAAGAGGAGTAGGATGGTCAATTATATTGATGAAAATAATAGACAAAAATTTGGTTGAATTTAGTCAAGTCATATGATAGTCTAGGGATAATTGAAGATCTCAAATACAAGGATTCAACTGCATCAGACCAGGCATCTATCAAATTTGAAACAAGGGATATATTGAAGCAAGAAGATTATAGTGACTGCAAGAGGAACATATCCAACCCGAATCAAAACTTTAGTACATGGAGAATACTCCTACTAATCTAGGGGCCAAAGTGAAGTTGATCCCATGTCATCGGATCGAAGGCATAGATTATAATTCTTGGACAATGGTTATCAACATTAGAGCAATGAACTCCTAGGTTATCGATGACAATTTGGAAAAAAATCATACAAACAAATGGAAAGAATTCAAAATAATTATCGAGTGGGTATTATTAATTTGAATTCTTAGTTTGTGTCTATTTTCATCACAAAATTTTATGCATCCATCAATATCTCATATTTTTCTCTCTCATTCCACCATTTACATTCTATTATCAAACTCCTATTTCATTAAAAATATATATAAACACACTCACACACACACATGCATGCATCCATGCATATCTTTAGAATAGTAGTCATATCATATTTCCACCCTCTCCATCTTTCATATTTTTCTAGATCACCTTCCTTGAACACATACTTCTCTCTCCATTTGCAAAGAGCTCTGTCTAGGCTCCTTGAGAGTTTGTCCCTTAATTCCTATGCTAAAGTGAAGAAACATAAATATTATTACATGAATCCATTTCATGACAACAACTTAAAACATCCAAAAATTGAGTTCATCAAAATACTTATTCCTCGCCTAGAAGATATGAATAAAAAATTCAATTCATGCGAGATCATGACTTTAGTTGCATTTTTGCTTGAACACACTTCTAGCATTCAAGAAACAATAATTCATCAAATTTTCACATACCTAGGGTTTTTTTGTCCACATGTAATCAAAATGCTGAGGATTTCTGGAAGAATAGAGAAACTTCAAGAAATAGTTGAGATTTAGAAATATGCTTCGCAAGAAACTTTGAGGGACGAGTGAGGGACGAATGGATTCTAGAGTGGGAGTTCTTTACTTTTTCCTTTTAGGTTTTCCCTTGTTTTTTTCCTCTGAGATGATATATATGAATGTTCTAAATGGGCAAAACCACAAGTGCAAGTTTCCATGTATGTGACTCGTCCATGACAACTTCTTAAGATTTATGCGAAGCATTGAGTCAAGCATGGGCCGCCCTATCTCTCAACTCATCCAGAGAATAGGATGAGGGCATCCCTACCCACAACTAGTTCATAGAAACTAAAATCTTATATCCAAAAATCACGACGGCTTTTAGTCATCAAAACATCATTATATCACGTTGCAATCGCACATATTCATCCGCATCACCTTTATTTATCGAGAGAAGAGAGGAGAGAGAAGCGACTAATGCAAAAATCACAGCCACCTAGTACATCTAATTCAAAAAATTCAATGTTATGGATCACACTGCATGGCACGATCCAATTTTCTATCACCATCTCAACTGCATTGCTGAATGAGAGAATCTTCACCCCTCCATTCCACCCCCTCCCCCTCACACACAAGAAAATCCATTACGGTGAAAATAGATAGCAAGGATTAAGTCTAATTTTGTCATGTGTCCCTTGTGTTATTCTTTAAACTCATCAACTAATGAGACACATGCCACAACCCTGGTGCTCCTATAGTGATGATAGATGATGTATTTTAATTCTACCAAATTGACACTTCCAATATACACCACGCGTCTTGAATGAGAAATAGGTATTAGTCCCAAGTGAGAAAAACTTATGAAAAGATGTCAAAGTATAAAAGAAACTAGATTTCTTATATCTGAATTCAATGCCTGCATGGCACACACTAAGTGTCACCTGCATGCCACTTAGTGTGACAAGACACCTCCAAAAAGGAAACCCTAGGCCCAAGGCATAGGTGCCATGCATGCTCAATAACTCGAACTCATCACTTGTTGGCACCTATGGGTGCCGCCGCATGGCAGATTTGCCACGTCATCTTGATGCACTATTTTTCTAAAACCCTCTTTTAAAAAATCAAAATCAAATCAAAAGAACATGAAATTAATTACAATCAAAATTGAATTTTTCTCCAATTGGAAAACAATATAACTTTTGATCCATAACTTTGATTTTGATAAAATTTTCATTAAACTCTTCTATTTTTAGCCGTATTTCTTTGCCATCGGTCTACATCCAAAAATTATAAGAGAAAAAAATCGTTCAAAATATAATACTTAGGTTTCAGAAATTTCAGCCTAATCATCTTCCTTGATTCACAATTCTTTGTGAATTTATTTCATTCAAGCCCTTGAACCATTCAAGTCCTTGAACGATTCAAGCTCAAGAAATATGACTAGCTTGAGGTATTTTGGCCTTGGAAAGGTCAAACAGGCTAAATTTATCATTTTAACACAATTATGCAAAAATGGGCAAATGAGTGCAAAAACGGGATGAATATGAAAATAATAGAAATTGATGACAGCATGTACCAAGTTGATGCTAATTTTGCCTTACAATAAGTTAATAATGATAACATGTTATCAAATTTTTACTCTAAGGGCTAGATTTTTCTAGTGGGCACTAATTGCTTCAAATCCTACACACAGTAGTCTCTTAAAATCTCTCTAAATGGTCTATTAAAATTCCTTTGTAATATTACTAGAAAACTTTTCCTTTGTAATTTTATGAAATGATGTAAACTTTTCCTTTAAAAAACTACAAGAATTAGATCCCATGTGCTCCTAACTAGACCTATAGAATTGATCTAAATAGGTCAAATTAATTTGAACCTAAAATGAGATTTGATTAATCTTCAACACCATGATGAAAATTGATGTTCACATGAATCACAAAACAATTGGAATCACCACAAGACGATATGGAACACCACATGATGATAAATGCAAAACCAAAAATAAATCAAAAAAAACAAAAAGGCAATTAATAAAATATGAAATTGCTTAAGAACCCACTAATCCGTCTAATGAGGGAGTGTTGATGATGATAGGATCGAAGGCTTGACAAGCTCTCCAAAGTTTCAATCAAAACATTGAACACAAAGAAACAATTGAATCGAATATTTAACAAAATTGAAGCACCAAATAGATAATCCCATCACATATTATAGATGAAATCATCATGTATGGTAAAATAAAATTCATGCTTACGTATTATTTGAGAGAGTTTTGAATCTATTCAAGCATCCAAGCTCTAGCAGTATGCACATGATTACTAGATAATTGGATCTCCTCTTGAACACTCATTACCACGAGAGGAAGAGAAGAGAGAGAAGAGTTTTCCACAAGGCTTGGATGAGTGCCTTTGTTATGGTCTTTCTCTCCTTACTTGTAGACTTTGGAATGTGAAATTTTTGTAGAAACCATTATTATTATGTCTATATCCACCAACGTTCATTGACCTTATGCGTGTGACTTATAGGTTCATATCTCTCACCAATAAATAACTTTGTCAACATAATTACTTTGTTATGATATTCCTTATTAATTAGTTATATCGACATATAAATTCATTGACTAAAGACAAGTTGAATCACTAACTTGGTGAGTGCCAAGCTACACCACGTGCTCTAGGAGACATGGAGTATATAAGAACTCCCTCATGAAACCTTGTCATCATCAGCTACTATGTATGTATAATCTTTCATCCTCTCATAATTCATCAAATGAATTAGGGTATAGTTAAGCATAATTTTCCAGTGGTGTGAAAGGAATAGCATTAAATCAAACCCTAATTAGTCATTCAATTTAGTACTACTACAAATAGGAAATCATCAAGAATACCTTCTCTGATATTTCCACCACCTTTGACAAGAATTTCATCAAACCTCATTTTATTAAGTCAATCTCTTCTTCTATCAATATAGGACCACCTTATCTTGACCAAACAATCACCTTTGAGAACTTCATAACCTATTAGATCTATGACATTTTGGAGAGCCCATAGTTAGGAATTCTCAAATCATAGTTAAAACATGATCATCCATCCATGAGATGTCTTTGATGTCTCGAGTCAAATGACCAAAGATATAACCGTGACATGAATTAAATTGATTGAAAATTTAATATAATACCATTCAAGGATTTATACGTATCAATTTAGTGAAATCTTTCTCCAAATAACACTCACTATTTATCTTTGTTGTCTCCGTACTCATCATATGAATCAGATCAAATTGAGCTATTTTTTCTTATGAAAATCCCACAAATATAAATATTTAGAACATGTATTTAGAGACTAGTGATCTTTATATTGAAATCTCATTATAATTTAGTTAGTCATTGCACATGCTCATGACTTCATTATAAACGTCACATAAAAATGATAATAAATCAAAATTTTATTTTGATTAATAGAAATAAAAGATGAAAGTAGTATGATTGGCTTGCAAGGCACATAATATCCATTAGATGTTTTGTTTTGGAGATCTCCGTGTATTTGAATTAGTTTCAAGCAAAGAGTTTTTATAAAGAGAGTGTCAAATAAGGTCTTTTTATGGTATCATGGTTATGGTAGAGCATGACCAATTATATATCAAATTGAGAGAGAGAGAGAGAGAGAGAGAGAGAGAGAGAGAGAGAGAGGTCAATGCAACTTGATGATGCCATAAAAGAAACCAAGACTAGTTCAACCCCACCTTTGATGTGTTTAAGAAATAAACTAAAAATCATAAGCATCTAAAATGAAACTTTATATAGTTAAAGTCTTTGATAATGGAATAAGGTGATCAAGAGACTAAAGCTGCTATATAAATAGGGGATAATGAGTCAGGTGGAGATCTATCCCAAGTGGGAGAAAGTCCTTGATGGGCGAACCTTGTTAAGCCGTACTCTTACAATTTTTTTTAACATACATTAATATAGCTTTGGTTGGCGATTAAATGCTAAATGTGATACACAATAGATGCAATTAGTGAAGGCTAAATGCGCGATATAAATATATAGTTTTAAATATGGTTATAAATCAAGGTGTTTTAGATTGAAAAATGGTCGACATTGGAAAATGGAAAGGTATCAAAAGCTAGTTCATAGAAAGTGTTTGAGTCATTCCAATGCAGGCGATGCATCAGAATGAAGGCGATGCATCAGAATATCTTGTACTTTCCACAAACAATTTGACTAAAAAAAATTAGTTTATGTCATCTAAACACAAGGCACTGATTCATAAACACTAGTAAAACATTAACAAAATCATCAATCTCTCACTTGACTATAAAAATACACACAAGTATCATCTTAATTGAACAGTTGAATGGTGCAAAATGAACGACATTAATAATATCATGGGAATTACATGGAACGACTCCACAACAAGGTCGATGTTGACGTATAATTCTGATAAAGGGAAGACCTTTTAGAAACTACGTGTTCGTGAGGGTGGCATGGGACGGCTTTTCAAATATGAGTACCATGATGAAAATTCAAAGATGCCCACAATAAAGAACTAGTATATTCATTCGCTCTTTCATAATTGCTACATGAATTTTCACAAGTACAATATCACATGACATGATTATGTCAATGACCACTATCTTGAAAGTTCGTTCATATGATGTTTGATTTGATGATTAATTTGACAACCAAGTAAATAGTTCATATCACAATTTCTTTACAAATTAAAAACCACGAAATCGATTTGATTATACAAATTATGATATGATCACTGATTTGATCATCATGATTGATGTGGGCAATGCGATCAATGATCTCATAACCTCTTATCCATTTGATCATCAATTAATTTTCTATGATTTGATGGTGGATCAAGATCACCGTTGGTTGATTGATCGACTCCATCGATCATCCGAATTTCAATCATGATCATGTTGACCTGATGGGATCACAATTCCCTAGTTGAGTAGAGATTAGTATAATTTGTCTTGACAAAATATTAATGACGATGACACGTGGAGTTCACTGCCACGTGGATATTTAATTATTCGAACTTATATCAATAAGATTAGTCAAGTAGATAGTCGCTGTTGTAAACACGTGCGTCCGTACGAAAGCATGTGATCATTTTTCTTCACAGGAAGTGAGTAGAACCCTTGCGCGGGATCATTTCCCCGGTTTTTCTCTTCCCTCTCTCTCGTTACTCTTTCTAGGTGCTCTCTCCACAGCACTTCCCAGTCGAGGATCTCCTCTTTGTAATGGCTTCTTCGTAAAGGTTATCAGATTTCCGAACTCCTCTTCTCGAGTATGCTGTTTCTTCATTATGCGATGTTTTTAATAATGCGATGTTTCTTCATTATGCTGTTGAATTTGTTTGTGGATATTTCTGCGTTATTCTACCATGGCGAATTAGTTTGTCGCTTTTGGATTATCCGAATGTTGATAAACCCTAATTTTACAGAAATTAGGGTTTATCTAAAGGTTTAGAGGAAGAATGTAGTTCGGTGTTTTCTAGATCAGTAGTATGTTTTCCTTATTTCTTTTCCATATAGTTTTTTTTATTAATGTTTCGATATCATCTACACTCGATCATCCACATTATTTTTATCGTGTTTTCTTTGTAGGTGCATGATTTCTTTGTAACACTGCTGAATTTGTGACGAGAGAGATGTTTATGCTTTGAAGAGGATTATGATTTGGTGACTGTTGCGGTTGCATAATTTGAATGTCGAGATCCCTAATTTCATGGAAAATTATGGTTTATCTACGGTTTTAAAGAAGAATGGACTCAGATGTTTCTGGATCCTGTATTCTTTTTTCGCTCCGCTTTCACCCTTTGATGATCACGGGTCTACTTGCTCGTTAATGAGTGGATTCTGCGCATCACCCAACTTGACCTTCCCCACAATTTATTTATTTTTCTGTGGATGCGACATTTTTCCTTTATGCTGTCAAAATTGTGACAAGCAAACATCCTATTTTAAGCGAGGTTATTGATTTGGTAACTGTTGCTGTTGGATTATCTGAGTGTAGAGAAATTACGTTAGGATGCCAATTAGGGTTGATATTTTTCAATGGTTTCAATGAATAAATTTATCAGAACAACGATGTTGTCCAATGGCAGGAAGGGGATGGATTCTAAAGTGGAGGAAACAGCTGGAAGGCCATTAAGAACAAGTGACCGTCTTCGGCAGCGGCGGAAGCCATTTGGTCATGCATATCTTTACTATGCCCCAAAACCAAAGAAGAGGAGTAAGCCTAAACGGAGGGCTGACGCAACTAGGATAGCCAAGATTTTGCGTGAAAGGAATCAGCCCACTAAACCTAGCGTATGTTTTGCAGAAATTTCTCATTATCATCATCATCATCATCATGGTGATTTTTCATGATTACATATGTTTACTTCTTTCCGAAATTTAAAATACAGGTACATTTGTTGATTCTTTTAGCTTCTTTGAAGTTTTCTCTTCTATTTTTATGTATTTAAGAGAGGAGAGCTCATTAGGATTATAATTGTCTGACAAACTGGAGTTTATGTCTTTGAATGCCTTTGCCTCTATCTGTTATAATCCCACAAACCGAAATGGTGGGAATTCTTTCATATTAATTTCAGAGATGATACCCCTTATTGTGTCAAGACTTTGTGGAAACGTGGATTCCAAAGATATATAAAAACGATTTTACTTTTAAAGTTTCAGCCCCACTAAGGATGGAGGTTCACAATACTGGTTCATAATCTTTGGCCCAAGTGGTGTCAAGATTATATCATCAAGTTTTTGAAGATCCAAGAAAGGCCGTATCAGAGTTCTATTCATCCATCATCCTACATTTTCAAGATTTTTTCTCGTAGCATAAGAGGGCTTCCATTGTCATTGTGTATTAGGGCGTTCGATGCGAAGAAATCTACGTGTTGAACTGAGGGAAAAGAGCTGAATTGTTCTCTCTTTTTGGTACAGAATGATTGTCATAGCTTATTTGGTTAGATGATGGGATGCTTGTCCTAGATTATTTGCTCGTCTATTGTGAAATGTTTGTTAAAAAAGGTTCTGTAATCTTTCATCTGCGTACTGTGTTCCTGGCTTTGTGATAAATTTTATTTGTTTTTGTTTGTCATACATTCACGAATTGTTTTTCTCATCTTGCAGCCAGAGGCACAAAACCTTCGCCGCTCCACCAGGAAGAGGAAAATTTCCATCAACCTAGAAGACTATGAGACGGACAGCTCTGGGACTGGGGATGATGACCTAATGGTGAGATTTGTTACTCTCCCATGTATCGAATGTTTTTGGAGGTTAGTTTTTGTTTGAAATATCGGGAGACTAGAACACTCTGTAGAAAACCTTGTGTCAAAAATTCAGATAAATTAATGACCTTTTTTTTCTGTAGAGACCAAGCTATCGACCTATGAGGAACAAAATCAGTAACAATGTGAGCCAAGATGAACTCTCATCCCCAAGGAGCAGGAAAAATCCGAGTGCAATCTCTCAACCACGACGCGAAGGATTACGCCCTCGAAGGTCATCTAGAGATCTCCAAGTGCAGCACAATCGTGAATCAGATGACCATGGTTTTTCAGAAGGGCAAGACAGGCAAGATGGATCTGAGAATGGAAATGATGTTGAAGAGGATGGTGGTGATGAAGCAGATGGTGATGGTGGTGATGAGACAGGTGATGCTGGTGATGAAGTGGAAGATGGGGAGGACGATGATGACGATGATGATGATGGTGAAGAAGAACAGGAAGGAAGACGACGATATGACCTAAGGAATCGGGCCGAAGTTCGTAGACTTTCTTCTGAAAACAATGTAAGACAGAGATTACGTTCCCCTCGTAGAGTTCTTCATCAAGGTATGGGTTCTAAAAGTAGTAGAGATATGAGAAAAGGTGGATCTCGAGGTCTCAAGAAACACAGGATCAATCATGCGGATGATTCTGACGATTCTCTTCTAGTTGATGAGCTCGATCAAGGTCCTGCCATCCCGTGGGCCCGAGGAAATCGAAGTGGAGCACCGTGGCTTTTCGGAGGACTGGATATTCATGGTACTACATCATTTAACTTGAATGCTGCTGCGTCTGGATGGGGCCATCAAGGTGATGCGTTTTCATCGTTGAATATGGGAGTTCAGACTGCAGGACCCAGCTCTAAGGGAGGAGCAGATATCCAGCCATTGCAAATAGACGAGAATGTGAGCTTTGATGATATTGGTGGGTTGTCAGAATACATCAATTCTCTGAAGGAGATGGTATTCTTCCCCTTGCTTTATCCCGAGTTCTTTGCTAATTACCACATTACCCCTCCGAGAGGTGTCCTATTATGTGGGCCTCCAGGGACAGGAAAGACATTAATAGCCAGAGCATTGGCTTGTGCTGCTTCGAAGGCTGGCCAGAAGGTCAGTTTCTATATGCGCAAGGGAGCTGATGTTCTTAGCAAATGGGTTGGTGAAGCTGAAAGACAGCTTAAGTTGTTGTTTGAAGAAGCTCAAAGAAACCAGCCTTCCATTATATTTTTTGATGAGATAGATGGTCTTGCTCCTGTTAGATCCAGCAAACAAGAGCAAATTCACAATTCCATTGTTTCCACTCTTCTTGCCCTGATGGACGGTCTCGATTCAAGAGGACAGGTTGTTTTGATAGGTGCAACCAATAGGATCGATGCTATTGATGGAGCTTTGAGGCGACCAGGACGGTTTGATCGCGAATTTAATTTTCCTCTTCCAGGGTGTGAAGCACGTGCTGAAATATTAGACATTCACACTAGGAAATGGAAGGAGCCTCCAACAAAGGATCTGAAGATGGATCTTGCTGCCAGTTGCGTTGGTTACTGTGGAGCTGATCTCAAAGCCTTATGTACGGAAGCAGCAATACGAGCCTTCCGTGAAAAGTACCCTCAAGTTTACACCAGTGATGACAAATTCTTGATAGATGTTGATTCCATCAAGGTGGAAAAGTATCATTTCTTGGAGGCCATGTCCACCATCACTCCAGCTGCTCATCGAGGATCAGCTGTTCACTCAAGGCCACTATCTCCAGTTGTGAACCCTTGCTTACGGAGACACTTGGAAAAGATCATGAAAATTCTCTCTGATATCTTTCTTTCTGCTTCTACTTTGGATCTAAACAAGCTGCATATGTTTTCCTATGGTTCATCTATTCCCCTGGTATATCGACCTCGCCTTCTGATATGTGGTGATGAAACTGTCGGCCTGGTATTTATCATGAAAACTCCAAGTTCAATTAGGGATGAACGAATCACTGCTAAAGTTTACTTACTATTCTAGTGCAACAGGACCATGTGGGGCCTGCTGTCCTCCACGAGTTGGAGAAGTTCCCTGTTCACTCTCTCGGGCTTCCATCTCTTCTGTCTGACCCAAGTGCAAAGACGCCCGAGGAGGCATTGGTTCACATATTTGGTGAAGCGAGGAGAACTACTCCATCTATTCTTTTCTTGCCCCAATACCATCTGTGGTGGGATACTGTGAGTACAAGTTTTTATTTTAGTAATTTGTCTATTACTTGATATTGTTCAGTTTTAATGTTATCTGGAATTGCCCTTTATCTCAGGCTCATGACCAGCTCAAAGCTGTGTTGTTGACCCTTCTGGAAGAACTGCCATCCAACTCCCCCATTTTGCTGCTTGGAACGTGTGCTGTCCCATTTGGCGAACTGGAGGGGGATTGTGCCTCAGTTTTTGGTCCCAATAGTGTGTAAGTATTCATATTTGTTCCATGTTAATCATCCGAAAAATATTCAGTTTGTTATTTTATTTTCTTGATTTCTCTCCTTTTTCAATTTCATTTTTATGAACTATCAGATTACTGACATGCCTTTAAGTTTGATGGACCCAGATAGTTATTGATGAATTCACTTTGTGGGCCGTATTGGGATGAATCTAGTAATTCTTTGTAACCATAGTCAATTAGAACTCCTCAGAGTAATAAAAACATATCTTTTTTTTTTTCTGTAAAACCCAAGGGAGATGATATGCTGTGATTAGCGTTTGACTTTCTTTTGTTGTGTCAAACAAAGTGTTTGATTTGGGGTGATGGTGTATTGTTTCAAAAAATTCTACCCAAATGAGTTGAACAGAAAATTATGGGTGTTAAACTTGATACATTGAACAAGAGAGAGAAAGATTGGTAGCGTGACAGGGCATGAAAATTAGGACAGAAGATAATCTTCATTCAAACATGAATGCCTTAAGTATGAATTTTTGGGAGAAATTATATATTACACATAAGTCCTTGACGAGTAAATTAGGAACCCCCCTAACTTCCAACATGAAGTTTGGGGAATTATGCTCATTGCCTTTGTCAAAAGAATTGTTCTTTCCCATGCAAAGTGTATTGTGAAAACTGAATGCAGCGCGGATTTGCATAGAAAATTTGTTGATGCACTAAAGTTTATTCACTCTATGCTAATTATTTAGCCGTTTCTTGTGACTGCTCACTAATTACTTATTAGGTGTCTATTCTTTTTCCTTTTACTCTGAAATGAAAGAAGAGGTTATGCTGCTGAAAACAATGAGACTTCAATGGATAGATATTTAATCTGTTTTCTTCTTGTAGCTATTATTTTTGAATATAATTAATGTCTAAATTGGTTCTTTTTGGCGATATTTTATTCATAAAACATTCTTTTTAGATATGAAATAGATGCTCCTAGCCTGGAGGACAGAAGTCAATTTGTGGAACAATTAATTGAAGTCGTGCTCTCCATTGCACCTGAAGATTCGGCTAATGTGTCAAAGGAACCAGAGTCTCTGCCAGAACTTCCCAGGCTTCCGAAGGAACCTAGTGGTCCAAAGGTGTCAGAATTGAGAGCCAAGGCAGAGGCTGAACAACATGCACTTCGTCGATTGAGGATGTGCCTTCGGGATGTTTGTAATAGGTAATTTTGAGTTTCCATGCATGTTATCTTATCATTGAAACTCAAAACATCTTCAGTTATACTACTTTTTGTGGTTTTTGGCATAAAGATGTCTTTATATAGAAGTATATTGATCTTTAGAAATCTGAGGCCTGGATTTGTTCTAGCTTAATCATCATTACGTGTTTATTAGGATCTCTGTTTCCTTCATTTACTTTTTGTCCTATTTTCTTTCTCAATCTTACTGTATCTGCAAGTAATAGCATATTCAAAACCAATTACTCCGTATCATAGTTAGTTAAAATGGACTCGCCGAATTATAACATGCGCAGAACTGAACCCATTAGGGTTTTCACCCTTGCTGTTGTAGTATCAAGATTCTCACTGGTTCTTACTGTTTATTATGATCTCCGTGCTTTAAATTAATTTAATCTGTACCAACTATGAAATGAAACTCTTGTCTTTTCCTTTCCTCACTCAAGAAAATGTTTGCGGAGCCTTTTCTGCAAATATTTGATTCCTTCCACTAAACATTGTCCGTTTGATGTGTGATTTTTCAGGATGCTTTATGATAAACGGTTTACTGTATTCCACTATCCGGTTACTGATGAGGATGCCCCTAACTATCATAAAATCATCCAGACACCCATGGATATTGCTACAATCTTGCAGCGAGTGGACTGTGGCCAGTATCTTACCCGAGCATCTTTTCTTCAGGATGTTGATCTTATTGTGTCAAACGCCAAGGTATCATTAAACCATGCTCAAGATTTGATAATGATTGTTTGAAGGGATAATAATTGTATACTATTAATAGTGGAATGAGTACGTTTCTAGTGGTCAATTCAAGATCCGGAAATTCACTTTATTCTTGCAAAATAAGTGTCTTCGCCTCTTGCTAATCTTAAGTACTTTTCTTAAAATTCACAAATTGGCTCTATCAAATAGTCATTTTTCATACAAAGTATACGGGGAGTTAACTGACCTCGGGTGATCTTCCCTTATTGACTAAAGAAAAAGAAAAAATTTCAAGTTTAAAATGTATTAGTGATAATTAAATTTCTCATAGAAAGATAATTTAGTTTCTGAAGATTGATTTTACTAATTTTGATGAGCCATGCAATGCAGGCATACAATGGAGACGACTATAATGGATCACGAATTGTCAGCAGAGCTTATGAACTTCGAGATGCTGTACTACTCTCACTATTTTTTTAAAAAAAAACTGGTTTTCTTCGTATTTGGAATTATAATTTTTATTTTCTCAGGTGAAAGGGATGTTATCACAAATAGACCCCACATTGGTCTCGTTCTGCGACAAAATATCTGAACAAGGAGGTCCAGTGCAGGTTCCTGGTGACATTGGGGGCTTTTTTGAAATGTCTGCCGAGCCAGTTGTCCAACTAGTTTCGGTCACCAGAGCAAGCGCTAGACTGCGTAATGTTCAGCCAGAGCTGAATTTATCCCAAAGTTATGAAGCCCTAAAGCGGACTAAGAAAATGTCAGAGAATGAACAAGAAGGTATGGATTCTAATGAGTTTACTTTACTTTGGGTCAACACGCTCAGTAGGTAGTAGAGGTCGGTTGGGATGAAATGGTCGTTCTATTTACTGATCGATTGAGAACTAAGTTTGCTCGAGTGGTTAATCTCTTTTTGTTTTGTTTGAGTGGGGGAGAGGAGTCCTGTGATCGATCCTGAGCTTAGGAGGTGAGCGAAACATAAAGGATCGAGGGAGACCGATGAAGATCTATAGTGCACCTCATCATGCTTTAGTGAGAGGTGCAATAAAGAGAGAAAGTTACAAAAATGTTCTAGAGGAGAGAGAATTTCAATTTGATGACTTCTTGGGAGAGAGAAAAAGCTTGCCCATTTCCACCAGTGCTGCCTCATCTCTGCTTTCTCAGCAGAGATGGAGAACATCAAGTTTTACTAGACTGTGTGGCAGAGATAGGCCGATCACATTGATCAAGCAGGTGATTGTAATCCTTTACTGTCATCTATGAATCACAGTGATCATTCAAATCCCTTAAGCCAGATACTTATTCTTTCTTTGCTTTCTATGATGAAAGTGTAGTTTATTCTTTTGATAGTATTCAAGCAGGCCTAAAAGGTTAGCTACCATACTTTCCTAGACTGCAGCTCAAGAAGTAAATGATTTTCCTGCTCAAACATTTTCATGGATTTTCATGCGTAATCATAGAACAAAGTCCATATACTTTTTCTACCTTTGCTCAATTTTTTAAAAGAGAGAAGATGGAGAGTTCCTTTTTGAACTTCGTTTTTTTATCTTGATGATGAAAATTGATGCTGCTCAAAAGCTTTAATTAAAAGAAGTCACATTCCATTTATTATTTTGTTGAGTGGTCCCAAGCAAAATTCCAGTAAATATGGTAAAAAAATGACTGATCCATTATTTTGATAAACCCAGGTCCAGTTTCTGAAGAACCAAGCACCCTAGAGCCAACTACCACTTCTCCAGAGGACGACTGGCTAAACTCTTCTGATCACCCAAAAAATCCGGCCACCACAGCTGCCTCCGGAGAAACTGCTGCCCCCGCTAGCAGCAGAGAATCTGTTGTGCCTACAGTTGCCGCCCACTTCTGCTGCCGCCGCAGCCACCACTGTGCCGCCAGAGCAGGATAGAGAGAAGTCAGAGAAGATTGGGAAGGTGAAGGGGCAAATGGTGGAGCTGACCATGGATTATGGGGTTCCTCAACTCGAGAAGCTTTACGCTCGCTTGCTCAGGTCGGCTTTTGCATCTAGAAGCTCTGGAGAAGCTTCAGGAGAGGATCTTACATCTTCTCTTTTGGGATTTCTCTGTGAGTTTGTTGAACACCCTTCCAACTTCTGATTCTGATTCATTTTCTCTATTTTTTTATTTTTTTCCGGGTTCATAAAAATTTTGGCAGCCGCCCTAGAATGAGGAGTTTTAAGGTCTCTTCACCTGGAATAGATTTCAAATAAGGACTGCAGAATGGCGTTGGTGGGTCCGGTAAGATCGATGATCGGACTCTGATCCCCATATCCAATTGATAGCGCGATCAATGGTGTGATCGACGAAGCAATCGTCAATACGATTGACTATCTGCCCTAAAAAATTGACAGAAAAGTAGAAGAACTGTACAGAAATGATAAGCGTTGAGAAAAAGAGCCTCATTCTGATTGGATCAGATTGATAATTAAAATGGTAGATATCTGATTGATCTCTCATTTGATCATCGCCTCAATCATATATATGAGCTGTCATAGCTCAATCAGAGAAGATTGATCTTAGCCCACCATGTTAGATCGACAATTGGATTGGGGGACTTGATTAGTTCAATCTGATGTAACCCCCTTGATTTGATTGTTCATCACCGTTCCCTTAGAGGTAGGATTCAACGGTTTCGGTTTCAGTCTCGATCAACCTCTGTCATGGTTCGGTTCAGTCTTAATTACGGACTTCAATTTTCAAATGTCAAAAACTAGTTTCAAATGCCAAAATTTTTTCTACCTGAAAGTTTGATTAATTGGCGGAATGAACTTACGATGAATATAAGAATTGGTGGCCTGCTCTAAGAGTTCAAATGTCATCTCTTGAAAGATCTATTCCTTGCGAATCTAAACCTCTAAGGATTTGCCCATAAAAAAATGAAAATTTTTAATAGTTCATAAACTTAAAAAGTTTACAATTATCATAAACTTCTAGTATTATGTAATTAATATATATAAGTGTGCCTATTAGTAAAAATGCTAATTATAAATGGAGAAATAGACATAGCAATAAGAAATTGAGCTAGAAATAAGAAAAATTATTCTTTATAATTAATGTAGGTCACAAAGGGATTTTAAATCAAGCAAAATCAATCACTTTATAGAAAAATCATACCTCGAGAAGATCATAAGAGATCGATACCTTGATAGTGTTCTTTGAGGAAAAAGAATATTAGTCATTATCTTTACCAAGTTCTTTCACATCGTTATCAAGTTTCATCCTTATAACTCCAAGATTTTAAGGTCATCAAAATTGATATAGTTTTTGGAGACAATCTTCCCCTTTTTGGTATGTAACGATCCCTCGTTGTGATGATAAAAGACGCTCTGATGGAGAACTTGATGCACAAATTGATAGAAACCCCTTTGCTAGTATCGCAAGTCGTGGATATTTTTCGGACCCAATGATAGAGCATCAAGATGAGAACCCTCAAGTTGAGAGTCATGTAGATAATCAAATATTTCATTAGATATTGGCCTTTCTAATAAGATGTTCATGTTCCTCTTCCTTTTGCGCTTTATCAATTCAACCATCATTTTTGAACAAGCTGTAGAATTACTTTGTAATGTCTCACCTTGTGTGCAAGTGCTTGATGTTGGTGGGGTAGGCATCAATTGAATCAAATTCTAGTATTGCATGATGTATTCTTGCTCATCGATGGGAATATATTCAAGTTTTAAAGAGGGATCAAATATTGTAGCGATAAGGAAGATTGATTTTCTTTTTACCTGTGAGTCATACTTAAGTAACTTTGCCTTCATCACATTGTGTGCTACTTTCATCGCTATTGATTGTTCTATGTTCATTGATCTTCCCACTACATCTTGAGAAGGGTTCTCCAACAGAACAATTAGTGTGTTTAACTGATTTAATAAAAGGTTAAAAATGGAAGTAACACTAGGTGATGTTATGAACTTTGACTTAAAAAATATCTCGATGGCCTCCCGACAAGCTAAAAGTTCATTAGCAAACATCTTATGTCAAGCTCCCACTCTTGAGACGTAACTAAAAAAAATTTCTTTACCATCTTTCTGACAAATGGTTGCCATCGCATTCAACACCTTCCTTTTCTCACAAGCTACTATAATCATGCCATATGTCAAATTCCACCTCCTGGAAACATCTGTGATAATCAATTTTTTGTTTGACATTTTATGCTTCTCACACAATTCTTTGTATTCACAAATTCTTTGAGGTGTAATATCTGTCATAAGAAAAAGTTTTCGAAGCCAACGAATAATTTTTTTAAATGCTTTTTTATAGGAAACTTGTAATACATCTTTGTCACACCCTTCATCGTCCTCACCTTCTGAATATTCTGAAGTCAAGGATGGATTACCTAGCTCCTTCAAGCCTCCTTGAACGACTAGGTTGAGAACATGGGCCATACACGGCACATGGTGCTGCTTGGTAAACGTCGAACCATTCTCATTCATCATTTTTTCCAAGCTTGCCACCATTGTCTGGTTATTGCTTGCATTATCAGTTGTGATTGCAAAAACCTGTTAGAAATTTTTTAAACAAATATACATCAAGGATTGATAATGAACAATTGTTAAACAATAATTACTAACCTTTTGAGCGAGATCAAACTCTTTTAACACACGATATAACACATCTGTCAAAATTGCACCTTGATGTGATGCACCCAATTCCTCAACACTAAGCACCTTTTCTTGAAGTTTCCACATATCATCAATCCAATATATGGTAATCCCAAGTACTGCCACATTATTTATTGTTGTCCAAGTGTCTGTTATAAGGGAAACTCTTTCAATTGGTCGAAGCAACTCCCGTAGTTTGTCTCGTTCATCTTCGAATACTTTCTCTAACACTGGTCTTCGAGACATACTACTTGAAATATATGCTTCACATTGTGCCAAATAGTTGAAAAACCTTTTAAATTGAGGATGATCAAGTAGTATAAAAGGTGCATCTTTCTTGACAATTAAATCTATGCACTCTTTCTCTATTTGCTCTGGGCTCTTGCTTACAAATTTAGAAGTCTTTGAAAAATAGTCATTTAAAGTATTAGGTGCAACAAATGACCTTAATTGCTTGTAAATTTTAATATGAAACTTTTCCAAGTGCTTCCATAACTTGATGGTGCTATTGCTTCTATCCCTCTTCACTTTTACCTCTTTTGATGGGATGACTGCCTAGCAAATTTTGCAAAGATACTCCTCTTCTGTGATCTTCATAAAATGCACCAAGGCTGGAAAGGCTTTTTTTTTTTCGTTATGACGAGCTCATGTTAGTAGCATTTGTACAAACAAATGTTGATTTCTCGGTTGATTCAATGTGAAAGAAAACAACACAATAATTTGTAGGCTAGTTTCAAAATTTTTTAGAGATAAATTCAAAATAAAATATACCTCGTCTCTATTGGATTCTATCGAAGGTGACTGCTTAGACCAAGTAAAATATGATTTATTTAATAAAAAAATCTAAAACATAGGTTAAAAGTTAGATAAAAATATTAGTGTTCTAAATCAGATTATTTGCATAAAATAAAAAATTCAAAATCAACAAGACATTTAATCAGTTAGACTTCTAGGAATGTTCAATAAGAAATCAAGATTGGATTTCATAGAGACAAAACAGTTTCTCTGTCTGAACCCACACAACAAAACTTTCTCTCTCGCTCTCTCTCATATGCAAAGAAAAGAAGCTGCTGATGTAGATAAGCAAGTGGGATCTAGATATTCCCTCCCGGGACAGGTGATGTGCCCGCCTATGTTCTTCCCCTCGTGCTGGAATTCCCACGCTTTCATCGGAGAGGAAAAATGGTCAATGATGAGGTGTCCGTTACTGGGAAATGAGATATTTTAGGATGAGGATGTCGTGACCCCATTGGAAGCTGATATGGTTGAAGAGGAATCGGGCTGAGATGGGAGAGAGTGGCGGAGAGAGGCCGTGCAGCGGTGGAAGAAGTAGAACAGGTGGAGAAAAAGGCGGAGATGGGGCCCGAAGAGGGAGTTGAAGAAGAAGAGAAGTTCCCCGCGTGAAAGAAATTCCATGCGCAAGAGAAATTCCATGCACAAAGGGAAGTGGTGCGGCAGTAGGAGAGAAGGTGGAGAGGGAAGGGAGAGACGTGCTGTGGCGGTAGTCTACCGCCGGTAGAAGAAGAGGGAAATGAGGTGGAGAGAGAGAGAGAGAGAGCTTTTCTCACCACCACGAGGAAGAAGTTCCTCGGGCGAGAGAAGTTTCCAAAGAGAGAGACAGGTGGAAAAAGGAGAAAAAACATGGAGGAGGAGAGCAGAAAAAACATGAAGAAGACGGCAAGACGACAAGACACTAAGGTCAACGGCACTAAGGTCAACGGATTGGCAACCACCAACGCTAAGGTCAACCGCAACCACTAAGGTCAACGCATTGGTAACCACCAACGCTAAGGTCAACGGCAACCGCCGATCGGATCGCCATGATCAATGCGGGGATCCAATCAGCGTTCATACAATCTCTGATCGCGCCTGCATCAACTCACTAATTTTCAATCATGGTTGGGGAAATCTGATCAGATTACCGTTCCCTAATCTTCACTGTTGACTTCCATCGCACTCTTGATAGCGACGGAAGTCAACTCTATGGTCAACGAACATGAGGTCAACGGATTGGTCGAGGGAAATCGTGGGTAGCTTTTTTCATACCTTTTCTTGATTTATTGACGCAAGCTATATTCTTTTTAGAAGCTCATCGATTTAATTATGTAGTGTATAAATACTATTTTTCCCGAATTCAAAATTCCCGGAAGAACATCGACGCGGGCGAAAAGTTTCGATCTGCCGCCGTCTGTGAAATTTCCTCAGCTGCGGAGTTAGATAGGAGAGGATGTCCGTAGCGGCAGGTCTAGGTTATGTGCTCGTGGCTCTGGGACCTGCTCTATCCCTCTTCGTGGCCGTTATCGCTCAGAAACCCTTCCTGATCCTCACCGTTCTCTCCAGGTTGATCTCCGATCTTGATTTCTACAACTTCTTGCTGTTCGTTTTCACATTTGAGGAATTCATACGAGATTTCTTACGTGAAGTGTCTCTTTCTTTTGTAATTGAGATCGCTAGTAATTTTTTGGAGTCCGTTATGTTTTTCTTTCGGCAAAGATTTTTGAATTGTTGCGCGATGCAGCATATTATTTTTGCTGATAAGTTTAATCGTCGTCCAGTTTTCAGATAGCGTCAGAGTTTCTGTCCAAAGATTTCTGAATTCTTGCACGATGCAGCCATCGGTTTGACTAATGACTTTAATCGTCCTCTTGGTTTTCAGATATCTTACAAGATTTCGTATTTGTCTCTCTTTCTTTAATAATTGAGATCCTTTGTATTACTTTGGAATTCGTTACGTTCTTCTTCAGTCCAATATTTTTGTATTTTTGCGATATGCAGCTCATATTTTGGCTAATGTGTTTGATCGTCGTCTAGGTATTTAGATAGCACTAGAGATTTCCTATCTGTCTCTCTCTTTCTCCTGAATAATTGACATCCCTGGTATGTTTTTGAAAATTTATGGCAAGCCAGAGATATCTGAATTCTTGCACGATGCAGCACACTGTTTTGGTTGATGAGTTTGATCGTCATCTCGGGAGCATGGAGAGGTTTCCTTCCGCTGCAGTCAACAACTTGGTGGCCTTATCTGATTCTCTTACTGACCTCCGTTGCTCTTCAAGAAGGGATGCGAATTATATTTTGGAGACTTTATAAGTACTGCAATCCACTTAAACTTTGCTTTCTGCTTCTTTATTTTCTCCGTCAGTCCTTTGATAATTCATTACTACTTGTGTTATTTAAATTATTGTATTGATATTTAACCTTTTTGAAGTTATTTGTTTCATTACTAATAGGATTCTGGAAGACAATTTGAACGCTTTTGCTGATAGAATGTCAAGACCTCGTCTGTTTTCGTCCGACAAGATGCAGATTGCCCTTGGTAAAACGTTGATTTTTATTTCATCAATGCAAAATTGGGATTCTTTAATATAATTTCAATGCTTTCTTCAATTTATGAAATTACAAGAATGATGCTTTTTATTTTTTCTGTTTGGATTTCAGCTGGTGGACTTGGGCATGGAGTGGCGCATTCAGTCTTCTTCTGTCTCAGCCTTTTAACTCCTTCCTTTGGTCCGGCGACATTTTATGCCGAGAAATGCTCACAGATGCCTTTTTTCCTGGTTTCAGGTTGGAATCTGGATTTTCTCATAGCTATATCATGCTTTGAATGTTTATGAATGAATATGAGAAAGAATTCTTGAATGCTCTTCATAAAAATTTTGGCTATTCAACCTTCTGACAGGATGCTTCGTATCAAGAAACTCGTGATTGTATTTAATCTAGAAGAAATATGATGATCTAGCGAAGAGTAAAATGTAGATGATCAACTTGATTTGTCAGCCTGAGATAAGGATGAATCAAATGGAGAATGTAGAAATGTAGTTGAAAGATCATTTCCAAGATATTTTCCATTACACTCTATTAAAATACCCTTACCATTGATAATCTGATGAGGAGTGTAAAAATCTTCACTGATCTATTTATGTTGACTTTGATTTTGAGTCATAGCTGCAATTGAAATCAATAGAGAAGAAAGCAGGTGATCAAATATATTTGTTGGCCAGATGTAGTAGCAACAAAATATTTCCAGAAGATATTTCCTCTTTCGCCATATCCCCATGGAAAACCATAAGTGCGGCACATACTTCTATTCGGGTTGAAGGACATTAATGCCTGGATGACAACCTGCTAATAGAGCTATATATTCTTAACCTATACACGTACATTGATTCTGGTTCCAATTGTCAATACCTTGTAGATATGGTATAGCCTGAAGTTGCAAGTTGGCAATGGGCTAGCCCATTACATGAAAATTATTATAAGCCCTAGAATAGACCACCTTGTAGGGTCTCATGACTTCTGAGGCTTAGAATTGAGAAGTCTTGTGCCCATTACATGAACATTATTATTATCCCTTGAATAGGCCACCTTTTAGGGGTCTCATGACTACTGGGACTTAGAATTGAGCAGACTTGTGGGTTCTAGGGCTTTGAAATCGTTTTTCCTTACTGTTCTATCTGTGTGACAAGCTTGGTTCACATGTGTAGGTGTTTTGTCTGATCCAATGAGAGAAATGGCTGAACCATTCTTCTCCTCTGTTCCCTCTTTCTCACAATCTCGTTTTGGGTGTTTCTTTTTTGTCTTTGTGAGATGGTCCCTTGAAACGGCCCTCTCTTTTGTGCCTCTTTATCTCCTCTTTTCTTTGTCCGTTTGTCTTCTCTATTGATAGATTACAATTCTATTCCTATAAATACGTGTTTTTCTTGAAAGGACTACGAGTTGATTTTTGTTTTATTTTTCCATGTTCTTATTCTCTCTTTGCGTATTCTAGCAATCTATTAGAGCATTGTTGTTCTTGATCTTCTTCTAAAAGTTTGAGGATCTTTGGCTCCGTTTGTTCACACTCAAAGAAGAATTGGTTTGTGGTTACAGTGGTCCAACTAATGTGGACCTTGCAAAATGCAATCTGGCAACCATGATTCTGATACCATAAAAAAATGAGTTCTTGGGTCAAGAAACACACTGTTTTGTTTTACAGAATCTACGGAAAAGAGGAGGGGGGGTAAATGAAGACAAGAGGAAAATGAGACAATGCATTGAGGGAAATGGCAGAGCTCCGTTATGGACTAAGAGAGAAACTGTCATTCACTGCCTTTTTTAGAGCCTTCCTCTCACCTTTCATTCTTTTCCTTTGGGCTGGGCATGTCGTGGTCCTTTTCTGTGTCTAGGCTTGTAACTAGCCTGTCATTCCTTTTTCTCTTCCTTCGTCCATAAATACAAACTGGGGTTGTAGCAGATTCTGGCCTTGGTTGCTATTAGGGATGAGCAATCTTGATCGATCGATCATCACATTGCCGATTTGGTGATTGATTGATTGCCCATTAATTCTCTGTAATGCTATAGTTTAATGGGTTGATTTGATCAATAAAATCGAGATCTACTGATTTTTTAAATCTGGGCTATTGGAGCAATGATCCGATGGCTCTTAATCATTTAACTTTCTGGATCGTTAGATTCTCTCTCTCAAGCCTTCTTCTGCGGGCAGCAGCTCTCTTTCCACTACCTTCTGCCATCAGTGATGCTCTCTCTCTCTCTCTCTCTCTCCACTGCTGCCTTCTTTGCTCTCTGATGTGCCATCTTCTGCTGGCAGCAGCTCTTTCTCTCTTCTTGGTCATCTTCCGCTCGCAGCAGCTCTCTCTCTGTCTCTCTCTGTGCTGCCGCTTGCATTCTTCCGCGAGCAGCGGTGGTCTCTCTGCAGACTTCTTGCCTCTGATTTTGATCAATCAAGTTGATAGATTTCGACATCTAAAATTTTCTGATCAAGCCTCTGATCTTGAATCAATCGATTGTGATCGATCATGATCGGTCATTCCTAGTTGCTATGATGTGATGCCGTTGTCTCTGATTTTTTCGAGTTAGAATAGACCTTTCATTCCTTTGATTTGTCTAGATGCTTAGAGTTAAAATGATTTTGATTGTTTAATGGGCATTCTTTTTGGATGTTTGATTAATTTTTTTGTTTTCGTGATAGCCCTTGTTTCCCTTTGCTTTGGGTTGATCCACACGTTTTCCATGCTCATTGCTTTCAATGGATATGCGGAAGGGAAGAAAATGGACCAGGCGATGGTTCCGGCGGTTCACGTGCTCGCCTCTTTGATGGTATAGACCTCAAATATGGATTATATTCTCTCTCCACTTTTTCTGTCTGTTTGCTTGCCTCTTTCTCTTCCCCCCATCTCCTCTTCTTTTTATCTGTTATCTTGCCTCTCAGTCTGCCTATCTCTCTGCCTCTCTCTATCCCCCTCTCCCCCATCCTCTCTCTGTGCCTGCCTGCGCCTCTCTCCCTCTCCTCTTTTTGTCTGTTGTCTTAACTGTGTGTCGTCCTCTCTGTCTTCTTTTTATGTGTTATCTTGCCTGTCTGTTTATCTGCCTTTCTCTGCCTGTCCATTTGTCCGTCCATCTGTCTCCTCCCCCCCCTCTCTCTCCTCTTTTTCTGTTATCTTGCCTGCCTGTTTTTCTGCCTCTTTGTCTCAGTCTCCCCCTCTGTCTGTCTGTGTTTCTGTCAGCCTCTCTCTCCTTTAGGTGCAAGAACGGGAAGTCAATCCTGTGGCTCTGAGGGCCTTAAAAATTTGTTTCTCCTGCCTGCCTTTTTATCTGCCTCTTTTCTCATAGGGAGGTAGGTCAATCTCAAAGGAAAAGAATGCATTTTTCTTAGCCAGTTTGCTGAAAATCTTCAGATCTTACATCTGAACTTTCCTTCTTCCAAAAAAGCTCTTTGATCAGATCTCTCTCTCTTCTCTCCTCCTCTCATTGTGTGGGTGGGGGGCGGGGCTTTTTACGACTGTTGGGAAAACCTCTCTTATTTCTTGGTTTCTGTCCCTCCTCTTGACTTTCTGTAAACATCTCTCTCTGTGCCTCTTTCTCTAATAGCTTTTTCTGGGGATCATTTTCCAATTTTCACAACAAGTAATGACTTTGATCAACTCCTTATCCTATTTCAATGGCAGACTCTGGTGAACCTTTCTGATGGAGGATGTGTCATTGGTCTCCCTCTCCTCGCCTTAGTGGTGTTTTTCACA